>JAUPFT010000011.1:12684342-13284342 GCA_036936625.1 Parnassius smintheus behrii
AAGAAGATACACATGTATACGTGAGAAAGAGGTGATGATAAAAGCATGATAGATTTCATAACTGTGGATGAAATAATGAGGTGCGCAGTGGTGGATACAAAGGTTTACCGGGGGTCCAACGTAGGGACGGACCACTACCTGGTCTTATGCCGAACTAAGGGTTTATTCAGAGGTTGGGGGCATCGGACGCCTGTGTCTACCACTGCGTTACAGCATATAAGAATATAGAGGTTAAAAGAAGAAGATGTGAAAGACAAGTACAAATTTAGACTGAGAGAAAATATAAGGGATCTGGATGAATTGTGTGTGAATGAGTCAGACTTGCAGAATGTGTGGCATAATATTAAGAAAGGTTTAGTGGATGCAGCTACCGAAGAATGTGGTGTTAGTGAGAGAACAAATGAAAGAAAAAATAAAACGTTATGTTGGGATGATGAGGTATGTATGGAATTTAAAGCAAAGAAAATTTGCTTGCTTGCTTTGGCCAGATTTACTTGCAACCAAAGCTGGTAATTCTGGTGGTATGAATGATGAGATTGAAAGAAAATAGGCAGAGTTTAAACGTATAAATAAGAGAGTAAAAGAATAAGTTGAAAGGAAAAAGCAAGAAAGAACGGATAAAAATAATAGAAGAATATCGGATAACTTCCAGGCAAATATTGAAATGATCTAGAAAATCTTAAAAAGTACCGGGGGTCATTTAAAACAGCCTAGATTAAATGCGATACGAGACGAGAATACCTGTATTCTGAATGATGAAATGTTGAGTATAAAGAGATGGAAGGAGTATTTTGAAAGCGTATTTATGAGTGTGGAGACGTGTAAACGAAATGAGATAGAAATTCTGAAAGAAGATGAAAGAGATAGGGAGATACGTATAGATGAAATAACGAAAGCAATGAAAAACATGAAAGTAGGTAAGGCAGCCAGATATGATAGAGTTTCACTCGGAATGCTAAGGGCTGGAGAGGAAGTGATGGCACGCCTGCTGTACACCTTATTTAATTTATGTTGGAAACTGAAGCAGGTACCAGGAGACTGGTGCAAAACCGTGATAGTCCCAATATATAAGAGAAAAGGGTCGTCGTATCAGCCTTCTTAGCATTGTGGGAAAAATGAATGCTAAGGTACTAACTGAAAGAGGTGTTAAAGAAACTGATGGAAAAATTTGGGATGTGCAAGGGGGATTTAGAAAGATAATGGGATGTATTCATCAAGTATTTTCCATACGCATGATCGCGGAGAAGTTTTTGGCAAAAAATCAAAAACTTTTTTGTGCGTTCATGGACTTGAAAAAGGCTTATGACAGAGTGAACAGGGATGTGTTATGTCTAACAGTGAACTCGTTTAGGTTGAGCGCTGGGTTGATACAGGCGTTAAAGTGTCTGTAAAGGGACTCGAGTGCTTGTGTTAGGATCAATGGGGCCTACTCGAACTGGTTTGGCATCCATAAAGGTGTCAGACAGGGCTATGTGGCTACCCCGTGGCTGTTCAACTCATTTATGGATAGTTGTTTAGAAAAATTGAAAGTTGAAGAATGCGGGTTAAGAATGGGTGAGTTAACCGTCAAATATCTTATGAACGCCGATGAACAAGTCACACTTGCGTCGTCAGAGGCCCATTTGCAAATGATGGTTACATTAGTGAACAGGTCATTAAAAGAAAAGGGAATGAAAGTGAATGCAAGTAAAACGAAAGTTATAGTTTTTGAAAGAGAAGAAAGTAAAACAATATGTGAAATAGGAATAGAAGGGAAAATGGTCGAGCATGAAGATGAGTTTATATATTTGGGATGTGTTTTCAGCAAGGATGGGAGATATGATAAGGATATAGATCGACGAGTGAATGCTGGAAATAGACTAAATGAGGCTCCACACTCCATTGTGAAAAGTCAGAATGTGTCAAAAAAGGCAGGTACAGCAATTCACAATGCTGTTTGAGTCCTTACTTTTACGTATGGTAGTGAAAGTCGGGTGTGGCAATAGAAGCACGAGAAAAGAAAAAACTCGGTAGAAATGCGGTCGCTAGGGAGTATGTTAGGGCTGAATCTGAGTGACAGGGTGAGAAACAGTGCGACAAAAGAAGAGTTTGGTTTGCAAGATGATGTTGTGACCAGGATTACGAAAGGAATGCTTCGGTGGTTTGCTCATGTAGAAAGAATGAATGAGGAAAGACTGACAAAGCAAATATATGTTGCAGAAGTGAATGGAAGAGTCGGAAAGGGACGCCCTAGGCGAAAAATAGTCGACCAAATTGGCGATATATTAAAAATGGGAAAATTTAAGGATACTCCTAACCGACGAGCATATATGCGTAGATACATGGATGTGGAGAGGCATGTCAGAATCGTGCTAAATGGAAGTCTGTAGTCTCTGCCTACCTCTCTGGGTGACAGGCGTGAGCTAATCCCTAAGCTAAGCGGTAACTGGGTCACTTGCATGCTTACACGAAATTGTCCGTAGGAGTCATCATGATCATAATGTTTCCAAGTAGCTATTATCAGCTTAAGAGATATTGCAATTTAGATTCAAGATACCAATAATAGAGATCATAGTTACTAGAACGGAGACTGCGTGGTCGATCATTGCTATCACTTGCTCAGTTCACAATAACGGCTCTTTATATGTAGTTATATATTGTGAAGGTACAGCAAGTAGAACATCACTTTGAGATAGGTATATAGGTACAAACTATGTGGAAGAGTAGTGCCCAATCCTACTTTCAAATAACGTCTCGTTCTTCTTTACGATCCGTATTATTATTGACCAAGTTAACGAAAAAAATTGCTTTTAAAATCTTTTTCGTTTAGCAATTAAAGATCACTTGAGATAAAACAACATTATGTCATCGTAAGTTTCTTGAACCGGTATTTAGTGTTTTTTTTCATGCACTTTCTGCTTTGTAGAACGAGTCATATGGGAAAACCAAACATTTTTACGGGTAGATCTTTAATATGAGCACCAAACAATCTCGTAAAATACCCAGACCGAAGGTGCGAGATATTTGCTACTACGCAGGCAACTAGGTCATTCAGAGTCTTAATCGTTGTTGTCGTTACTATGAGTAAGTTTATTCCTTAGAATTTATTTTAATCGTGTTTTCAATTACTACCCATGTTAAGAATTAGTAGCATTTTTTCCTAATGTACTTAGCATTTAGTCTTGATTAATATTTGTGACATGAGTCGTGGGGTGGCTGAACCCAAACTATCTGAAACGGTGACGGGATAGTTACTTAACAAACGTAGAGTTAGTTAAGTAATACACTAAAATAACCATAACAGTATCCACGGCTTGATTAAGATTAAAGCGGCTGTTTAATATCATTGTCAGTGAAGTATATTTTTCTTACAATGTTGTGACCTTCATAAGGTTAATTGTGGCCAAGCCAAATGGCAATCAGATTATGGGAAGACTTCTTAAACACAATGTAGGTACACTAAATACTTGTTCCGACCAAACATATGGTAACAATCTGCTCCATATTTATATTATTATAAACTAGTTTTAATAGTTAATAGGTGCCATAACACAAGTCATCCTCACGTCAAACAATCACTCATTACAAAAAAAAAATTGGACGACCGCTTTACGATTTTTAGAGGCCACAGAATAATTGATGCCATTTATAAATTACTCATTGATTTGTTTTTGGCAAAAGCAAAGTATAGGAAGTTTGTCTCACATTTTAATTATATTGGCAGTACGTCCGAATTTAGTATAATGCGCATCTTTAATGCAACTGCATTTATATACTCGTATTGCAGAAACAAGAAACTAATTTTTTTTAGTTTTCTAACATTTTGCTTGCTAGTACGATACGGTCACCGGAAAACCTTTCTTTCCCATCGGTTTTCAATTCTTTGAGAGGTATGGTTGGTCTATTGTCAATTCTGCCTACTGTTCCTGTCCTCCTGTAGAACTGACAGTTATTCTTGTTCTTCTGCATATACACTTAAGAAGGATAAAAATATCATATTAGTAAAATACAGGCCTTCAATAAGGGCAGGGGTAATAGCCTCGCCACGAAGACATGAACATATACACCATGAAATTTAGCTGTTAATAGATCGTAAGGTTTTTTGAGAGATTCAATGTTGAAGTAACGTTTTGAGCAGGCCCTGCCCTTGATTTTTAGTTTAACAACCGAGTTCAGATATAAACTGGACAAAAAATGGAATGGTTCGTGCTTTATGTCTAGGAGAGTAGTCTTTTTGGAAAGTCCACAGTTCATTTTTCGAAACTTAGGTGACTGCTTTTACCACTAGAGGGTTGGAATGTGTCTCGGCGCTTTTGAAATGGCGCTTTGACATTTCCTTGAAATACTCAGAGCTCGTCGTAAGTTAGCAATCCCTGTGAAGATCGAAGTTTCACTAGTATCATCGGGCTCCGGTGGCTTTGCGAATGAAGCTATTTTGGATGACTTAGAGTAATAATAGTAATATAATAATAATAAATCTTTATTGATCAACTAAAAATTTTTACAATGATCTTGAGATTGTGGAAATCTTCTTTTAAGTGTAAAAACACCTGTGCCAGAAGATCCCGCTCTTCCATAGCCATAATACAAATAGTGATCAACTTAATCCGTAAGATATAAACTGTGTGTGTGTGTGTGTGAGAAAGTGTTTTTATGTGTGTGTTTATGTGCATTTGTTTACTAATATTGTAGTGTCTAAATAATGCATTGTAAAATAGCCTCTGTTTTATCATAGTCTAATTGTTTTAACCATTTTGTCAACAACTGTTTACAATTATATCTATTCAATTTATATATATTGAGGATTTTGTTTATTTTATTGTATATAAAAACTGATTGCTTTTTATATTGATGAGAAGCAAATTTTGTGTTTACTTTCTGTGTTACTATTACAGTACCTCTTCTCCTTTGCAAAATGTTCGAATCATAAGTCAGACTACTATGTGTTTTTAAAACGGTTTGTAAAATATATAATTTTCTTACTGGAAGTAGCTTACATATATTATACAATTTTTCTGTACAAAATCTGTACGTTTTGAAAAACATTACCTTGAGTAATGCTCTTTGAGCCCTTTCTACTTCCATGAATTTGGTTTTGGACGTGCCACCCCATATAAGAATGCAATATGCCAGTAAAGATTGTACCAATGCAGTGTATACTTTAGTAAGTATATTTTTTGATGCTATATGTCTAAGTTGCTTAAAAATCCAAATTAGCTTTCTGACCCTGCCCATAAGATGCTCTATTTGGTTGTGCCACGTCAAACGTTGGTCTATAATTATACCTAAATACATAATAGCCGATACTTTGAGGTCGTACAAACCAGTTTTGGGTGCATGGGCGAAGGACACGCTTGCATATGACATGATAGGTCAGCAAGTTTTATTGAGATGGAGCTTGTATCTTAGGAACAGTTTGCTCTTGCTGTTGACTAGCGGATTGAGGCAACTAGTAACCGATTTGGCTCGGTTGCGGATATTGTGAATGTGTTTTGCAAGGGTCCATACGCTATTCGAATATGCAACTGTGAAATTCCAGCCTGGAAGCGCTTCGAAATGCGAGTTCCCTCTACTCAGTAACGAAAAAAGCAGTTGGCAAGTAGAGCTCTAATGATGAGAGTGAGCCTATCAGACGCGTTTAGTTTATACAATTTGTAAAGTTAGTCATCGTGCCAGACTTTTTCAAACGCTTTCACAACATCGAAGAAGAGGTAACCGGTGTGGAGGCTTCGGTAATTATTCGAGTGAGATAAGCCTTCCAGAATGTATTCGGTTAGGTTAGGTTCCGATTTAAAACCGAACTGCTCTTCGGGAAGAATCTTGTTTGGGCAGACGTACTTTCGGAGGCAATTCAATATGAGTCGTTCGTAAATTTTCACCAGCTCGAGACTGGTTGCGGATTCCTATAACGTCTGTGTCTTTCCTGGTATTCATGAAAAAAACAGCTGGAGAGAAGAGCGTTAAAATGCCTACTAAGAGCCATACAAGTGGCGCAAAGAATTATTTCAGCACACTATCAGTGCTGGGTGTTAATTTTTTGAGGTTTTTGCTAACTTCTGTGTCTGCGTCAACAGTCAGAGATTCTAGAAAACTTAAAGTGGTAAAGCCCTTGGGTTTCTCGAGCGGAGGGATTACGCTCGGACAGAATACCAGCGTAAAATAGTAACTTAAATCTGTCTTGTCTTATGGTGAGTGTAGAACCGAAGAACGACCAATAACCGATAGAGAAGAAAGGTTCTCGAGTTGCCCCCTCGTACTGGTAAGCGTAGTGGAGGCCAACCATATTTTATGTAGTTAAAACTTAATGCAACATGTTGAGAGGCGATGAATGCAAGTAGGTCAAGAGCATGCTTTGTGGTAATATTTTAAGACAGCTCAGCAATGATCTTGTAATGAGCTGAAATAATAATGGTGGTAATGAAATCCTTCAAAGATAAATACTTCACATTGTATATCTTATTTAGGGAGGCAGGTTACTTGTAATATAATAATATCAACTGAGCCTCCGCAACGATTTTTTGTTAAATTATAAGCTGTCAAAACTTCGTTAACGATAGGATTTACCGTGATTAAAAATCGAATTACCTTTAACAATGCCCAAGATTGATGATCCGTATATTTGACGACTAGTCAATTATACATCTTATGCAGCACCATAAAACAAAATTAGAAAAAAATTCGTAGTCTATTTGTCTATGTAACTACGGCAATTTATTTTAGTATATTTTTGTAAACCCTCATCTAAGCTCCTTGAAATGAATTAGATAAATGACAAGGTTGTAGGAAGAACTTCATTCGTCTGTATAAATTAGCTACACATTTGTGGGCAAAGTCAAAATTGTTGTAAATAATATTTTCTTCTAATATTATTTTATTTTTATTTTTTTATAAACTTAAAATCTATTACAAAACATGATTTAGGTTAATTGCACAATTAATTTCATGTTATATTATATAATAGTTTTGTCATTGCTATAATTAAAATATTAATAATAGTACTATTATAATATTAATTATCTTTTTAATATTATTATTTTGCTTTAGGGTTTAAAAGTTAATAAGATAAGAAATGGCAGAAGCGCTGGAGGACCTTAGCACTATGCTCAATGACCTCAATAGTGTCTCCCAACGCATAGGTCTTAAGATGAACATAGACAAAACAAAGATCATGTATAATGTCCATGTCACACCTATGCCGGTAGTTGTTGGGAGCACTATGCTCGAAGTTGTTGACAAGTACGTTTACCTGGGACGAATAGTGCGACTGGGTAAGTCCAACTTCGACCGAGAGGTCAATCGACGGATTCAACTCGGCTGGGCATCGTTCGGGAAATTACGACACATCTTCTCGTCTGGTATACCTCAATCTCTGAAAACTAAAGTGTACAACCAGTGCGTGTTGCCAGTGATGACTTACGGATCTGAGACGTGGTCCTTCACTGCTGGCCGTATGAGGACGCTCAAGGTCGCTCAGCGAGCTATGGAGAGGGTTATGCTCGGAGTTTCCCTGCGTGATAAACTCAGAAATGAGGATATCCGCAGTAAAACCAGAGTGATCAACATAGCCCAACGGATTAGTAAGCTGAAGTGGCAATGAGCCTGCCATATAGCTCGAAGAACCGATAACCGATGGGGAAGAAAGGTTCTCGAGTGGCAGCCTCGTACCGGTAGGCGTAGTGTAGGGCGACCCCCACTAGATGGAGTGACGACCTGGTTAGACATGCAGGAAGTCGATGGATGCAGGTGGCTCAGGACCGTGCTTTGTGGCGTTACTTGGGGGAGACCTATGTTCAGCAGTGGACTTGTGAAGGGCTGTAATGATGATGATGATGAAGATAAGAAAATTTAATGCATTTACCTACTACGATAAACCTTTAAAAATAATTATACGTTGACATACCAATTCATTATTCAATACTTGGTAGAGCTACGCTGCAGCTATATTAAACTCGTAGTTGTAGTACAAATGTGTCGGTTCGATCGGGACAGAACCACGTAATACCAGCCTACCTCTCATAGAATATCAGCGTAAAATAGTAGCATAATGCTGCTGTGTTTCGTATAGTTTGTGTAGAGAACCCGAGACCCATATAACTGGAATCGAGGCATTCCATCTCAGTTCTCGGGCTGACAGCGCATTTGCATTTCGATTCTTAATCGAGGATAAATGTGGATGTCTATGGGCCACAGCATCCACTTACCGTCAGGTGGACAGTGTGCTCGTTTGACACTCTTATTCTATAAAAAATCGCAAAGTTACACTTGACTCTTTTAATTATATAACTCTAAAGTGGTTTATTTATTTAATCTGATTGAAGTGTAACACAACAACCGCAGAAATCAAACAACAGACAATTGAACGTTACAATTATTAACTTGTAACGGATTGCACAACAACTCAGCTTGGTTAAGTCACAAAATTCCCACCTACACTTTTACCAAAAGACCTGTGTCGGCCGTGGGAATAATACTCATAAGATAGGTTGTGCTAATTTTGTAACAAAGGTTTTCTTGTCGAAATACGCGTTTGCATTAAATAATAACGAACGAGTTTCCCTAATAACTTATTAGTGCGTTAATATTAATTCTTATTCTACAGAATAATACGCGTGTGTGCGACCGTCCGGACGTAAATTCCTCCATTTTAATAATAAGATAGGCAAATTATGTCGGCTAACTTGACTAACAACAAACAACCAATGGAGATATCGCTTAATAATTATAACTTAATTATAATAAACTCTATTCATAGCCAATATACCATAAACGTGACATGTTTCGCTTCATTATTATAACAGAATAGAATAATTAGGGCATATTAATTATTATGCTCTAAATAACAGACGTCAGAAAACCTAACTATTACGTTGCAGGTTGTCCTATATCCTATGTAGTTGATACTTTTAGAGGTATTTAGAAACTGTCCAAATTGACTGGAAGGGTATTATCATCAAATATTAAATAAAGGTTTGTTCTTCTTATTAAACAAAGGTAAATTATATTATTTAAACCCGTCTGTTGCGGACATTAAAGATAGCGTTACTAAATTATCTCAAGAAGCAAGCCAAACCTTCTAAAAATAGATACAATAGTATTAAGTAATTCTTATCAGAGTCGTTTAGAGATGACGAAACAGAATGTCGCTGTTTTAATGAGACGGCGCCGAGGCTAGAGCGTGACGAATCACGTCGATTGAAGCGGATACGGGAAATACCCTGATCAAGGCATTATCAAGCGTCTATTGCTTCAGGCAATTTAACAACGTTTGAAATGGTTCCTGTGATAAAATATCTGATAATATTTGCGAAAACTAACCAAACTTATCAGATTTTGATAATATTTTATAGATCCTTAAATTTAGAAATAATTATAAAATCGAATTATTTATGAAACTGACTACACATCATAACTATAAGAGAATATTTAAATTAAAAATGTATTTCTAGTGTAAAATGAAAAGCCTTGAATAAGACGAAAGATGAACGTCAAATACAGCACCCAACGTGTGAAAATACCTGATTTGGATTTGCAAGCTTCATTTCCACTCTGCATTAACTTTTAATGTGAATGAAGCCGTATACTCCGGCGATTTATTTCGTCATCGAATTCCTATTCGACTTGATGGAAAACAATTTTCTTCCAAGCATGTAAAGTTTTGATTTATGTACGAAAACTAAATAAAATTTAACGCCATCTTATTTTTTTTTAAATAGAATACAAAAAAAAATAATTTCGAATACAAGAATACTTAATGAATTTATCCTTTTACCACTGGTTCCGAAAAATTCGTTTTTTTTTTTTAATTTTTTTAAAATACTTTACAATACGCTTTGTTATATGGGTGACTTTTTTCGTCTGGAAAAAATATTATGTACAGGTACTTATTGATAGCTCAATTTCATAATAATTAATGTAAAATAAAAAAAAATGTAAAATAATGTATAGATAAATTATTATATAGGCTTTTATTTCGTTCACCTGTTACACCCTATACTTTTCCAGACGGTAAAAAAATCATACAGTATAATTAAATACCTAATGGTAAGTGGATGTTGTGGCCCATAGACATCTAGATTTTTTATCCTCAATTAAGAATCAAAATGAAGATGTGTAGTCACCCCTAAGGGCTAAGATGGAATACCTCATTTCCAGTAACAAGGGTATCCAAGTTTTTACACTCACCATACGAAATACAGCAGCATTAATCAGCTATTTTACGCTGCTACCTTATCTTATGCGGGGTATGCTACGAGTGCGGGGTCCCGCTCTCATAGTATACCCCGGTCATTATAGTAGTTGTTTTAATTTTTATTTACTATTGTAATTAATGTGAAAGTTTGTTCAAATGTGCAAATGTTATTTTGTTTTATGCCATCATAAACTTTACTCGTAAAAAAAACACTATTTAGTCCCTACTTAAGGGTCCTTTTGTGTTAAGTTATTACCGTAATTAGCTAACCTAACAACACCTTATTGTGATCACATCAATATTAAAAATCTTTTATGTCTTAAATAAATAGATTGCCTTGGCAATCGCACTGAACATTCTAATATAATATTATATGTATTACTTGTGAGATACATTGTGTTTTCATGCGATGGCTTCTACTTCTTGAATACCAACAATACACCTATCTACGCCTATTATTCCATTATATAACACATATACAAGTACACTCATTCATCAACTGCAAATGTAACTTTGTAATCCTTTATATTACAGTTGGTGTATGTAGAAAGAAAACTGGACCGAAATTGCAAAATAGTTTTGTTTTTCATTGATTTATACATTAAATACTAATTGTAAGTATGAAGTGCCTTAGAGTTTTGATGATAGGTCAGTCAGTCAGTGACAAAATTAAGAAACTTTGACTAGTTATAATTATTATTGTCTACCTTTGGCATACTCAGATGGGCTCAGACTGAACTTAACGCCCTGGATAGAAAAGTCCGCATCCCTTCTACATGTGCTTTGTCGATTTGGAGAAAGCATTTGATAAAGTGCCACGCAAGGTACTTATTCGCCAATTTCATATTGGCATGAAAGCGCAGGTTCAGTATGGAAACGAACTTTCTGAGGAGTTTACATAATGATTTCTTATATTTACGCGAACATTACACATTGAAATAATACTCGTTTTTACGGAATTTATCGCGTATATTTAACTTTTTAATACCCGACGTTTCGAGAGCTTTACAGCACCCATGGTCACGGGAAGGACTGAGATGTTTAACGTCCAGATGTCATAGTTAACCGCGGTTACCATAGATTAAAATTTAACTTTTGTTCCGATCTACACAGTATGAACTTATGGTATCATGAAGCCTTGCAGTTGTATGCTTGGGTTGGGATTTAATTTTATTTATTATAGGATCCCAAGCAGATGGTAGCACCCAGCCATCTTCTCTATTGAAATTAGGGTGTTTTTTGATTTCAATAGCCTCGCGAATCATCCTTGGAAGGAATCGGTGTTCTTTAGCGAGGATTTGCGGTCTATCAAATCTGATGTAGTGACGTGGGCGATCCTGTACATGTTCACAGACTGCAGACTTCCCGGAGCGTCGATTCTTCACATCAGCTATATGTTCTTTGACGCGGGTTTTAATTGATCTTTTAGTTTGTCCTATGTAGGAGAGACCACATTCACAATCAAGCTTGTACACTCCTGCATCTTGCAGAGGGACGTTACACTTGACTGATGGTAAAAACTGACCAATCTTCTTCGGCGGCTTGAAGTATGTTTTGATGGAAGCGCGCTTCTAGATGTAGCCAATCTTGTCAGTGACTCCTCTAACATATGGCAGTACAGCAGGTACACGCTCGACTGTGGCCGGCTTCACTCGTTCTCTGTGACGTAGGCGCGGGACCCGAAGCTTGTTGTCATGCAAAACTTGCTTGACGTGTTGGAGCTCGGCAGCCAGGTGTTTACTGTCACAGATCCCTCGTGCTCTCTGAAACAAAGATTTACCCACGGTAGCTAACTGTGAAGGATGGTGGTGAGAATCACCGTTTAAATATCTATCTGTATGGGTCTTTTTTCTATACACAGTATGGCTCAAGGTAGAAGGTATCTAAGCGGTACGTAGACGACACTTTCACAATTCTACCTTTAGATAAAGTAACTGCATTTTTAGACCATCTTAACTCTATAAATTCTAAAATTCAGTTCACAATGGAGTTAGAGGCAAACAATTCCTTAGCTTTTCTAGATGTGTTAGTAATTCGGAATCCTGATAACACCTTGAGCCATACTGTGTATAGAAAAAAGACCCATACAGATAGATATTTAAACGGTGATTCTCACCACCATCCTTCACAGTTAGCTACCGTGGGTAAATCTTTGTTTCAGAGAGCACGAGGGATCTGTGACAGTAAACACCTGGCTGCCGAGCTCCAACACGTCAAGCAAGTTTTGCATGACAACAAGCTTCGGGTCCCGCGCCTACGTCACAGAGAACGAGTGAAGCCGGCCACAGTCGAGCGTGTACCTGCTGTACTGCCATATGTTAGAGGAGTCACTGACAAGATTGGCTACATCTTGAAGCGCGCTTCCATCAAAACATAATTCAAGCCGCCGAAGAAGATTGGTCAGTTTTTACCATCAGTCAAGTGTAACGTCCCTCTGCAAGATGCAGGAGTGTACAAGCTTGATTGTGAATGTGGTCTCTCCTACATAGGACAAACTAAAAGATCAATTAAAACCCGCGTCAAAGAACATATAGCTGATGTGAAGAATCGACGCTCCGGGAAGTCTGCAGTCTGTGAACATGTACAGGATCGCCCACGTCACTACATCAGATTTGATAGACCACAAATCCTCGCTAAAGAACACCGATTCCTTCCAAGGATGATTCGCGAGGCTATTGAAATCAAAAAACACCCTAATTTCAATAGAGAAGATGGCTGGGTGCTACCATCTGCTTGGGATCCTATAATAAATAAAATTAAATCCCAACCCAAGCATACAACTGCAAGGCTTCATGATACCATAAGTTCATACTGTGTAGATCGGAACAAAAGTTAAATTTTAATCTATGGTAACCGCGGTTAACTATGACATCTGGACGTTAAACATCTCAGTCCTTCCCGTGACCATGGGTGCTGTAAAGCTCTCGAAACGTCGGGTATTAAAAAGTTAAATATACGCGATAAATTCCGTAAAAACGAGTATTATTTCTGAGGAGTTCTAAATTTCATGTGTAGTAAAGCAAGGATGCGTCATGGCATCAACAGTCTTTGCCATATATTTTTCAGTTGTTGTGAGGGACGCACTGAAGTATTGTAGTAATCAAATCCAGCTCAACGAAAGGACTGAGAAAAGTGTTTGACATTTCAAGGTTCAAAGCTAAATCCAAAGTTCAAAAAATCTCCATTTTGGATATTCTTTACGCTAATGGCGTGTGCTTCATGTCAGATAGCATGTCGCATCTTTAAAGCTATGTTGACGCATTTCATCGATCTTCTCAGTAATTCGGTGTGGTCATAAATGCTTCCAAGACTCAAATCATCAAACAAACACCAAAAGTAAGTAAAATTGATCCAACTGTACCTAATCTAGAGGGGAAACCACTAGAGGAGGTCTCACACTTCAAATATCTTGGAAGCAATATTCGGCCTGACAGCTCCTTAGCTTCGGAGATACTGTCAGGCATTGTTAACGCCGCTGCTAATTTCGGGAGACTAACTAATCGTGTCCGGAAAGAAACGAAGATTAGCGTCTATAAGGCACTAATAATTCCTGTCCTTTTACGACTTCCTTTACTTCGTGGTGCCAAGGTAGTGCCCCCACCAAGTCGAGCAAAAAAGCCGCATGGTCGTACCATCCTTTTCTCAAAGCAGTTCAAGCTATTTTCTACCCCTCTATAACTTCGTTGTGAATATAACTAGAAGCCTGAAATTTCAGTAAACAAGCTGGCATTGTATTAACACGGCATATTTCAAACTTCATTCAATTAGAACCTGTGACATAACCAAGTATCGGTATGTTTCAGCCTCGGAAAGGGTCCTTAAGGTGACGGACATAGATAAGTCTATGCCCTCAGAGTTAGCAACCCTTCCCCTTTCAACATGGAGAACCGCACACTTATGCGTCCCCATTCCAATGGAATTGCTAAATTCACAAGTGACGTTTAGCAATTCCATAAGATGGGAGCGACTGGAGGCGAATAACTTGAGGTCATCCATATAGAAAAGGTGGGTCACTTTTGTCCCACCTTTCCGTAGCTGAAATCTCCTGCCGGAGCCCTCCAGTAAGGTACTGAGAGGGTTCAGAGAGAGGCAGAACCAGATTGGACTCAGACAATCGCCCTGGAAGATACCCCTGCTTATCCTTATGTGGTTCTCCTCAGCCATCATCCGCTTGCCCAGATGACAAAAAATCGTACTTCACTGCCCCATACACTGCTCGAGGAAGTCTCTAACTATCTTGTACAGCTCGAGGACTCTCTTTAGCCATGTATGAAGCACCGAGTTGAATGCCTTTCTATAGTCTATCCAGGCGGCGGAGAAGTTCCGACGGTTGCGTTTCACCACTTTGCTAATGACCCCGTCAGTGAGGAGTGGTTTCTTGGTTCCACGACCACCGCCCCGACATCCATTTTGAGCGCGCGACATCACCTGATTTGAGTCCAGGTGACGAGTGATTCTCGCGCTCAAATTTTTTTTTTAACTATCACACAACGCCATCTAGTCCCAAGCTAAGCAGAGCTTGTGTTATAGGTACTAGACAACTGATAAACATACTTATATATTTCTAAATACATAAATATTATAGATAAATTACACCCAGACACAGAACAAATGATCGTGCTCATCACACAAACGTTTGTCGTGGGTGGGAATCGAACCCACGACCTCCGGCATAGTAGTCAGGGTCACTAACCACTAGACCAACAGGCCTGTCGAAAAAAAAATGGATGTTAGTGTCTTGTATACGGTTGGTAGACACGTGATGGGGCGGTATTTGCTCGGGTCTGTGGTACCCTGGTCTTTAGGAACCAAATGGGTGATTCCAGTAGTAAGACGCTCGGGAGCGACTTCTGATTGAGAGCCTCTTGAAACTGTCTGGCGAGCACAGTGTGACACACCACGAACCCCTTCAGCCAGTAGTTATGCAGCCTGTCGAGTCCCGGACCTTTCCAGCTCGGGGCCTTACGGACCGCCTCAGCTACGTCATCTGGTGTTGTAATGACGGTGTCCATGAGTGTTATACTCGCACACTGACTCGCCCGAACTTCCGTCCAAGGGCCCTTGTTGTGGTTTACGGGCTCTGACCACAGGCCGCGCCAGAATGCTACAGTGTCGGTCTGATTCGGTGCTGGGCCCGTTCTACTTACCATTGGTCGCTCCAATGATTTATAGAGCCTCTTCTGATCACTCTGGAAGAGACGATTCTGGTTGAACCGTGTCGAGCTCTCAGTATATCGCCGAATCCGCTTTCCCCAAGCAGCGATTCTCTTCTTCAGGTCGTCTATGCGCTCCGTCAGTTTTTGCATTATATCCGGCTGGGACAAACAAACGCCATCCTGACGGTGCGCACAATTCTTTGCCTGTTATTACCTGATCTGAAGCATATCAGTCTGCCGATGAGAGCTCTAGCCTTTGCGATACTTTCCTCAACTCTTCTTCTCCATGCTGGGATAGCGCTACTTTGGCCAGTAGCGCTTCCAGCCATGGAAACCTTAGCGCCTATAGTACGGCAGACTGTCAGTGCTGCGCCAAAAAGAATTGATTCCGTCTCGCAAAAGTCCCGGCTGGCTTCCAAATAGGTCACCAGGATTGGGTTCAGAGCCCTCACGACAGCCCGATTCCACTTGCTTAGGGCTATTCGGGGAAGTCGTGGTCGATTTTTGGGAGGCGTACTGCGCGTTTCCACAATCGCTTCTTCGAATGTACTCCTCATTTGCTCTATTTCTAGTTCCTGGGTGAATGTTCCATTATCATTTGAATCAGCAACCACTGGGGTATTCACGGCGGCATCCACGTGTGCAAGTTGTTCTGCAACTTGTGGCACCGCATCCTCAGTCGTAGCATTTTCATTTGATGAGGGAACAGCCTCACGTCACGTCGTAGCCGTTCGAGTTCGGCGCCATCAAATATATTTGAGCGTAAGATATACCGAACTCGGTCTGACAGGTTTTGCTCGGCGGCTTTGACGGTAATAGATGGCTCCAGCTCAGTAAAAAGACGATGCATCCTAGCCCGATACGCAAAACCTCCAACTTCTCCCCCTTTCGCCCTAAAATACGCCCGCAATGCGTTTGTATTCATATTCTTGGTCAAGCAAGCTGGTGGGGATGATGTATGTGAGAGGCTGCTGGGTGATCGTGCAGCACCTCACGCTCGGCTAGCATTTCGCATGCTGTCGCGTCCAGCGCAAGCTCCAGACGCGCCCTGGCGACCTCCAGGCAGCGGCCCTTTGCGCAATCTTCTGTGTTCCATCATAGTGGGCGTCATTTAACGGGAGACGCCCAGACCCGGCGCCGTTTCATGGGCATCCCATATGCAGAAGCGGGCCCTTGCACCTTCAATTTTTGCCGAGCCACGGCGCTCACACCTCTTCGCAAGGTGCTGACTGACTGCGCGGACGTAGCAGTTTTGTCACATAACCGTCACGTCAGCGGGCGATGGGGTCGTCACTTCCCTACGCCTTATTTTTATTATTATTATTTATTGTTTTTACTGAAATAAACTAATCTAGGTTTTAAACAGTGACACATGAATGGCCTTTTATCTTTTTTACTGCATATGCACGCAGAGCTAAATATGCTATCTAGGCTAGATATATTGGGGCTCCATTGAAGCTTCACTTATCTGCAATTCCGTATTGTTGACAGTTGGGGGAGAGCTATGTTCAACGTTTCTATATACGTATATTGTAGAGAGTTGCAACATGAATGTGTCAACTAAACGGCCGAGGAAGGAACACGCTCCCACAGTACACCAGTATGCAACAGCAACATAATGCTGCTATGTTTCGTATGGTGAGAATGAGTACCGGAGACTCTTTCCACTGCAAAAGAGGCATTACATCTAAGTCTTCAGGGGTGACGCATTCACATTATAATTCTTAATCGAGGATAGATGTAGAGATCTTATAGGCTACAATATCCACATGTCATCAGGTGACATGTGTGCTCATTCGTCAACCTTATTCGAAAAAAAAACGTGAACTTTCCATGGGTTTCTGTGATGACGTTTACGATATGATCTTGATGATGTCTATGACAAATGCGACAAGATTTTTTTTAATAATATTACTTTTATTACGACGACATTATTAGATATCATCTTAAGTATCTAGGCGACTGAGCTTTGCTCGGCGTTTGACAAAAATATTATTTTCTCGGGTTACAATTTATTTCAGTACACAATTTAAGCAAAATCCTTAAAGCCGTTTCCGAGAAACTAGTTACATAATAAACATAATATATATAATTTCTTTATTTTTTTATTTATTCAAAAGCGTACTAAAGATGTTTGATTGCAAATTTTATCGAATTTGTTAGATCCGTTTTCGATGACGCGATTACAAACAAATATATAAATATTACTCATTTAATAGTATAGGGTTAGTGGCTCTAAAGACCTGTTTAATGTCGCAAAAGAATAATTTATCTGTAAAGCTCTCTTAGCAAAAACTATAATAAGGTATTTCTCGATATCGATTAAAACGTTTCCATTTATTAACTAATTACAACGACATTTTTCTAGGTAATCATAAAAGCCTATGTCACATAAACGAAGTTTATATGATTTGAATTACTTAACTGCATTTTTATAAAATTTATGGATATAAAATTTGTATACTAGTATAAATGATATGATTATTGTATGTAATTAGTTTCATAGAACTTACTTAATCATATTCATTAAACGGACAATTTATTTGATTGTGTAGCAAGAAATTAAACGTAACCGATCAACTTGACCGGGGAAGAACCACGCTCTCACCGAATACCAGCAGTAACAGTAAAATATTAAATATTACTGCTGTGTTTCGTATGGTGAGTGTAGGTAATCGAACACTCTTTTTACGGGAGACGTTCCATCTTAGTACTCAGTAGTAACAACGCATTAGCATTTCGATTTTTAATCGAGATTAAATGTAGATATTTATGAGCCACTTTTTTTTATTAAACTTAAAAACTAGTCTTAAAAAAGTAGGGCATTCGTCTTAGGATTTTTTTAAAGCTCTAGCTTCTTCTTCTAGCTAAACTTCTAAGTTGATTTCTTTTTGGATATTTTTCTAAGAAGTAAGAGGAGTTTTATGACATAATATCACATTATATAGATTTTATTATCGGACACATTGTATAGGGTACTATTATTGGAAAGAACTGAAATAACTGAAAAATAAAAATATTTAAGTAAGAATTAAATAATAATAATAAAAACTGTTTGCTGAAAATCTTCATGTATTAATATTATTTAAAAAATTACTGGATTATGTGTATAAAATAAGAAAGTCCAAAAAAATTCGAAATAAATTTACACGGAAAAAATCATAGGTCGAAAAATTTATAAGTTTGAGACGCGACCGTGTCATATCGAAATTCCTAGAACAAAAAGAATATTTAGAAGCGCTCGCAGATGAACCTTAAGATAAGGGCTATGATTCACTTTCTGTTTTCTTGCTATGAGAATTAAACAGCACTTGGGTATATATAGCCTTCCTTTCGATCCTCGGGCATCAATCATTACTGTTTTTGTTAATTACCTGTTATGTGTAACATTCTTAATGTAAAATGTGGAATTGGCTTAGACTATTGGATTGCTGTGGCTATGTTAAAACTATGATAGTTCGATAGCAAATGATTATTTTAATATAAAAACTGGCAGCATCGGTTAACCTTAACCGCTTGCTTACTGCATATTGAAGGGCTCGGCCACAATGCACGCTCCTAAGCCACCTGCATCCATCAATATTTGCCTGCATATTTCATCAGGTTGTCAATCCATCTTATGGTCGTCCTATACTACGATCGCTTCGATTGGATACCGAACAATTCGTTTAATTTAAATATACCCGGTATTCATACCCTTATCACTGAATAAAAATGATAATAAGCAGAATAGTAACTTAATAAAACCGATATTACATATCGGAAAAATCAATTATACATAATATAATCACAAATTATTTGCGCGACTTAAGCCGTAAGTTTCAAAAGCATATCGATAAAAGACAACGGATACATAAATAAATCGAATAGATAATTCGAGCAAACATAATAAATTTTTGTTTGAGTTCCTTGTATGGAATAATGATACGGCAATCATTGACTGTGTATCCTAATGATGTAATCATGTTTTTATATTTTATCACACAGTCTCTGTGTACTATGACTAAGTAACCAATGCATAAAACAAGCTTTTTTTATGGAGAGATTAGTACCCGGACACTTACGGCGAGTTTTGTTACTCTGATTAAAATATTAATCTTTTTGACGTGTATTATATTAGGTATAAATTCTTATCTATTCAATGTAATGGTCCTATTCACTATAACCAAACTTAAATTCAGGTCTATCTCAGAATGAAAAGAACACTTACAGGAAGATTTTTAACAACTCGTTACTTTTTCAAATAATATATTCTCCTTTAAAAGCCTGTAGCAGTTCAGTGATGGGCATCTCTAACAATAGTAATTCAAAATATAATTGTAATGATTGGAAAGGGCGCAGACCTCCTCACTTCTGAGAGGGTCGAAAGATAATGAAGTGTCCTCTGTGCTACCCCAATGCGTTTTGGCGGACTTAACATGTCTTCGAAATATTTTTTTTAATTCTAAGTCATGCAGGTTTCCTCACGTTGTTTTCTTTCACCGCCGAGCAAGTGGTAAATCAGCACTTAAAATTGCAATTAATAATTTAATGGGTGCCGGCGCGGATCGCGTACAGCGAACGCTAAGCTTCTGAACTACCATAGTCTAAATATTAATTAATAATATTGTTATATTACATTAATTAGAACCTTCTGAAAATAAAATTACTAGCTCTCATTAAAAACTATTTATAAACCGAGCATGAACCTTAAATTTATCTACAGTTTAAGAGTGGGATATACGAGTAAAATAGTAGACATGGCTTTAAATGTGCAGTTAAACATCAATTCAAAGGAGTTAAAATTGATGTTTGCGTTGCAGATTGTGTTATGTAATATTTTTTTCTTCGAGGAACTAAATTTACTGACTTCTAAAATAGAAGAGGGGGCAATCTATAAGGAAATGATGATATATAAAGGTTCGAGGTATGTGCTTGCAGTTTAATAAACACGCAGGCAATGTAGTCTCCCGAGCAACGCTGAGCAAGAAGTTAACGTGCTGCAATGCTGCTGGCTGCGTTAGCTCAGTAGATAATTACGTACTTCAATCGTATGGATGAAGGCAAAGCAAATTGAACTTATATCGCATAAAAATTAAAGTCGTAATAATAAATGAACAAACGTAAAAAAAAACTATAACTAGACTAAATACAATTAATATAAAATAATTTTACTTTGGTTTTTTACAAGTATTTAATAAAATCAATGAATTATTGATTTTATTAAATACTTGTAAAAATATACATATAATAAACATAATATAAAGGTTTATTTTTGTCTGCCTACAGAGCAGATAAGTTAAAATTCAATTAGGCACTCAGTATTACTAAAATATAAACCACGTTTTGTTTGTATTTTTATCTTTAATATTGTTTGTTGAAATGGTAAAACAATATTACTGTCTCAATTAGTTATTCCACGAATATTTTGGAAAGATATCAAGTTTTTTTTTTTACTTTTGAAGACATGTTACTAAAGCTCTATGAAGCTTGATGGACATGTTGTTTTTATTGATGAATGTTTCTGGCGAAACGCAGCGTTTAAGTTATTATTGCGGCGAATTAATCTTTATCAGTAATTTTGATTGCACAAGGCGCATGTTGCGCACAACGCACTTTAAACTTTTTGAACAACCACCACACTATACAGCCCAAATTTAGCATCAATATAAATAATGGCATGTTCAATAAGGGCTAATTTTCGAAAGTAACTAAAAGAGTTACTGCTGACAGCATTTGCGAGTGACGATGAAATTAAAAGTTCAATTTTGGTATATATTAAGAAGAAAGAAATATTAATAATATTTTTTCCGCATAAATATTTTAAATAATGATGTGAATAACGAATATACATATGTCGAAGGATATGTAATGAGAGGAAAGAATAAATTTTATAATATTTTTTTATTTATCAAACTTTTTAGTGTCTTTTTTCATATAGCAATATATCGGAATAAATGTTAAATACATTTATAGACAGAAAATTTATCTCTGTACAATGCCTCAAAGATAAAGTAAAAATTTAGTAAAAATTATAGTTTTTAATAAATGTATTTTTTATCAGCAAAAATGATAATTGTATACGTGATGGTGGCAGATAAATAACGCAATACCTGAAAACACATCAAGTACACCCTATTTGAAAGAACGTTCTAAATTTCTCAATTTCTGTCGTGATGTTTTGAGTTTTGAGAACTACACAAACTTTGAAACTCCTTATGTCTCCTAATAAATACGCTTTTACAACAAAGTCTAAAGTAGTGTAGGGCGACCCCCCACTAGATGGAGTGACGACCTGGTAAGATATGCAGGAAGTCGATGGATGCAGGTGGCTCAGGACCGTGCTTTGTGGCATTACTTGGGGGAGGCCTATGTTCAGCAGTGGACTTGTGAAGGGCTGTAATGATGATGATGAACAAAGTCTTATAAAATATACGGGACCAATCTATCAAGAAGCTTAATATTTTTACTTAGCCATAACTATATAACAATGTTTATTAAACTAATCTTCATACATGATAGATAATAACCTCTGGGAAAGAAGTGATCGGTACCATGCCGTTTGTTAGCTTTTATGTTTAATTGTACTTATTAATATATTATTGAAAATTAATTTTTAAAAAAATCTCGCTGGGTTCATTGCCTATTTTCTCCAAAACCGCTGTTTTTGTGAACCTGTGGGAAAAGCATAAATGACTTCCAATAAGTACATATTATTTTTATCTATGAACTAGCTGAACCCAGCAGACGTTGTCCTGCCAGTTAATATTATACGTTGTGTTCAGCAACGTTTTTATCTTATTTTAGCCCTTCAATATATTTAAACCTTCTAGTGCCATAAAAATCCCATGCATTTGCATGCGCCCGGCAAATCCCGAGGGGTCGCGTGCGACCGCACCTACCCACAGCACTTAAAACCATTAAAACTTATATTTAGAGACTACTTTTCCAGGATGAAGTTTAGCGTTATGAAATCAATACAAAATTCTCTATCTTTTGGTCTAAACAAAAGTAAGGTTTTACTTCATTACAAAAAGATTTTATTGTATTTTGATAACAAAAAAAAAGATATCAAGTAAATGTTGACAGCGTGAAAATCACAATTATTTCAATATATATTACTCGAAATTATTTACGTAAAAAGATAAATTATATTCACACAAATCTTTCATTACAATTTTGTAATAAAATACTAATAAAACACAAGAAAAATCCAAAAATCAACACAATAACATTCACGCGAAAATGGCGTACGAAATAAAAGTAGATATAAATAGAAATTCATAGGATAACAGTTTTTTTATTGCACTAGAGGATAGAGTATTTCATATTGATTCTATAATGCAGTAAAGTAGTAGAAAAAGTAGTCTCTATGTATAAGTTTTATGGGTTAAAATATTGTGGGTGGGTGCCACCGCACCGCACCCGCTAGGGATCTGACGGAATATGGCCGCGGTCTCATGAGATCGCTAGGGGGTTTAGAGGTTAATATATATATATATATATATATATATATATATATATATATGTATGTATTATATATATATGCCGCGCTTGATTGAAAAAAAAAATCAAATAAAATCAAAAATTTTAAAATTTTCCATTGCAAAATACATATAGATATACCGATTTTCATGGTGATCGTACAATTAGATTTTGCGTTAAACGATTTCATATATACAAACGTTCTCTTTTATATGTATAAATAAAAAATCGTATATTCTATTTTATTTTCTCGTTGTAGATTTAACTTGCTTAATCCTTACATTCACACAATGAACAGGTTAAGGATCATCATTTAATAAGAAAAATGAAACAGAAGATCAACTGCAGCTAAGCATCTTAAAAAATCAAACAACTCAAAAAAACAGCAGCTGCCAACCACGTGCCAAGCTAAGCGTGACAATTATGGCAAATACGACAGTTATAAGGTAGTCTATTGAGAGGCCTATGTTCAAAATATATAGATTATAATGAATGAATACAAAAGTAAATTCTTAAAGTTAAGTTAAAAGTTACAGCCTATATTCGTCTCACTGCTGGGGACAGGCTTCCTCTCATTTTGAGAGTGTTTCAGGGCAAGGAAGTGACGCTACGCTGGCCCAATGCGTGTTGGCGAACTTCACATGTCTTCCAAATATGTTTTCTTCTTATTTCTCAGCCATGCAAGTTTCCTCACGATATTTTCCTTCAGCGCCGAGGACTTTGTAAATCAACACTTAAAATTACAATTAACAATTTCATTGGTGGCGGCGGGTATTGAACTCGGGTTGCTCGCGTACTGTGAAATTATAATTATATATACAACGAGCGCTACCTTCTGAGCTACCACGGCTGTTATGTCAAGTAAATTCTTTTATTATTTATTTAATTTAATTATTTCACTGAACTGTTTCAAAAATAATTGTAATATTAATCAATATCAAACAGTTCTTAATGGCACAACTATTTTAGAAAAATATTACTAATAAAGCTAATAATGATTTTACGATGCCAAGTAAGTTTAAAAAGCTTGTGTTCGAAGCGGTTCATGACGATATTGAATGACGTGTTCTTTACTTTCAAACAAGAAACAGGTTAAGGAGTACTATTTGTCTCTGTGTCAAGGTGGAAATGAGAGAGGTTCTCTCGTTTCCACCTTTCATTCATGGTCACTGATCAATCACATAGTCTGTTGTCCATTTAGAAGAATTTTATGTATAGCAATAAGACAAGATATTATTTGTATATAACAAATAGTATTGTATTGTATGAATACTTTAAATGTTAAGTAAAGGCTTTTGAAGGGAATATCTTTAACAGGCTTAGTATTTTCTTAATTATTTCTACTAAGTATTATAAGGTATAAAATAAAAGTTATCTTACACTAGTGTTTTTTTTTTTGCGCAATATCAATCAATAAGTAGTTAGTGAGAAGCAATTACACGCTGCTGTATATCTCCGTTCCTAGGTATTTTACCAGATAGTTGTACTAACATATCAGAAGACAAGATTATTATGACATTGTATAAAGCCACTTCTTAGGACACCTATGGGACGAAAAAGGTTGATAAAATATTATAATATGCCACCACCACACGGCAAGGATATGGGGGATATAATTTTTATTTTCTATTTTAATGATTTATACGCATACAAAAATATTAATTAATATAGTTATGACTTATTATATAATATATTTAAATGTCTTCCAGAACGATAGCCAAATATATAATAAAATATATTAAAACGATTAGCTTATAAAAAAGTAAATACATTACTAACTATAATGTATTTAAACAAACACATTATTACAATTATACATAGTATTATTTATGTAGGTAGGTACTAAGTTATATTATCTTACTCGTTTATTAAATATTATTAAGGTTCCATAAAATCAAAATATGCTTAATAGGCGATAGAAATTCCGAAGCTAATCGCATAGACTAGAATTATATTTATATACAGGACAGTCAAAAAAGTTTTGCCTAGGAATTTGCGTGGTTCACCAGAAGGACAGGCTGAGGAAAATTGGCTTCATAGATAGAAGGGAGAGTATTGTGCAGGATATAATAGAGGAAGGTTTTTAATCGTATAAGATGGCAATTTTGTTGATATTATCGTGTTTATAGTTTAAATAATACTTAGTTTAAAATTTAATATCAACAGCAATAAATACAAACAATAATCAGAATTGCAATCGTGACAGCTTTGAAGTGATAAGGGAACTAGTTTTTATTAACAATTCAAATGATCGAGCGCCATACAAAAGGACCTTTTCAAATAGCAATCAAGTAATTAGTTGGTGCGATATATATCGCATACGGAATTATAATATCAATAGAAAAACGTATTCTTTGTCGTTTATAGAAGAAATTGACTGAGGAAAAAATGTTATATTAACCATAGTGCGTTATAAATAAGAAATAGTAGTAACTTCGCAGTGATTTCTTGATTATGGGCTATAAATCATTCCTCAATTGGTGTTTAAATAAGCCAGTAATAACTTCAGTTTATTAGCCAATGTTGCATTTAAGTCTCTTTACTATACGGTGTAATAAATAATTATTTTAACATGAGACCGATTAAGAAACACGCGGAATGTATACAATACGAAGAGAATGTTATAATAAGTGTAATTATCACGTGAAAGACTTAACGAGATATAAATATAAACAAATAAAATACTCGAAAAATATTTATGTAATTTAGTGTACTTGGCAGTTGCCGTATCTATCGTTTACTCGTTATTACAATTTTCACTCGTATACATATTATAATATATTATATATATGCATTGGCGGCATAATCAAAATCCAATACCCCATTGGCAAATAAGGCAATATGGATGGAGTAGGCCTGATAATTTGAGAAGGCCTGAGTTCAACCGTGGGCTTTTGATACGTTTTGCTTTCTTATATTTAACTCTTTTTTATTTTTTAAATTGTATTCTATAAAATGCATAATATTAATTTCATTTTGTCTGATACGTTGTAACAAATGAACGAATATAAAAGTAAATGCTTATGTCACTGAAATGACTTCACTCAACAATTAAAAAAAATGATTTTAATCAATCTGAATTAGATCTTAATGTCACAATTTTTTTGAATAATACTAGTAACGCTGAAAATATTACTAATAGGTACTCCTGTTTACGATTCCAAGTAAGTTTAAAAAGCTTGTATTATGAACTGTTCTTAACAATATAGTCGGATGGTGGTTTCTAGCCCACGACTTTCCGACTTTGCAGTGCGCACAATTAGCCATTTTTAGTCTACTGTTGATACAAATAAAATAATAAAAATTATTATAATTATTAAAAGACATTTTAACGGATAATGTTAAATTTTACATTGCTTGGTATATAAAATTAGCTCTATTATTGCCTTTATAAGATAAATTTGTAAATGTAATACAAATTTAAAGTTTTGTAAAAAATTTATTTATCCATTCATTACAGCATATTGAATTCCCCTTCTAAACCTAGGCCTCCTCCATCGATTGCCTCATAAAGGCCATACTCGCCATGGTTGACAAGTGGGTCAAACAAAAAAAAACCTGTTAGATACCAACTGTATATATTTGTGAGCTAAAGATGGAAGTAGATTATATGCTACATTCTATGATACACGGCTATTTACCTGTGTTCCCAGTGGGTTGACCAATTAACGGCCCCGCGGTTGAAGAAAATGTACCTATTTACAGTTACAGTAATACTGTAGACCAGTGACACCAGTGTTTAAAATTTGATTATCTTATAAATTCTGAATACCTATAGAGAAATATCTTCACAATGTGTACGGCAGTAGAGCTTGTGTCAGCAGGAATTAAATGGCGATAGTATCTCAAGGCTTTGCAGACACATTATCTTGAGATTCACTTTATCATCGGGGCACTTGTTTCAACGTTTCCACATCTTGTCCATATGCGCAGTCACTTAATACACAAAATCGCATCACTTAAATGAATCTAAATGTTTTTTATACCAATAAATATATAATAATACAGAAGCCGCAAACCGCCGGCGGCCAAGTTCCCGCCAAAACGCCAACATTCAGAAAGTATTATTTTACGAAACAAAAAAAAATTGGAACATTAGTAGTTTTTAATAATCCTCTTTCCAAAATAACTGGCCAGTTCAGATTATAATAGGTCCTTACATATGAAATTGGCATTTCTACGGGAGGAATATAAAAGTCATTTTTTATATTAAAATTAATCAAAGTATGCGCCGTTGTTATCTATGCACTTTTGCCATCTCATAGGTAGCTCATTGATCCTTTTACTAAAAAAAACATGGGGGCGAGAATCAATAAACTATTTGAAAGCGGTTCGGACTGCCGCATCGGAGTTTTTTTTTATAGAAGAAGGGGCAAACGAGCATGCGGCTCACCTGATGTTAAGTGACTACCACCGCCCATGATCAACCGCAACACCAGGAAGAAGAAGTTGTTTTTTTTTGTAGGAAGTTTTCCGAATTTCGGAAAAAATGGTAATCTGTTGGAGCAAGATCCAAGGAGTACGGAGGATGTTGCAGACATATCAATTGTAGCTTATATAACTTGGTGGTTGTTTGTTATGCAGTGTGTGGTCTTGCGTTGTCGTGAAGCAGCAGTAGCCTAGTTCGATAGACCAATCTCGGTTGTTTAGCAGCTAGTTCCACCTTTATGGTTTGCAGTTTCTGACAATAGATATCTGCCGTAATTGTTCCGCCAGATTTTAGAAACCTGTAGTGAACGACACTGGCGCTAGTCCACCAAACACTCACAAGTAATTTTTTCTGAGTCAATTTTCGTTTAGGGCAGGATTTGGCTGGGTCTCCAGGTTTCAGCCATTGCCACGAGCGCTCTTCCGATTATCGTACAGTATCCACTTTTCATCACAAGTAATGATTAGATCTAAAATCCTTTCATTTTTGTGTCGGTTGAGCAAAGTAACACAGCAGTTGACGCGTGTTTGTAAGTTCAATTCACTCAATTTATGAGGTACAGATCGTTCAAGTTTTTTACTTTCCCAATTTGCTTCAAGTGGGTTAACACAGTTTTATAACTTACCCCAAAGCATACAGCTATCTCTGAAGTGTTTTGTGATGGATCCGCTTATACAATAGCCTTTAATTTATATTATGTCATTTTCCACTTTGGTCTCCGGCCGTCAACGGGTTGGTTCTGAAGGTCGAAATTTCCAGAACGAAAACGTTGAAAACCAAAACGTACCGTACTTTTTTTGCGACACCAGCGCTGTACACATCAATAATCCTTCGAGCTGTTTCTGCAGCACTGGTGCCACGGTAGATCTCGTACTCGTAAATATACCGATATTTCATGTTTTCCATTGTGCAGTAATAAGCGTCGCCAAAGAAGAAAATAATGAGGAAAAAACAAATGAATGACTGTTTTCAAAACTCAACTGTACCAGCTAAATGAATTTATAAATTTGAATTTGGAATTATTAAACAAAGAGGAGATATTTCAGATCAAAATGGTCAGTACCACAAAACGCTAATTTCATATATAAGGACCCAATACTAAAATAGCGATTATAAATGGTAGCTCATACGAAAAACAAACTTTTTTTTGCAAAAGTTTCTGCGTAGCCTGACGTATTTAGTAGTCACTAACCACATATCAAATATAAAGTAATATTTTTCTTTTCAGAACACAAAATGCACAGCAAAAGTTTGTCAAACAAGCATCATGGATATACCCAACCGAGGAGATGTGCCACGAACATCTGAAGAAATTTACAAAGAAGCGCAAGCTTTTTTAAACGAATATTACGCATCCATTCGCAGGTTGAAAATAATTTTGTATTTTTTTATATTTCTTTATATTATGTTTAATTGTGTGATAAGAGGAGTGTGGTTTGCAAGATGATGTTGTGACCAGGATTAAGAAAGGAATGCTTCGGTGGTTTGGTCATGTGGAAAGAATGGATGAGGAAAGACTGACAAAGAAAATTTATGTTGCAGAAGTGAATGGCAGAGTCGGAAAGGGACGTCCTAGGCGAAAATTTATCGACCAAATTAATATAAAAATAAAACCGACGAGCATGCATGCGTAGGTGTATGGATGTGAAGGAGGCGAGAGAGGTGTGTCAGGATCGTGCCAAATGGAAGTCTGTAGTCTCTGCCTACCCCTCTGGGTGACAGGCGTGAGTGTTTATGTTATGATGTATGTTTAATTGCTTTGCAATTTTACAGTTTCCTATTGGACCGCATAGTGGCGGTTCAAGAATATCAATTACTCAATATCAAGCCGTGGGTGTCGTAAGAGGCGACAGGGAGAAACAAATCATGGGATGGGAAGCGTTTTCTTAATAAGGGCTAAAATAAAAAACTACGGTCAGTAACTCGCTTGTCAAGCGTGGCAACTATGGGTAATATCCCCCCTATGAGGTAATCTATGGGGGAGGCCTCTAGCTGGCCTATATTCAATAGTAGACTTAGATAGGCTGTAAGGGTAACTGTAAATGTTTAAACATCTCATCATTATTACAGATCTTTCACAGCTAAAACCGCGTCTCCACAAGCTATGTCCCAAAGTACGATCATGAGCTACCCGCATCCATCGACGTCCTAAATTTCTAATTTGAAAGATTAGACCTCTAAATTATTATTTTTATTTGACGATTATTATAATCACATAATAGTCGAGTTTTCAAAACAATCAATTCTAGAATGTTTTTTTTAGCACGCAGTGCAGGTATCCTTATTTGATTAAAAGAACTTTGATTACTTAAGTAAAACGACATTAACTCTTTGAGCTGGCTTAGTTCTTAGTTTATAAATGAAAAATAAATTGAGGCTATTGCGGGAATTGAAAGTAAAACTGAACGTTTTCCTCGTAATTGCCAAAAATAGCCTTTTAAAGAGTGTACTTACGCAACTTAATTGTTATAACAAAATTAAAATTCAAGAAAGATACCATCAATTTATCTGAATTAAAAATACTTAAAACCTATTCACTAAAGAAAACCTATTCAATTAAAAGATAATTAAAATTTTTACGTAACGTTCAATTACTGTGACGCTTTCTTGGCAAAGAAGCTCTTAGCCAAAAAGCTGACACAAAGTTATGTCAATTTTACAAATACTTCAAAGGAGTACTTGAATGTATTTTATATTAACATATCTCACAATATTATTTTTGTTTCCTTAAAATGTTTCTATTTAAATTGAATACGATTTGCAGAGAAAACTCTGACGCACATATAGCAAGGCTGAAAGAAGTTCAGAAGGAGTTGGCATTCAAAGGGACTTATGATTTAAAAACTTCAGAATTGGTATTTGGTGCGAAGTTGGCTTGGCGTAACGCAACAAGGTGTATTGGCCGAATACAATGGAAGAAATTACAGGCATGCTAATTTATATGATAATTTTACTACCTGGTTAAAATATTAAAAACAAAATATTATATACCTTTACTGAAGAATAGGTCACTATATTTGCAATTAATTTTCCACTATACAATTATTTTCCATGTAGAGGAATAAACACTGGAACACTGGTCATCAATGCTGTATAAGAATTTAAAAAAAAAAGAAAGGATTTTAATCATTTTTGTTCACAAGTTTATTTTTACGTAGAACGTAAAAAACCTTTCAAAAATTATTGAAAGTTGTACGAGTACTACGTACATTTTACTCAATATTTAGGAGGAAGGAATTAGATTGTTTTTCTTTTTTTAATTTATCGTGCCATGTGAACTTTAAGAGCCATGTCAAGTCATCATTTTAGTCGAGATGAAATATTATGAGCCGTGGGTATGTTAGAAAATGGTACTATGCAACGCGTTGTTGCTGAGGCCCTACACACCAGCCAAAACGTGATCCCAGTACTGCGATAACGTGTGGTTACGTTATCGCAGTACTGGGGATGTGGCTGAACGGCACACGGATAGATATTGTGTTACTACGCAGAGACAAGATCGATTTCTCCAAATGACCGCCAGAAGACAACACAATATCACAGCGATGCAACTGCTGGTAAGCGACCAAACCATGTGAAAGAGGTTCCATGAAGATGGCCTTCATGCTCAAAGACCGCTACGTATTCCAGCATTGCGATGTGGCAATCGCGGTTGGCGGCATTCGTGGGCTTGGGAGCATTTACCATAGAGTGACGAACAATGGTCTTTGGCGCTGTTCGCCGATTTCTCATGAGAATGCGGAAAAATTATAAAATCTTTATTAATCTTCTTCTTCTTTTAAATTATGGCTTATCTTGATAGAAATCTTTATTCATTTTTTTTCATTACAAATTGTCATTTAATATTATATTTATTCAAGTTTTAATCATTTATAAATTTAGGGCCGATTTTTCTATTCTCACATAAAAGTTATTCATCGGATAACATAAAACATAAAAAATTAAAAATCGCAGTTGTATGAGTAAAATACATTGAGCTATTATGTACTACGTAAGTACATATTACTTCAATGGTAAAATAGTTCTTTTCTTTTCTTTTATATTCAATCAATTTATAATTAATTAAAGGGATAACTATTATCTGACAATTGAAAAATCGGCCCTTACAAAAGTAAAGTTTTGAATGAGAAAATCGTTTAAAAACTCTATTCGAAAAATAATAAGAGTTACAATATTATATTCCATATAATATTATACCATGTTACATAGTATCAGACAAGTGAATGACAAACCTGATTACATGTTTCGACAGATATTCGACTGTAGAGAGGTAACGACTGCCAGTGGGATGTTTGAAGCCCTCTGTAATCATATCAAGTTCGCCACAAATAAAGGAAATATAAGGTAAAATTTACGCTATTCTCTTGATAAGAAACTTGTCTACGTTCGAAATATTATTTGTCTTTTGTAGTCGGTTTAAGGATTTTTTTAATAAACTGAGTATTGTTTTAAATTTAAACTTAAATATTCGTGTATTTGAATCTACATTTACTTCCTTCTACTTTCTGTACTGTACCACTCTTAACAAAAGGTTATTAGCCTTACTTAAAGTAACTAACGGGTATTTTAAGTATTAATATTAATTTATTTAAAAATATATTCAATAAGCACACAATTTGATAGTGTTCATAGAATTAATGCCCTGATTATAAAAGCTTAAAAACTTTACATATTTTAATTTGGATGCCGAACCACGATATCTTACTGTTCACTATTATTACACCTGTACATTATTTTCAGGTCAGCAATAACAATATTTGCACAACGCGTGGATGGTAACCATGACTACAGGATTTGGAATCCGCAACTTATCAGCTACGCAGGTTATGTTGAACCAGATGGTTCTATATTGGGGGATCCAGCTCGTGTTGAATTTACAGAAGTATGTAGACTCAGTTAACTAATAAGGTAGTGACATACCTACACTTATTCCACTGCATTGCTTAGGTAATTCGTAAAAGAGAACTGACTCTTGTTGGCTCTTCCCCTTTTCCATTTCTTAACTTTACCCCACCTCGTATTATTTATAAATACAAACATATATCTCGTAATTTATACTTTTGAGACATGCTTGAATCCTAATTACGTTTTATTTTTGCCCGTTTGCACTTGGTAAGTCATTAAACTTAAAATTAAAAACTTAAAATTGCTTTTAACGGTTTTCAATGATGACCGATATCGCTCTCAGGTTGTGTACTACAAAATTAAATATTATGCAACTATTTACTTTTTAAAATCGTTGACTATAAATTCCGTGCCGTTAACAATATTGTAAACTAGTAATAAGTGAACGAACAAGTGATGGGTGAAATGAGGATGAAGACATCATATATTTGACAAGTTTAATTAATAATAATAATAATACGTTTCTTAGGTTTGCATCAAACTTGGCTGGAAGTCGCCTCGTACAGCATGGGATATATTACCACTGGTTTTATCCGGCGACGGTAGAGATCCAGAGGTTTTTGAAATTCCACGTGAAATAATAATGGAAGTACAAATAGAACATCCCCGGTAAGCCCATTTCTCATTTTTTCCTTGCTAATTATAATTTTGTCTGAAATTATGCAGTAAAAATAATACTGTTTTTCATACATTTTTCACATTTTACTTGTATCATAAAACGAGTTTGTGCAGTGCAGGCTGCTCTACACAAATTATTTGTAATAATAAAGTTTTAAGATTATACGCTAGAAGTTTATAAAACTAATTATACTCCTCTCCATATAAAAAGCCAAGACATTTTGTAAATTTTTGTTTCGAAAATTTTACTTTTTAAACACACTGAAATGAGTTTTTGTGTTCTTTTTAGCATAGGTATCGATAATACATATGAAATAAAAAGTGTTTGATAGATTATCATGTTTTTTTTACAAAAAAAGAACTACGTAATGACTTCTTACATTTACGCGAACACTACACATTGAAATAATACTAGTTTTTACGGAATTTATCGTGTATATTTAACTTTTTAATACCCGACGTTTCGAACGCTTTACAGCACTCATGGTCACGGGCGGGACTGAGATGTTCAACGTCCATATGTCATAGTTAACCGCGGTTACCATAGATTAAAATTTTAACTTTTGTTCCGATCTATGCAGTATGAACTTATGGTATCTTGAAGTCTTGCAATTGTATGCTTGGGTTGGGATTTGATTTTATTTATTATAGGATCCCAAGCAGATGGTAGCACCCAGCCATCTTCTCTATTGAAATTAGGATGTTTTTTGATTTCAATAGCCTCGCGAATCATCCTTGGCAGGAATCGGTGTTCTTTAGCGAGGATTTGCGGTCTATCAAATCTGATGTAGTGACGGGGGCGATCCTGTACGTGTTCACAGACTGCAGACTTCCCGGAGCGTCGATTCTTCACATCAGCTATATGTTCTTTAACGCGGGTTTTTATTGATCTTTTAGTTTGTCCTATGTAGGAGAGACCACATTCACAATCAAGCTTGTACACTCTTGCATCTTGCAGAGGGACATTACATTTGACTGATGGTAAAAACTGACCAATCTTCTTCAGCGGCTTGAAGTATGTTTTGATGGAAGCGCGCTTCAAGATGTAGCCAATCTTGTCAGTGACTCCTCTAACATATGGCAGTACAGCAGGTACACGCTCTTTTTTCTATACACAGTAACACCTTGAGCCATACTGTGTATAGAAAAAAGACCCATACAGATAGATATTTAAACGGTGATTCTCACCACCATCCTTCACAGTTAGCTACCGTGGGTAAATCTTTGTTTCAGAGAGCACGAGAGTTCCGTGACAGTAAACACCTGGCTGCAGAGCTCCACCATGTCAAGCAAGTTTTGCATGACAACAAGCTTCGAGTCCCCCGCCTACGTCACAGTGAACGAGTGAAGCCGGCCACAGTCGAGCGTGTACCTGCTGTACTGCCATATGTTAGAGGAGTCACTGACAAGATTGGCTACATCTTGAAGCGCGCTTCCATCAAAACATACTTCAAGCCGCTGAAGAAGATTGGTCAGTTTTTACCATCAGTCAAGTGTAATGTCCCTCTGCAAGATGCAGGAGTGTACAAGCTTGATTGTGACTGTGGTCTTTCCTACATAGGACAAACTAAAAGATCAATAAAAACCCGCGTTAAAGAACATATAGCTGATGTGAAGAATCGACGCTCCGGGAAGTCTGCAGTCTGTGAACACGTACAGGATCGCCCCCGTCACTACATCAGATTTGATAGACCGCAAATCCTCGCTAAAGAACACCGATTCCTGCCAAGGATGATTCGCGAGGCTATTGAAAACAAAAAACATCCTAATTTCAATAGAGAAGATGGCTGGGTGCTACCATCTGCTTGGGATCCTATAATAAATAAAATCAAATCCCAACCCAAGCATACAACTGCAAGTCTTCAAGATACCATAAGTTCATACTGCATAGATCGGAACAAAAGTTAAAATTTTAATCTATGGTAACCGCGGTTAACTATGACATATGGACGTTGAACATCTCAGTCCCGCCCGTGACCATGAGTGCTGTAAAGCGTTCGAAACGTCGGGTATTAAAAAGTTAAATATACGCGATAAATTCCGTAAAAACTAGTATTATTTCAAAAAGAACTACGTTATAGGACCTTATTAAAGCTATTCCATTCTTTGCTTTACTAGCGATATCTCTTGCTATTTGATATCCTGTGTTTCCATAGATGATTAAAAACTATACTTTACATATTTTTTTTTCAGTATGAATCAAACAATAAAGTTCACTTAATGATTTTTTTATATTCACGTGAACACTACACATTAAATGAAACTAATTTTTACGGATTTTATCGCATTTAATTTTACATTTTAATTCCCGAGGTTTCGGGTACTTTACAGCACCCAAAAACTGAAGGTAGCCGGGGTAACTATGTCATCGGTACGTCATCGTCAGTCAAGTCAAATTAAATTAAATGCGATAAAACCCGTAAAAAAAAAGTTTCATTTAATAAATTCCACTGCTAAACATATACCTCCATACATTGTCCAATAGAAGGATATTTGCCTTCATCACTGTAGCGCCGTTTAGGCTTAAAGAGGACTGATATTTCTAAACCTAAAATAATATTTTAATGATTTTTTACAGTTTCGATTGGTTTAAAGGCCTGGGATTACGTTGGTATGCCTTGCCAGCTGTTTCAAACATGAGATTGGACTGCGGTGGATTAGAATTCACTGGTACAGCCTTCAACGGTTGGTACATGGGTACAGAAATTGGCTGTCGCAACTTCTGTGATGTCAATCGTCTTAACATTGTTGAAGCAAGTGGAATAAAAATATTTAAATATAAATTATAGTATTTGAATTCTTACAAGTAATTTAAAATTTGAAATGTATTGCAGGCTGTAGCATTAAAAATGGGCCTCGACACAAACTCATACGCATCGTTGTGGAAGGACCAAGCGCTGGTAGAAATCAACATTGCCGTACTTTACAGTTTCCACAGAGATAATGCGTCAATTGTTGATCACCACTCAGCTTCTGAACAATTTATAAAACATCTAGAAAATGAAAATAAGAGCAGGTAACATTTTCTTTAAAATCATAAACCGTTTACGAAACATTGGAAGACTAAAATAAATAAGAATTCTAGCAATATGATTTTCAACACGACATAGCATAGTTTTTCCTTTTATAAATCTGAAGAACTTAAATACCACTTCAAGCAAATAGGCGTAGGAGTTGTAAAGTTCACCACCTAATAGTAAATAATTTGTGCAGTCCATGAACAGCTGTAGCCAAAATCAAACAAAGGCTGTAAATGCATTGTGTCACACTGAGGACTAAAATGAAGCTCAGCATGTCAGCCTGCAAAAGCAGTTCGAGCACTGCAGTTTGTCGGCATAAGTAGTTAAAAGCGTCGTACCCACCCGGACGGAGAAGAGAAATCATACCACCTCATAGTATTTCTATATATTCTATATAAAAGAGGATGTTTATATAATATGAAATCGTATTTGATCGATTGCCATTAAATTTTGTATATATAGGTATTTTTCAATGGAGGAGGTTTATATTTACAAATTAAATAAATTGAAAGAAAAAATAAAAAAATGAAACTTTTTTTTTGCACGAACGTTGCAGCACGAATAACTCAGCTCGGCCGGTAAAAAACTTCGCTCACATGGAATACCAACGTAAAATAGCAGCTTAATGTTGCTGCATTTCGTATGATGATTATAGAGAACCGGTGACCCTCTTTTCTAGTGACAAGGTGCTCTATTTTAGTCCTGAGCGGTGACTCACCATCAAGCGAACTGTGTGTTCGTTTTTCTTATCTTGAAAAGACAAAAACTCATAATGTAAACTTTTTGAAATTCTACACAGAGGCGGCTGTCCGGCTGATTGGATCTGGATAGTTCCACCGATGTCATCTTCGCTGACTTCAGTGTTTCACCAAGAAATGGCCTTGTATTACTTAAGACCCTCGTATGACTATCAGGTATGTCATAAAAATACTTTCAAGGTACTACATGATTTACAACAAAAACAAAAATATTATTATATTCCTACTTGTGTGTGTTATACAGGCTCTTTATGTGAGTAGTTTCAAAATTAACGCATTTTCATAGACTACTAAACAAAAATAGAATGAAACCATTCTCCAGCTACATTAAGGTTGTAGCACGAATGGGTCCGCTCGACCGGGGTAGGACCAATCTTTCACAGAATACCAGCGTAAAATAGCAGCTTAATACTGCTGTGTTTTCCTATAGTAAGTGTAGAAAACCGGAGACCTTTCTTATCAAAAATGACAAATTCCATCTTAGTCCTCAGGGTTAACAGCGCATCAGCGTTTTGATTCTCAAGCCAGGATAAATGTAGATGTCTCATCCTTATTCTATAAAAAAACAACAAATGGATATTAAATGCAATAAAATTTTGTTCAATGTACATTCGTTCATTACAGCCTTTTAAAAGTCCACTGCTGAATATACGCTTCCTGCAAAGATGGCCATATTCGTCACGCTTAGCAGGCGCTTGTTTGTTGGCAACCGGAGTTTACATTATTTTATATGATATTGTTATCAGGAAGATGTTGCTGACCACCATTTGTTTCATTTCCCTCTGTCATCTTTTACGACACTCACGGTCTGAAATTATGAAGTAAGGTCTACGTGTATTATATATTTAATATGTGTATTATATGTTATATAGTATATTAATTAAAAAAATATGTTAGTAAATAATATATCTCCACTAATGGTACCGTAAATAGCCCCCAGCAACAAGCTACTTTCTTAACGCAATTGTTGTATTTATTTAATATTATCAAGGTCGAAAAACTCTTCCTACCCACTTCAAAAAGGGATTCGATTATAAAACTGACTGCATCTTTTTGAATGCGTGCAAAGAAATAATCAAAAAATCAGTTATCCAATTTGAATTATACATAAAATAATACCTCGTAAGACATACAGGAAGTCGATGGATGCAGGTGGTTCAGGACTATGCTTAATGATATTTCTTGTGGGATACCTACGTTCAGCAGTAGACTTGTTAAGGGATGTAATAATAACATAATACAACAAAATGTTTTTTTTTTACAAATAAAAGAAAATTTTAACTAAAATGTTGACAGTCTTTATTCCTTGGCGAATTGCCAAGAACGTTACCTACATTTCCTCTCTAAATGGCTATACTTATACGAAACAGTGGAAGGGTACTTTTAGGCGAGAAAAAACCCAACGCTGTTGTTTCCAACAGTGGGAGTCAACCGCGAATATGGTACCGAATAGCACAAATATATAAATTATAATATTTAAATTAATTTTAGGAACACTGAAAACTTACAGTTTTAATAAATGAAACTAGTAATCAATACAGATTAAGCGTTGCGTATTTGCAATTTTTAAATAATTCGTATCAACAGGAGCCTGCGTGGAAAACACATCAGTGGTCGAAGTCCGAAAACAAGAGCAATGGCCACAGAAAGTTCCACTTCAAGCAAATAGGCCGAGCTGTAAAGTTCACTTCGAAATTATTCGGCCAAGCTCTTTCTAAACGTATAAAAGCGACTATTTTGTACGCTACAGAAACGGGAAAATCTGAACAATACGCTAAAGAATTAGGAATTATATTTGGACACGCATTTAATGCACAGGTATTTTTAACATATCTAAATTAAATGTTGGCTCATTTGTTATTATAATCAATAATAAATATATTCATAATATGTCTGATGAATAATCCTCATATATTCCTTATAATCCTTTATACCGAATTAAGTCACTAGCTACCCGCGCAGGACAGGATTCCAGTGCACTAGTGTGTGCACAAACACTGGTGCATTATCTGTTTAATCTATTCTATGGGACAACAATGCCTCACGGTTGATTAAGTGCACGGATTAGGCACAGGACATTTAGTACATACGTGCTTTCCGAGAATTGAAGGTGAAACTCTGCCAATCCGAATCAAACTCGGAACCACAAGATTACGAGTCACTTTGATTACTACCAGACCAACGACGCATTCATGCATTATCAAAATATTTTTAAAATGAGTAATAATAATATAATAACAGTTTTTGATAAGACAATTTTTAAAGGTACATTGCATGTCAGAATACGATATGTTCTCAATAGAACATGAAACGCTCCTGTTGATCGTAACTTCCACCTTTGGCAACGGAGAACCGCCTGCGAATGGCGTTGTAAGTACTTTTATGTTTCTTATAATTCATAAAAATTTTAAAATTGGTACCTACTTATTTTACTGTAGATAGAGGCCAAAAGGATTACATATTTTTTTAAACACTGAAACTGTTTCTGTTTAGATTATACGAGTATTAAATAATTTCTATATATTTTCAGGAATTTGCTGAACATCTTTTTCAAATGCTTTACAATGAAAAAAAGAACCAAGGTGATCAAACAGGGGATATTACGGGGTTAGTATTGCATATATATATATATATATATATATATATATATATATATATATATATATATATATCTGCAGAGTCGTAAGAATATTGTATAGTAAGAAATTGATGTAAAGTAAAGACGTTTGTATTTTTTTAATTCAAAATATACTCCTAACAGAAACTTCAAGATTCCAACTCCAAAAGCTTTGATGAGACCAAACAGTATGGTGGCTTCAAATAATGACCCTGTGTATAAAAAGCAGCTGTCACGATTAGAGTCCAATAAGAGTAAGTTTATTAAACACAATATGAACAGTTGAAATGTTCACCGTAAGTCTTGGTAAACTGTGACATTTATTCACAGGTAGTGTAGCAGGAACATCATCAATAGAAAATATAGGACCTTTAAGTAATGTTTGTTACGCGGTTTTCGCTCTTGGGTCTAGTGCGTACCCAAAGTTCTGCAATTACGGAAAGGCCATAGATAAAGTACTTGAAGACTTAGGAGGCGAAAGACTTCTCGAATTAGCCTGTGGGGACGAAATGTGCGGGCAGGAGCAGAAATTTCGTAACTGGTCATCTAATATATATCAAGTAAGTTATTTATATTATTATTATTTTACATTTTTGTAATATTTACGTTTGGTTAAAAACCAAAATTCTTTATTCCATGACTTAATCTGGTTTTAACAGTATTTTATGGTTAAGGTTTCATACCTTCTCTATATTTTTCTTAATCGGGCCAGACCTGGTCGAGTCCTGCCGGTTCGACAAAAATTAACTTCATTATGACGACTAGATGGCAACTGTTCATTAATGCCTCAGTGATCGCAAGGGTGAAAACTAGCAGCGACCACCGAATGGTTAGAGTTAGAGGTTTACTGAACCTAAACGTTAAGTCGGAGAGGTCTCGTCTAATGAAGTCAAAGCCCAGTCCACCTCGTGCTCTAATCCATAGTCTTGAAACCTTTCAGCTCGAGTTACAAAACCATTCTCAGTGCTTAGAAGAATGCAATACAGTGGACGATATGAATGACAAGCTTGTGGAAACTGTCCATGCGGTCGGAGCTAAGTTGTGCAAGACCCGCCGCAGAAGAACACAAAAACTCTCCAATCACATGCTTAATCTCTTGGCTGTTAGACGGGAAGTAAATCTGCAGTCTTCAATAGATTTGATAACATACAGCCAACTGAACAGACAGATCTCCAAATGCATATGGCGGGACTTACGCAACTCTAATACTGCTCGTATTGATGAAGCGATCCAGCGTAACCAAGGCTCCAAAATCTTGCCAGAGATCTGTCTGCCAGAAAAAACGAACTGTCAATGATGAAAACTGAGTGTGACAGCATCGTTTCCGGAACAACTGAGATTTTGAGTGAGATTGAGAGCTTCTATGGGCAGCTGTACACAACTTAGCTGGAGCCACACGCAAGTGTGAGTAACGATCCAAGAGCAAGTCGTATCCGACACTATTTCGATGATATCCCGGACATTAGTCTGAGCGAGATTAGAATGGCTCTTCAGCACTTTAACCCTTAATGCACCACCCTGAGTCCACGGCACTCACCACCACTTTTAAACAACAAAAAAATAGTCTATGTTTTAGAGTTTAGACTTGCGCTTTCTAGTACCTTCCTGCGGTGAGGTGCAGGACGCAAAGGTGAGCGTTCGTATGCGCATGTCGTTCGGAAAGGTAAATATGATCGAGTGTGAGTCCTAGGGACTCATGGTGGAGTATTGTGTGACAAAAATAGATTTACTGACTTTTTTGTTTATCTATGTAACTTTTGTTGTAGCCTTTTACTATGGCATCTAAACGCAGAAGGTTTGAATCGGTAATAAAGAAGGATTATTTATCCTCAGATATCATAAATGAATGGCTTTTTTTTTCATAGAAGAGGGGACAAACGAGCATACGGTTCACCTGATGTTAAGTGACTACCGACACCCATGAAAGTCCGCAACACCAGAGGATTTGCAAGTGCGTTGACGGCCCTTTACACAGGAGTAAGCTCTTTTCTTTTCTTGAATGAGGCTGCAAGAAGATGATTTACTGGGCGAAGATGAGGAGATTGGCGATGGCAACGGCTATGCAGCTGAATGTATTCGTGAGCCACATTCTGATAACGAGGACGCCGATTATATTGTGAGTGATCACGAGCAAGTAGTTGATCGAGCAAGTAGACGAGTTTGTATATTTGGGCTGCGTATTTAGCAGGGATGGGAGATATGATAAGGATATAGATCGACGAGTGAATGCGGGAAATAGAGTAAATGGGACCCTACACTCTATTGTGAAGAGTCAAAATGTGTCGAAAAAGGCACGTATGGCAATTCACAATGCTGTGTTGGTCCCTACTTTAACGTATGGTAGTGAAAGTTGGGTGTGGCAGAAGAAGCACGAGAGTAGAATAAACGCAGTAGAAATGCGGTCGTTGAGGAGTATGTTAGGGCTGAATCTGAATGACAGGGTAAGAAATTGTGTAATAAGAGAAGAGTGTGGTTTGCAAGATGATGTTGTGACCAGGATTAAGAAAGGAATGCTTCGGTGGTTTGGTCATGTGGAAAGAATGGATGAGGAAAGACTGACAAAGAAAATTTATGTTGCAGAAGTGAATGGCAGAGTCGGAAAGGGACGTCCTAGGCGAAAATTTATCGACCAAATTGGCGATTCATTAAAAACGGGCCAAATTAGGAGTACCCTTAACCGACGAGCATGTATGCGTAGGTGTATGGATGTGAAGGAGGCGAGAGAGGTGTGTCAGGATCGTGCCAAATGGAAGTCTGTAGTCTCTGCCTACCCCTCTGTGTGACAGGCGTGAGTGTTTTATGCTTATTATTATTATGATCACGATACCCATTCCGAATGTTCCGAGACTGAAGAACTCCTGTTCTTCTTTTCTTTCCTGTTCTTCTGTTCTTTTGACCTTCTGTACTATCCTTAGTAACTTGGACAACATACCATGCCTTAGACATTCCTGATCAACCAAGTACAACGCAAACTGATTGTATTTTACCGAGAGATCAGCGCAAATATCCCTATGCTTGCAATCATAAGAAACGAACATAGACTCTTTATCTTTGCACTGTCTGTAAGATGCCATTCTGCCTTACTTGTTCCAAAAAGATATGCCAAGAATGTGTAACACATTAGTATGTTAACTTACTGCACGTTTTGAAATTTTGTATAGTGCCATTATTAATTATTATTATTTTTAATTACCTCATAATGTCTTCAATAAGAAAAAATATTTTATTTTGTCCAAGAGCTAACATTTATTTTTTCTTCTGTAAGTCGTAATGGATGATTTTTGATGACTGTTAATTTTAAAGTATTTGTTAAATGCGTTTATCACAAAATGTTACCGAATATGTACGAATTACAGCGAAGCTTCTGAAAGCGGATGGAAAACCGATACTTAAAGTCCATCAGAAGTTCTTCAGTTCTGTCCTCCATGGTACCATTACTCCGGAGGCGTGGACCAGAAATGCGGTGGTCTTGTTCTTAAAGGGCGACAACGCATTGAAGAAATTCAAGAACTACAGACTGATTTCCCTTTTGAACCGCGTCTACGTGCTGTTTTAGAGAGTCATTAAGAATCGTCTCTCACGTAGACTCGACGACTTCCAGCCTCCCGAACAAGTCGATTTCCGAAAAGGCTTTAGTACCATAGACCTCATACATACCCTGCAGCAGATTGTACAGAAGACCGAAGAGTATAATCTGTCAGTTTTCCTGGCGTATGTGGGTTATAAGAAAGTCTTTGATTCCATCGAAATTTTGGCGGTGCTACAGTCCCTTTAGCGGGCCAAGTTGAATGTCGGTATATCGAAGTCCTAAAGTGTTTGTACAGTAGGGCTACGATAGCTATCCGAGTACAGAACCCGAGTTTGAAAACTATCCAACTGCAGAAAGATGTAAGGCAGGGTGACGTCATATCCCCAAAACTTTTCACCGCTGCATTGGAAGATGTTTTCAAGCTACTGGACTGGAAAGAATACGGTATTAACATCAATGGCGAGTACCTCACTCACCTTTGACTTGCCGACGATATAGTCTTTATGGCAGAATCACTAAAGGACCTAAGCGCTATGTTCAATGACTATGTGTCTCCCAACGGATAGGTCGGGCTAATATATAACGGGCTATGCTCGGAGTTTCTCTGCGTGATAAACTTAGAAATGAGGATACCCGCTGTAGAACCAGAGTGACCGACATAGCTCAAAGGATTAGTAAGCTGAAGTGGCAATGGGCCGGCCATTTAGCTCGCGATAACTGTCAGGGAAAAAAGGTTCTCGAGTGGCAGCCTCGTACCAGTAGGTGTAGTGTAGGGCGACCCCCCACTGGATGGAGTAGACCAGACCAGGTAAGACATGCAGCAAGTTGATGGATGCAGGTGGTTTAAGACCGTGCTTTGTGGCATTCCTTGGAGGAGGCTTTGTTCAGCAGTGGACTTGTGGAGGGCTGTAATGATGATGATGAAGATGATAACGTTATTTATATATATATGTATATATATATATATATATATATATATATATATATATATATATATATATTAAAACCAGCCAGATACAAATAGTTTTTTTTTTTCAATTTATACAAACGAAATACGAAGAAATATTTTCACCGTGATCTCCAAAACTATATACACTATTGACTTGAAATTTAGTATAGTTACCCATTATACAATGTAGTCGCGCACTAAGAACGAATTTAACGATAGTCCCATCAAAAACAAATCTTGATATTTTACATCTAGGTTCCGCAATAAAATATTGTCATGCGCCCAGCACGACCGGGTATCAACTAGTAGTCTATACAATAATATTATTTGATTTTTTTCCGAAACAGTGGTATGAACAAAAGACTTAATTTTAGTATTATTTATTATCTATATTGAATGATTTTCTGTTTTAATTTTGTTATAAATAAATAAATAAAATCCAAGTAAACGAAATCTCTCGGCAGGAAAAATAAAGCACAGGGTTGGAGCGATAGGCAAATCCTATACCTTTAAACGAGCAATCCATCAATATATATATATATATATATATATATATATATATATATATATATATATATATATATATATATATATATAATCGGAATCTCGGAAACGGCTCCAACGATTGTCATAAAATTTAGTGTCCAGGGTGTTTCGGGGGCAATAAATCGATCTAGCTAGGAATTATTTTTAGAAAATGTTGTTTGTCCGTGTTTTCAGACTATGAAAAACTGCTACAATATATCATCCGGGTCATCCGGGTACTAAATTTATTAATATCATTAACTTTATTAATTTGTACATATCGATAGCTTTAAAGAAATTTAATTTTTAGGTAGCTTGTGATACATTTTGTTTAGAAGAAAATGAAATGGTAAAAGATGGTAAAAAAGCTCTAGGTATGGTGCCTCTCAGTGAAGACACAGTAAGATTTGAAAAACCTGATGAAATCATTGCCATGAAATGCGCCCTTGAAACAGGATTTAGAAAGCAGTTATTGACGTGTATTGTAAAAGAAAATAAACATTTAGGTGATGTTACTGCCGACCGTGCTACGATTTTTGTTGATATGGAGGCCCAGGTAAGTCTTATAGCCGAAAATACATACTTGATGAACCTAATTGAATAACACATAGTATGTTAAAATATAATTATTTTTAGAGTGAATTAAGGTATGAACCCGGCGACCATGTAGGTATTCTTGCTTGTAACCGGAAGGAGATTGTAGATACTGTATTAAGTAGATTAAAAGATGTGGACAATTTCGATAAGCCTGTTCAACTACAAGTTCTAAAGGAGACTCTTACACCAACAGGTAAAACACATTGATTTACATTTAATTTAAGTTGTAAAGTTAAAAAGCTCATTACATGTTATACTATTTCCTTTAAGGTGCAATGAAAAATTGGGAGAAACATGAACGTATGCCAGCAGTCTCTGTACGAGACATTTTTACACGATTTTTAGATATAACTACACCACCATCTACAAAAGTTTTAAAATACCTAGCAACATCATGTAGTGATAAAAAAGAAATTGATTTCATTAATGAACTAGTTGAGGTAATTTATGTTATATGCAATAATATGTTAACAAAACTTATGCATTCCACTTACTTGTGAAACTATAGATATATGATTTAATTAATGAAATGTGGTTTTTTCCAGGACTCTAACAAATATGACGACTGGAGGCATCACCATTATCCACATTTGGCAGAAGTACTTGATCTTATACCTTCATGTAAACCGCAAGCATCCTTACTTGCTATGTTACTTCCACATTTGCAGCCAAGATTTTACTCCATTTCATCTTCACCGTTAGCACATACTCAAAGAATCCATATAACTGTAGCTGTTGTTATTTACAAAACGCAAGGTATGTTCAGATTTATACTTAATTAAAGTTAAATATCGACAAAATGTCAATTAGAAAGCTTGTGATTTAAGGTGGACAAGGATCAACACATTATGGCGTTTGCTCTACGTACCTGCAGAGTCTAAAACCAGGCGATGAAGTAACAGTTTTTATACGACAGTAAGTCAAATATATCATGAATATGAATACGAGAACTAAGACTACAATTAAATACATATTTTTTCGCAGTGCACCAAACTTCCGTTTGCCCCAAGACATATCAGTACCCCTTATTTTGATTGGACCTGGGTCGGGCATTGCTCCATTTAGAGGTTTCTGGCATCATAGAAAATATCAAATAAGGGATTCAAAGGCAACGAAGATGGGACCGATTTGGTTATTTTTTGGTTGTCGTTACAAAAGTATGGATTTATACAAAGAAGAAAAAGAAGAAGCTTTAGCTAACGGAATTCTTAGCAAAGTAATGTTAGCACTTTCAAGAGAAGAGGGAATGAATAAGGTAAATTTAGATTTTAGCAAAATCTTTAATTACACGTTCACATCATGTCGTAATATTGAAATCTTTTCTACAGAAACACGTGCAAGCGCTTCTGGAAGATGACGGCGCAAATATTGCGCACATGATTTTAGAAGAGAGAGGTCATATTTATGTGTGTGGTGATTGTAAAATGGCCGAAGAAGTGAAACATAAATTAAAACAAATAATAAGTACTCATGCAAACATGATAGAAGATGAGGCTGAAGACTTCATTTTAGATTTAATGGTAATAGATTTTAGATTAAGAAATTATTTATAAACATGACAATTTACCATTTCCCTCGAGCATAATATATTACATTTAATAGCTTAAATAAATAATAATAAACCTCAAATATATCACAGGAAAAATTAAATGGCCGTTATATTTATATTCAACGTAATATTTTATATTATATTTAATGAAAGATGTGGATTCATATATTTACATTAACCATCATCATATAATCATTACCAAATCCAAAATTTTCTTTGCAGGATGAGAATAGGTATCATGAGGATATTTTCGGCATTACACTTCGCCGATCGGTAGTACACAGTGCATCACGAGAAACGGCGAAACGAAAGCGACTTGAATCAATACCTAGTAACTAGACATAATAATTACATTTTACAAATAGTTACTTATTTACATTTTATAGATAGAAGTTATATCTTTAAATTAAATGATTACGCTGAAAAATATAGATCTGACGTTATGAAGCAATTTAACATTTAGTTACGAGTATTATAGTATTTTAAGTAGTAGTTTTGTTCTTTTGATGAGTATTTACCAGTTAATTTGCGTTTACAATTTATTTATTAAAGTTGAAACGTTTATCACTGTTGTTTTATTTTCAAATATTAGAATACAATAGTTAAGTTGTAAACAAATTGATAAAGAAATAAATTTATCAATTTGTCTACAAATCAACGACATGTCTATTTTATTTCGCCTTTAGGCGCCCACTGACGAAACGGCACGAGAAGGGATTTTTAGGTGACTAATAGTCACCTAAAAATATATCTTAATATTGAGACATTCAAGTTAAAATTGAAATGATAATGGTTGAAGCAAAAAAAATCGCTGCAGTAATATTTTAGATACCATTTTGCAGAATCTGGAATGCTTATAGCTCTCAGGATGCTTTCGCAGCCTTAGGAATGCCTCCAGCAAAAAAAGAGAACTAATTTGCCAGCATTTTTCTTTGAAATAGGCTTTTCTGTTATATAAGCTTATGTTACGCTAACATAGTGCAATTTATCATCTAAAGTTTTATCAGGTTGAATTCCATTTAAGCACTAACTTATAATAATAAAAAAAAATATTAGCAAGCGCAAAATTATATTACATGCCTAATAAGTTTTGGTTTTAAAATTAAGAGCAACTGCTTAATATTGTTATTACACTTTAACATTATCAAAATACATTTATCATTATTATAAAAGGAGTTTTTACAATGTTAATGTTTAAGTAAAAAGGCAAATTTAATTTTTGGTGTGTTTTATTGATTATTGCGAAAATAGTTTTAAAAAACCTAGAACCGTCACTAATTTCATAAAATGCAATAAAGATATATTATTTGTTACTTTCCAGTTTCAATCAGAGTGAATTGTTGTTTATGTCTTTTTCCTCACCACATGATCATAAATTTCAACTTGAATGTACATAGGAGAGTACACACGTTTCTTTGTAGTATTTTGTCCGGGATTTTGTTCGGGATTCGGAAAAATTATTTTATGATCGTGACGATTTTGAAACAATAATCCATCATCAGGATCCATTAAAGGCTAAAATCAAATATAGTAGTAATAAAACCACAAAGTCGAATTTAAATTAGTTTATATGCAGTGCGTAGAAACTCCGATCTATTGTCGAAGATTATTAAATTTACTTTGCGCCCTTATCGTGGGAATCGCTATACACAAGAGTTCAACGAACTTTGAATGACTTTTTTTACTAAAGTCAAACTTCTTCTGTCTGTAAAACCTCAGTACTCGACGTTGATTTTCCCGTCTTAGAAACAACAGACGGATTGACGATTACACTACCAAATCATTTTCACCCTAGACACTTCTTATCATCATTGGTTTGTTTATTTCAAGACTGACAAAATTATTATGCCGCCATCTATCGGTAGCTACAAAGATATTTCAGGCATTGCCACTTTACGACATCCATGTGGTAAAATGGGGTGATGAATTATCTTATACCGTCACCAGACTTTTTAAGTTCTACCCAACAGGTAGGTTGTATTTACTAAATATAAAAAATACAGTTCAGTTCTTGCAGTGTAAAAGAGATCATTAGTTTAATATTATTATTTCTTCTTGTTTTATTTACATAGCAACTCATCAAAAGTCCACGGCTAAACATTAGCCTCGCTTAAGATTGAATCTAAGGGGATTTCTTAGCATCTATACTTATTTGCCATATTTGCCACGCTTGACAGGTGGGCAGTAAACCACAGTTGTTTAGTTGTTGTTATCTGGATGATGCTCCTGCCGGCCTCGTGTTTCAGTTTGCACGGTATGATAAGAGGAAGTAAATTAACAAGATTTAAATTATTGATCTTCTATTGCTAATCATGTACCTGATAATTGCGGCTGATATTGCTCCTCACCGTTCCATGTCGCCAATGGTAATAACCAAGGTCACTATCCTTGGGCCAAAGCATTCTTTTTGTTTTAAAAAACGGCCCCCAATCTTCGGTAATCAAACGATGGGCGTAATCAATATATCCAGATATTTCAAAACCGCTTTTCGTAAAATGACGTACGAAAATAATTGACTGCAAATATAATAAAATGAAACAAATATTATCGTACCTGGCCAACAATGATATTATGCAGTTAATTTGGAGATAAATGACCTTACATATTGTATAGAACCGCTGACTATAAGAATTTACTGGCAAGCAGTATGATTGAAATTGAAAATTTATTTATTTCTCACCACAAAATCATAAAAATTTCTTAACACAAACTTGTTAGCTATGACAAAAATGGTTGTAGATCGTTGGTACCTGAAGTAGATAATTAAAGCCCCTTAGTTACCAATAATCACTGAGCTTTTAATTTATGATGTTATGGTTAAATAGCAAGCGACAATATCGATGGCTTGAACACAATATGAAATACTTAATTTATAGTCATACTCCCCGCAGTATCGTACCAAGGACGCTGGCTGCGATTCCTCGCTGAATGGCTATACTTAGCTGGTGTGCGAGAACGAACCAATAACGAAAAGAACCAACCCTCTCATCACCAGCAGTGACGACCAGTCGCGGGTAAAGTTCCTTTAGGAACCTTTCCACACCTAGACCCCACTCATACTAATACACACGTATCAATTCCAGACTGTTAAATCATATATACTCTAAGTTTCGTCCGTCACCCACTGTCAGTACGGCATTCTCTACTTTATATTGTGTCATTACAGTTGACATTTTATTGATAATGATCATTCCTACAAAAACAACGCAGCGGAAAAATTATGGATGCTGTGTCGGCAGTTTCCTGAATTCCATGCGGGCCCTCGAAATGTTTCGGCATAATTGGGAATATCGAGGTGACATTCGAAATGCTAATGTAGGTACCGTTTCTTTAAATCTTGGCTTCTAAAGGTTATTCACTAAATAATTTTTGCTTTTGTTGAATATATTTCACTCTCATTCAGATTCAAATGACATTTTATCGCTGGCTTGAGGATTTGAGTTGGTAAATATGTAGGTATTTATTAATTGTTATAAAAAGTGCCCCATAGCCAACTCAACGACATAATCAACTTGTATGTTAAATTACATTCGAATACGTTTAGTCATTCTAGTGTTATTAATGAATAAATATCACAATAATGATGCATTCATGTATAAATATTAAATAAGTTAGGTTTCATGGTACAATGAACGTAATTATTTTACAACCTTTAATATACACTGGACTGTTAATACTTTGTGCGACTGAAAGCACGCTTTATAAAAACAAGTGGTAAAATTAAAAATGTTGTACAACCGACTTTTAAACGAATGTATTTGAAGTCATAATCACCAAAATGGGTTCTCCTTGAAAAAAGTTCTCAGGTAACACATTCAAAAAATACACTCGCATTGAGTTCCTCCTTCTTTTTTAAGTTGGTTAGTGATTATAGTCTATCTCTTCTAAAACCCAATTTGTAATAATCACGGTCGTGTTTTATATTTTCGATAGTGAACAAATGTATTTGAGATAAGTTTCTAAGTATCAAAACATTATATGCACAGGAAGGTGTACTATCGTAATATCATATTATTTCATTCGCACCTGCAATATGCCAATTCTGTTCGCACGTTCCCTTATCGCCATTTCCCTTTTAAACGGGTCTTCTAAATCAGCTCCTTCGCTCACGAGAACATATGGCCTTATTACCGGGTACACAATGTTGTGAATAACAGCGCGTCTAGCGTAAAATTCCTTTTCAGATAGAGTATCACCTGTGGCTCTGTAAAATTAGTTGCAGAAATTATTATTAAGTTAACCTCGGTTGCTTAAAATTTATTTAAATCATTCATATTATTATTTCGCAGTTTGTCATGTTTTAATGAAAAATGAAGGCGCACTTAGCCTTGTAACATTTACAGCCAGTCGAATTTAAATAAAAAAAATTATATTATAACTTTTGGAAATAATACCTATAACCGAGTGCAGCGATAATTCGAGCGGATGCAATGCTCCTGAGATTTCGTAAATCAGCAATTTCTATAAGTGAATCTAAATAATCCTCCCATGTTTCAAATGGTAATAGTCGTCTGTCGGCCTCCACTCCTGGAGGATATTCGTTTTTCTTTTCAGCCATAGCCATGTTTCCTATAATGAATATATTTTCCTAACATAGGAGATAAACTACAGATAAATTTTATAATACCAATATGGATTACTATGTTTACAAATTTGACACTGACATAATTTGAAACTTGTTATCAAAGAGTATAAAATCACGACGTTTTACTTCCAATGTCAATACAATACAAAATCAAAACTCAATTGTTCGAACAAAGTATAAAAAGTATGATACACGAACACACCCGCTTAAATAACACAGATTTATTTTATTTATAATAAAAAAATGCTTTTCATAAGTGTGCCAACTTGTAAACATTATTTGGAAGATTAGGTGATGGGAATTCTCTCCGGCTCAGGAGTCTGTCTGTGTAGGCCACCAACCACCCTTTTACTTATTTCTGATGCCAAGCAGCAGTTCATGCAAAGATAATGTAATTAAAGATTCTTTGACGTATTAAATTAAAATTCAGTTTGTCAAGTGTTATGTTCATCCAAATATACCATTTTGAAATGAGGTTTCTCTGACTAGATATAAAACGGCAAAAATAAATCCGGTGTCCCCATATTTTTTCATCTTGAACGAATTCAAACACGAGAAGATTTATATTAGATATTTGACGTGTATGTTTTTTTATTAGTATTGATTTAAGTTGATTTTTTTTGTTAAATAGGGTGTTTAAAGGTGTTAAAAAGGGTTTTTCCTCTGAATTTAAAGTAAAAAATATCCATCCCTAACGATGAAGAAATAAAGATGAAGATTTTAGTGTACCTATTTAAACGAAATAACAATTTTTACATAAATCTTGTTATATCTTTAATAAAAAATTAAAAGCTGAAAAGCGGATTGCATATTTAAATTAAATTAATTTTGTTTAGTTTATGTAGTTTATTTTTACTTTCATTAAAATTTTGATAGTTTGTGGTTAATAAAACGAAGCAAAATATATAAAACTGAGGAAAATGAGACAACATGAGGAGGGAGAAGGATCAACAGTGCATACCAGAATCACCTGCACCTGTTCGCAATAATAACGCATGTGGCAGCCATAGCTCTCTTCGTTCATATTAAAGGGAAGACGACCATATTTGCGAATATTCAATTGAGCACGACCTCAAACATGGTCGTCTTCATGGACATTCCATCTTTGGCTTGGAAGGTGAAAACGCAGCAGTAGCTTCCTTAACTTGCAGGTGTCCATGAGATGCAGTTGTCACTTATCATCAGACGGACTATAAGTTTGCCAGTTATTTCAATTTTATTTATAAAAACACTATGGAAAGCAGCGACTCAAGTGCAAAACGTCTGGTCCGATCATAATTTTTAAGTCGGTATTATAGTAGGTAGCCTCGTGACGTCAGGTATTAAAGGTTTATATAACTTTACAATAACACACAAGGTAACAGCCCACCTTATAGTAGGTATCCTTTGGACACCTAGATACAACTTCAAATAAATGCTGTGTGCCTCCTTAGGACTGTGATGCAACAAATGCCTCGCAGTTTGTAATTATACTGAATTTTTGGGGTGTACATACACACATGTAAGGGTGACAAACAAACACACAATTCACCTGATAGTAAGTAGATGGGTAGCCCATAGAGGATTAATACTTATCCTCAATTAAGAATTAAAATGCAGATGCGTTGTAAGTCCTGAGGTCTAAGATGAAATACCCTCAGTTTATTAACCGACTTCAAAAAAGGAGGAGGTTCTCAATTTGGGGTATAAATATTTTTTTTCGTTCAAACTATTCCTAGTACAGCTAGAGGTCATGCCACGATGTAGTGTATTATACTACATTGTGCTGTGACCTCTTAAAATCAGAAACAATAGTGTTTGCACTAGTGCATAGCTGAATAAATAGATTATAAGAAAGTGTCTAACCGGAAATTGGCCCAGTAGTAAAATAATTTTGACTGGCAACCTGCCCCGGCTACGCCTAAAGATCGTTTATTTTTCAATTTCTGATTTTTTTAACAAAAAAAAGTTTTTCAAATCAAATGTAGCCTAGATTGTAGACTCTATCTGCTCGTTAATCTTCATCACAATCGGTTCAACAATTCCAAAGTTTAGCTTGGACATACAGACAGACGAAAATTTCAAAATATTTATTTATATCTTATTAACATGTAAATAATTCCCTGAGCTTAATAGAAGCCAGTTGTTTTGAAGTGTGCTCTTTTGTCATCTTTATTTTTTACATAAAAATGCTCTCTGTTTTTCTTGATCGAAATATACAACTATTTATAAGCATATTTCACGATGCGTTTGCTTACTGACATAATTACGCAGTCAATGGAGCAGAATTTGCCACGATAAGCGCATTAGCTTTAGTTTATGTACATTATAAGAAATATAAAGATGATTCTAAGTGAGAAAATAGATTCTTTGATTGATTTTCTCTTCAGATAGAGATCCGCAATAATCTGGATAAAGACTTCTCAGGAGGGAAATTTGCCGTGAACGTAACGTGAACGTATTTGTTGCTGGATTCCAATGAAAGTAATAAAAGGCATCCGAATGAATTGAGGATTTAGTTTTAATATTCACACTCTGATACCACTTTTATAATTTGGTAGTAAATTAGCCGATTTCAAAACTTTATCGCGGAGTTTATAGTAACAATTTTCAAAAGTTACAAGATCTTTAAAGTGGCTGCTCCACTTAAAACTAGAAAAGAGGTGATGAATGTATTTTTTTTAATTTAAATATGATTAATAGTAGCGTTTTATTATAATCTCTATCAATTCAAAGTGGTTCCTCAATTCAAACGTTTTATTTTGGTCTAATAAACTTCCACTAACCAGATATCGCTACTGAAATTATTCGTCACCACTGACCTCTACATATACAAGTACGCTGTATATATATAGAGGTCAGTGTTCGTCATATATTATCATCATTCATCAATGAAAATTTGCGTCTAAAATACGTCTTCCGGTTTCTTCAAATGTATGTTCTTAAACATTTTGTCAAAACAATGACTTAGGGGCGTGCTCTTTAGGTTTTTTTGCACATTTTTAACACTCTTTTTAATTTTTCTTCTTAAAAAAATATGCTTTGTTTGGTTATTCCGTTTTTAATCTAATTAATATAAAATATGAGTAATATTTCAGAAAGAAACCTAAATTTTTACACGTTTTAACAATTTTCCCGCTATCAAATTTGTCATTTCATTCTAAAGTGGCCCAGCTTTGTTGGCAGAAAAAGTGTGAAAGCTTTAATTGAGGAATGACCTTTACATCCTGTAACTTTTGAATAATTTTACTACAAATTCCAGTATTAAATGTACAAAATCAGCTTATTTTTTACTAAATGGAGGAAGTGTCTGCGTTTGTATATCAAAAATCGCTCCTCAATTCATACGATCGCCTTTTACTCTTATCGAGCAACCCGAATTTGCCTCGCTGCGCCGCGCCAGCGGTAACAATTGGTTATTCAAATTTTAATTGCTGAATTGGCTATTCCTTTCTGGCCTGGACTTAATCATAATTACTGAACAACCTCGAGGGAACCGACGTGTCTGGGAGGCCTGTGCCGGGCTGTGGTAAGCTTAAGGCTGTTGCAGTTTTTACTTTTTTTATACGTAGATTAAGGTTTCTCTGTGCTGTGGCACCCGAGAACCTATCATTAGATTTTATCTTCATAGGAAGTGATGGTAAGTACTTAAAAAATTGAACAGAAGATCACGAAACGATTATTTATAACAGTTCTGAAATAACTATTTGTAATATTTAACTGCTATGTATTTAAAAGAACGTAAGTACGACGTTATTTTGCGAACAGAACACCAGCGTAAAATGCTGTTTTCCTGCTTATATGCTATATATATATATATATATATATATATATATATATATATATATATATATATATATATATATACATATATATATATATATTATCTTTGTCCATTTAGCATTCAATTACCATCAGATAGGCAGTGTCCTGGTATAAGAAAATTGATTGGTTTAGATCCACGTGAGTTTACGTGGTAGAGTTACGCTGCAGCTATATTACGGTTGTAGCACGAATGGGTCTGCTCAACCGGGGAATGACCGTGCTCTCTCAGAATATCAGAGAAAATTACAGCATAATGCTGCTGTATTTCAATTGGTGAGTGTAGAGAACCGGAGACCATGTTTACTGGAAATGAGGCTTTCCATCTTAGTCCTCAGGGATGACAACGCATTTGCATTTCGGTCGATAATCGATTAAAATGTAGATTTCTGTGGGCCATAGCAACATCAGAATTAAAAGTAATGATATACTTAGGAATCCTAAATATATGAGAAATAAAAAAATCTAGGACACGACGTGAAGTCCGCAGTGTTTATTCATAACTAGCCGATCCCCGTGGCTTCGTCCGTAAATTGTTGCAATTGATTTTCATGTGTTCAATCAAAATAAAACTAGCCTAAGTTACTTCTTATAACATTAGCTATCTTTTTTGACATTACAAGATACTCTTGCTTTGCTTTTGACAAAGTTACGTAATAATGTTTCCTTTTGTTTGTAGAAATATTTTGTTTATTTATTTTTTTATTAGTACTTCAAATTATTAGTAAAATAAATGTGTTGTTGTTTGTAAATATTTACTTGAATGCAGAGCACGTTCTTGAATAGCGGCATTATCAGTCGGACAGTAGCATCTTCATGATCACAACACTGACAACAACACTTATAAAAAACTGCAATTTTCAACACAGCCTGCCAATCAGGTCAACTGAGGTTAATAGCTTTCCTATAAAGAGCCTATGTTCCGCAGAGCATACAAATGAATGAGTTAAATAACTGAATGTGATATGGAACATGGAGTAAGCAAGTAAATTGAGTATTTGTTAAATTGAGTACGATTTTTAGATTTTAATTAAAGTTGAAAACGAAAATGAAAAATTAGGATTCTCTGCATGATAAACTTAAAAATGAGGATATCCGCAGGAGAATTAAAGTAACCGACAAAGCCCAACGGATTAGTAAGCCGAAAGTAGTTTGCAACGGGCTGGCCATATAGCTCTAAAAACAGGCAACTGATGGGAAAGCAAGGTTCTCGAGCGGTAGCCTCGTACCGATAGGCAAAGTGTGGGGTGGCCCCCACTAGATGGGGTAACGACTCGGCAAGACATGCAGGAAGTCGATGGATGCAAGTGGCTCAGACCGTGGTCCACTGCTGAACATAGGCCGTGAGGTTTATGTTCAGCAATGGACTTGTGAAGAGCTGTAACGATGATGATGATTCAAAATATGTATGAACCCATATATAAAGGTTCTAAGCCCTTCACAAGTCTACTGCTGATGATAGGCCTCCCCAAAGGAATTTCTCCAAGCACGGTCCTGAGCCACCTGCATCCATCGACTTCCTGCATGTCTTACCAGGTCGTTACTCCATCTAGTGAGGTGTTGCCCTACACTTCACCTACCAGTACGAGGCTGCCACTCGAGAAACTTTTTTCCCCAACGGTCGTCGGTTCTTCGATCTATATATGGCGTGTAGTGGTATAAGATGGGCAGCAGCATCTTCCTGACAACAACATCTATACAATAAATAAACTGCGGTTGCCAAACCGCTCGCCAAGCGTGGCAACTAGCGCAAACATCACCCATTTATTGTTATACTGCTGAATAATATACATAAAAAATATCGTTGTGTAATCTGCAAATTCCCGCTTAAAATTAGTAATTACAATACCAATTAAGTTCCGATTTAATTGAACAATGTTTCCGTTGACGATTTTGCAACTATTGGTAACAAGGTTTACTTTGTCCTTAGTGTCCTAGTAGAATACAGGCAAAGATTTATTTATTGAACTATCAGATACAATTATATCTACACTGCATAAGTTTTTCTGTGGCTATGCCTGGGTAAAGATTCGGCTTTGAAACATTATTTTAATGACAAGGTATAGAGAAGAGTTAAATTAAAAAATTAAAAGGTTTTTGGGCACGAAAAAATCAGTTACGCTTTTCAAGTTCCAATATATGTTAGTGGACCTAACATGTCTCTGAATATTTCTTTTAATTCTCAGAGATGAAAGTTTCCTCACGTTTATTTTCACCGGAGATGTATATAAAACACAGTATCTATTACTTTAAGCAAATTATAAATATTAAAATATATCTACTAATAAATAATTTTATGTTATACTTATCACGGTGTAGTGGTGGCGTAAGAATGTTCATCACCCCTATCATCCTATGGGTGACTTCTCTTTCTCTAGTCGGTCACTCATGACTGAGGATCGTGATCACCATCACGGAGAGTAAGTTTATTGTTTATGATCTCTCTCTACCGGGTCCTATCGCTGGCCATACGTAGAGCGTCGTAGAAGTTTCACGCACCGACTTCTTTGACTTGGTCGGACCACCGGGTTGGAGATCTACCTCTGGGCCATGGGTGTCTTAAGAGGTGATAAAAGTAAACTACTCTCAACTCTGACAAAATCACCCAAGTACTTTACGGAGATGAAGCCAACAAAAACCTTACAAAACTATATATTTAGTCCGTGACAGCGCATGAACAACATTTTAAAATAATCGTCCTTTGAAACCTCCCGGAAAGCTTTTACGGCTATTAACGCTATTGTTTTCGGATTTATTTTTTTGTTTTTGGGCGGCTAAGAAGTTATATACGTGTTAGAGCCACTCTGCAGGATGCAGATATATAGTTTTATTTTTCAAAGAGTAGCCAAATCTTAATCTTAAGTTCAAATATATAAACGATATACTGTTATTGCAGTTTTTGAAAATACGACTAAATAAGATACTTTACTAATACTAATACTTTATTTTGAAATTATCCCAAATCGAATATTATTTGTGGACAACAAAGTTTTTGCCTACCGATCGACTCTCATGAATATTTGCCTGCGCTGTAAAATCAGCATTACCACGCATTATGAATTTAAAATATAAAAAGGGCAGAATGTTTGTGATATTTTTGATGAATTTTTGTTCACCATTTGCCTATATATTACTTATTCTGAACCTTCTGCGCAAATTTGGCCTTTCATTGCAAAATAACCTTGAATTTTATGGCTGCAGCACGAATGAGCCGGCTCGACCAGGATACGACAACGCCCTCACAATACCAGCGCGAAATAGCAGCTTAATGCTGCTGTGTATCGTAAACGGAAGACTACTTTACGAGAAACGAGGCATTCCTCTTAGTCCTCAGGGGTGATTACGTAACTGCATTTTGGTTCTTAATTTAGGATAAATGTAGATGTCTATGTGCCACAGCATGCACTTACGATTAGGTGAACTGTGTGCTCGTTTGTTACCCTGTTCTATAAAAAAAGTTTTCAGTCACTAAAGAATAGGTTGGTGCTCAAATGGCAGACATTTAGGACATATAACAACTCTACCAATCAAACAGCGCTCCAGTTTTCAATTTTAACTCTTTTTTTTTTAATTTTTTAGCTTCCCACAATATTCTTACATAGTCTGCGTAGTAATAATTTATAACAGAGGCTAAAATAATCCTTCAATTAATTTACTTAAATTAATTAGTTTTCCCGCCATTTCATTAATTTTTAATTATTTTTATCAAATTGAAACTGGTGAATATTAATAAAAAAAATTACTTCGTCTGTTTTTAATTAAAACAAATTACCCGTCCATTTGCATATAAACTACAACCTAGGCTATGTTAATAAACAGCCCAGTGCAGTATTAGCACATGAATTCCCGAGATATACCTGATAATAATCCCCACACAGCAATACGCCTCACAAAGGAATACATTAACACAAACAAACCTGTACGAATTATTTTTAAACATTCATGTAATATAATTATTCTACCTTTGGAATCAGGATTCACAGTTAATATGCATACAATTGTATAAAAGCCAGTGACCAGTCATGAACCCATCATATTGCTATCGATACAATATTAACACGTTTAATATCAATTTTATTTCAAGTAAAAGTAATGCTATAAAGACTAACAATTTCAATTTCTCGCCAAAGTAAGGGTCTTAATTACTAGGTTAATGATAATTCTCATTTATTTAGTTAGCTTATTTTTTATTTAATGGATTTAAATTTAACCTTGTAGTGGTAGCGTAAAAGTATATAATATATGATCATATCATATCTCATATCACCCCGTGGGTGTCGTAAGAGCCGACAGATTAACTTCTTCATACATGCACGTCTAGGTATCCGAGTACTCTTGACCTTCCCCTCTTCGAGCAATTTGCTCACATGGTCTTCGAAAGTTAGTCTCGGTCTACCCGATTAATATTTACTTTCGCTCTATATATTTTCTTCACCATTCGGTCTTCACTCATTCGCTCAACGTGCCCAAGCCATTGGAGTACGCCCCTATCAATTTTTGTGATAAGGTCATCTTTCAATCCTGCCATATTGCGAATCTCTTCGTTTCGCTTTCGGTACTAACTCGTCGGTCAGGCATGGCATCGATGGCAAATATCTCTCATATAAGGCAAGCTATTGAGAAGGCCTAGTAGAATTTTGATAGGTTAATAGATGGATAATAGAATTGCTGCTTTCTGATATTGTTATCAAGAAAATGCTGCCGCCCTTCTCCTATTTCAATTTCCTTCTGTCGACTTCTACTAAACCCACGATATGTTTTGGGGTGGTGGAATCTCTTACGCCGCCACTATACGGCATTTATTAAAAAAAATTTAAAAATTAAACTTTTTTTTTACTTTAAGTTTTGCGACAAATATGGCTATTTATATTACGGTAATATTATCTGACCCCTGTCCGTATGAATAACGTTAGTATTTCCCAATAATGGACCAAAATTAAATTGTATTTCATCTTGTTCTATAAAAAATCATTTATGTATTAGCTTCATTACTTCTTCAGCCAAAATCCATTACCCTAGGCTAATTTATATTTTCAATAACAATTGTTTTAAATATTGAAATCAGGCAAATCTTACGACTCATATTATTATGTCTCCATCACATAAACTTACGTTGCCAAAGTTGCATTATTCGTGTTTGGCACGGAGTTTTAAATAAGTTCAACTTGCGCATCGCACATTTGAATACCTGTCATTATCTGTATATAACTAAAGCTTACTTCAACATTTAGAAGTTAGCAGTAACGATATTTTAGTAGATACTTGAATCACCGCAACATAATTAAGCTCAAGTCATTCTTGTTCAAGTGCTAACGTTACTATGAAGACAGTTACGCATAGTTGTGACTGCAGTTCACAACTATGCGTACTCGTAACCTCTTATCTGCCTTTACAATGTCATATTATCATGCAGCAAAGTAAAATTTGCATCCCAAGAATCCATCTAAATGGCTTTAATTTTAAAATTGGAACATAGTTATGTTCCAATTTTAAAATTAATAATTAGTTAAATTATTAGTTAATTCCAAAAAACCAACCAAAGAATTTACATTTTTGTCTGTTAATCAAACTCTTTATTTAAATAAAAGTTAGTATTTTACTTAATCAGGTGCCTGAGCTTCTTTTTCTGCCTATGAATCTGTCCGGGTTGATACCACGCCCTTATCTATCGCTGCCGCTAAGCTGCTGTGTTATCTTCGTTGTGAACATCGATGATAATGACTGATCATATTTACCTTTAACCTTATCAATATAAGTTAAAATTTTCTCGTAACATTTGAGAAAGAAAACAATAGAAAAGGCCTGCGCCCAGCAGCGGGAGGTATACAGGCTGTTACTTTTCTTTAATTCATGATGATGTTCAAATGTAAATAAATATTTTCGTATCACATTTTGTCGTAATTATAACTTTATTTGCTCGTCTTTTATTATAGATGAAAACCTTTTTAATTGAAGTAAGTACTGTTTTGGACTTCAGATATTTCTTAACCGCCAATTGACGTAGTTGTATTCCACATTATGAACATATTGTCAAGAAAGCTCCGAAAATACTTGGACTTTTTGTAAAATACGACAATTTTCTATTCATACATACCAAAAAGACATTATATTAAATAATACCTTTATTCGTACAAATCTTGATTATTGTAGCATAATATGGAGACCGCTTTATAGTATTTATTGTTTGCGGTAAGAATGGAAACAGATACAAAAAAGATTCTTACTCGAATATCCTAAAGAATGTTTATATGGAATTACTCGTGAAAACATGGTTACTATTAAATAAACTTTTATTTTAAATTTTTAGGAATTAAAATTTAAACTGATGATCATCCTATTCATCAACTTAATTCTGGCAATATCGTAGTAATTGATAACAATTACCTGTAATTAAGTAAGTACTCATAAATTAAATACTATTTTAATAATAGTAATTTAGGCAATATATTCAATATCGTCCCAATCATTATATCAGAACCAAAGAATATTTGCAAGGCTATTGAAAAAAAAAACACCTTAATTTAAATAGAGAACATCTCTGGGTGCTATATGTATAATATCATGAAATAGCAATGTTATCTAGTTATTTGGGTTTAATATCGTCAAAGGATCTCTATTCATTGATTCAGACAAGCTATATGGTACATGGTCATGGTCAAAAACCAGTGATAAATTACTACTACTATTTCACGAAGTTATAGACCACTTTAAGATATGATCAGTCTACGATTTGGCCACGACATATACAATAAAAAATATCTTTGATAAAACTATAAGGATGGTGAGAATTTTGCAATAATTTTGCAATAAAAGGTGGACCAGTTTAAATCACTTTATATTTTTGATAAACGTTACTTTTATCCATTTAAATTATGACACGATTTAAACGAAATACCGAAAAAGCTAAAAATTAAACGTTATGATTCTGAAATAATTTTATATATCTCATTATTTTAACATATTAATGTAATATTTTAATTATATTTTATATTATTTAATTTTTAAATTATGCCAATATGTACTTTTTCTATTCGGTAATAGATGGCGCACTTTTGAAGACTAAAATTTTGATCGTCGGCGCAGTTTCAAATTATTAAACAAAGGATAAAACTAGTTTGAAACTTTATTTATAAATATGGTATCTATTTGAGAAACCACCGGTTATCCCGCATATACACGTAATATCGTAATAGAAAATGAACATTTTTTTTTTTTTTTATAGAAGAGGGGGCAAACGAGCATGCGGCTCACCTGATGTTAAGTGACTACCGCCGCCCATGATCAACCGCAACACCAGAAGAATTGCGGGTGCGTTGCCGGCCCTTTAGAAAGGAGTAAGCTCTTTTCTTGAAGGTCCCCAGGTCGTATCGGTCCGGAAAAATCGCCGGTGATAAACTATTCCACAGAGAGGTTGTACGTGGAAGAAAACTCCTTGTGAAACGTACAGTGGTGGACCGCCAAGCATCCAGATGGTGTGGATGGTATCGAGACGTTTGCCGTGTCGTGCGTTCACGAAATTTGGCGGCTGGGATTAATCCGAACAATTCCTCAGAGCACTCCCCGTGATAGATGCGATAAAATACGCAAAGAGATGCAACATCTCTTCGCAACGCCAGTGAATCGAGCCGATCGGAAAGCACTCGGTCGTCGACGATTCGAGCCGCTCTGCGCTGGATGCGGTCAAGTGGAAGGAGCTGGTACTGGGGAGCCCCAGCCCAGAGATGGGAACAGTATTCCATGTGCGGCCGAACCTGCGCCTTGTAAAGTTGCAGGCGGTGTGCCGGCATGAAATACTGTCCCGCTCTGCTGAGCACGCCAAGCTTTTTAGAGGCCAATTTGGCCTTCCCTTCCAAGTGACCACGAAACTGCACGTCACTCGATATGTCGACGCCGAGGATTCCGATACTGGCTGAGGCAACAAGGGGAGTGCCTTGAAACTGAGGGGATACGACAAAGGGGTTCTTTTTAGCGGTTAACGCGCAAACTTGTGTCTTCTGGGGGTTAAACTGGACTAGATTTAGTCGTCCCCAATCCGAGACTCTGTTCAGCAAAGACTCGACTTCAGACACAAGTTTGTCCCGGCACTCGGAGACGTTTTCCCGAGAAATATTGGCTCGGCCGGTGTAAAGAGCATCACCAGTGCTGTCATCTGCATAGCAATGAATGTTACGGGTATGCAACATATCATTGATATGCAGAAGAAACAGCGTTGGCGATAGCACGCAGCCCTGTGGAACACCAGCATTAATAGGCTTGCAATCGGAGCTTGCACCGTCTACAACGACCTTGATGCTCCGATCTGCAAGAAAGCTGGTGATCCAATCGCACAATTTCTCGGGAAGCCCATAGGAAGGGAGCTTCGAAAGAAGCGCTTTGTGCCAAACCCGATCGAAGGCCTTCGCAATGTCCAAACTAACGGCCAATGCCTCCCCTTGAACTCTACTGCCTCCGCCCATCTGTGAGTGAGGTAGACCAGAAGATCACCAGCTGACCGACCACGGCGAAAACCGTATTGGCGGTCACTAATCAGCTGGTGATCCTCAAGGTACCTCATGAGCTGGCAGTTTACAATGGACTCCATTGTTTTGGAGAACAAGGAGGTGATGGCGATTGGCCGGTAGTTGGACGGGTCTGAGCGGTCGCCTTTTTTAGGGATCGGGTGGACGAAAGCCGTCTTCCATGATTTTGGGACTACGCCTAGGGAGTAGGAGTACCGGAAAAGACGCGTTAAAACCGGTGCCAACTCTGGAGCACACGTCCTCAGCACAATTGGGGGGATTCCGTCAGGCCCACTCGACTTGTGGATGTCCAGGGAGAGGAGTGCTTTGCGAACCGAGCGCTGTGTGAACTGCACTTCCGGCATGGAGCACTCACACCGCGGGATGGTCGGCGGCGTACTCCCCCCGTCATCGAGAGTCGAGTTAGACGCAAAGAAGGAGCCTAGAAGATCGGCTTTCTCCTTTGCAGTATGGGCCAGTGAGTCGTCCTCCCTGTGCAGAGATGGAAGAGATGGCTGACAGAAATTCCCCTGGACAGCCTTGGCGAGAGACCAGAATGCACGGGTTCCAGAAGGAAGGCGAACTAGTTTCTCGCCAATTCTGCCTATGTGCTCTGACTAGGCGGAATTATACTTCTTTTTTAGAGCGCTGGTGTTTACATCCCGGGACGCTGATGCATCAACCCAGGCTTGGTAGCACTCCTGCTTATAGCACGATGCTATTTTACAGGAGCGACCAAACCATGGCTGAGATTTGCCTCCAATGGGCACCACAGAGGAAGGAATAAAAAGTTCCATACCCTGAAGTACCACATCAGTAACAGAATCCGCAACAACGTTGGGATCATCCGGCGAGAAGCAAACCCGCCCCCAAGGGTAGGATGCAAAGAAAGACCGCATCCCATCCCAATCGGCTGACCTATAGTGCCAAACACGGCGGCAGCCTGCAGAATGCAACCGCGATTTCAGCGTGAGTGGCACAACACTCCGGATCAGACAATGGTCCGAGGAGCCTAAAGGGGCGTCGACGGAAATCTGATATCCGTCCGGGTGAGAGGTCAGCAGAAGGTCCAACAGGGAAAGTGCATGATCCTCCACATCTGGAATCCGCGTAGGCGAAGTAACCAGTTGTGTCAGACCATATGCCAAGGCAAAATCATGAACAGATCTCCCCGCATGATCGGTTAAACGTGAACCGAGCCATTCGGCGTGATGGGCGTTAAAGTCGCCGAGTATCACGATCTCTGCGGAAGGGATCTGCTGTAGCAACGAATCTGCAGCCATTTGGACGTGGTCGAAGAGTCGGTCTGTTTCGGCATTACCGCTGTGGGACCTATAGAGGCACCCGTAGACGCGCGGATGGTCGTCGCTGTCTACGCGTAGCCAAAGGATGGACAGGTCCGAACCTTCAAGTCTGCCGAGGCGTCGAGAACAGATGTCCTCTCTGACGTAAACGCAAACTCCAGCCCGAGGCACAAAGGAGTGTTCCAGTTTGTACCCCGGGTAGGAGAGATACGAAACATCAGCCGGAGAGGACACCTGCGTCTCGGTCAGAAAGAGCAAAGCCGGCCTTGCCGTCTCGAGATGGTAGTGGACGGCGTTTAGGTTAGAGTGAAGTCCCCTGATATTGCAGAAATTCACGGACAGCGTGGCAGGGGTCGCCTTGGTCTTGTTGCTCCGTTTGCCCCGAGCAGTTGTAGTCTTGAGCGGAATTTCGCCCCCCCCAGAATACGCGGGGCAGCCTGAGCACCCACGCTCAGAAGTGGAGAAACGTGGTCGTGGATGCTCAGCGAGGGATTCTCCAGGGGTGCTGGTACCCTCCTGGGGTAGTCTATCTTTATTTAATTCCGCTACCGTGTTGATGGGGGGGGGGGGGATTTGGGCCTCCGGCCACCTGCACTCACCAGACGAAACGCGGAAGCAGAACTTCCACTTCACGCCAGTATTCTGTGAGGTCGTGGTACCACCCCGGTTTGAGCCGGCCCATACGTGCAACAGCAAAGCTGCCGCGTGGCTCTACCACTGTTAAAACAAACAGTGAAAAACATCTAAAGAAAGTCAAGTTTAGCTTTATCTTTTAAACTTTTTTGAAGTTTCCGTAATTGGATAAAAATAGCCTACAAGTTGCCCCGGGTTACAAACTATCTACATACAAAATTTCTTGGAAATCGGTTCAGTAGGTTTTACGTGAATCGTAAATACACAGACAGACAGACTGGTAGAAAGACGATTACACAGACAGACGAAGCTAAAACTACTAATTTGGCTAAAGAAACAGCGTTAGTGATATCACGCAGCCTTGTGAAACACCAGCATTAACGGGTTTGTAATCGGAGCATGAGCCTTTTACTACGACCTTGATGCTCCGATCAGATAGAAAACTAATGTAGATCGTCAGATTTCCGTCAGGCGACGTAACCAGTTGTGTCAGACCATATTATGCCAAAGCAAATTCATAAACAAGTCTCCCAACATGATCGGTTAGACGTGAACTGAGTCATTCGACGTGATGGGCATTAAAATTGCCAAGGATCACGATCTCTGCGGAGGGGACCTGCTGTAGCAAGGAAAGCTTGCTGTAGCAATTGGGGGTGGTCGATTAGTTGATCTGTTTCGGCATTACCGCTATAGGTCCTATAGAGGTATCCGTTGACGCGCAGATAGTCGTCTCTGTCTACGCCAGTGCTGAGCATAATGCCTAGCAAATACTGAGACTGTTCTCGTTACCTCACTTTATACTCGTTTACTTAGTAACAGTGATTTATTTCTTATTTGTAAATGTTCATTTATTTATTAATTTTTAAGTCTATATTTATGTATATACTTACCTTATTTTCATTTGTAAACTTATTATTGTGTGGCAATAAATATTTTTATAAATATTTTTGTTACGCGTAGCCAAAAGATGGATAGGTCTGAACCTTAAAGATTACCGAGGCATCAAAAACAGATGTCCTATCTAACGTACTCGTATACTCAAACCCCAGCTCGAGGCATAAAGGAGTTTTACAATTTGTATACCGGGTGGGAGAGATACGAATTATCTGTCGGAGAGGACAACTGCGTCTCGGTCAGAAAAAACAAGGCTGGCTTCGCCGTCTCCAAATGGTAGTGGACGGCGTTTAGGTACAAGTGAAGCCCCTTGATGTTCCTTACTTAATATAGTACGAAATACCAAAAGTCCTTTACCGAACAATCCATCAGAATGTGTTTTGCTATTTTGAATATGAGCCCGGATATAATCAGATATAAGACTGAATATTTTAAAACAGTTATGTCTTAGTGGCATGCAAATGAACCCCACCTAATACTATTGTGCTTAAAGTATTAACAGACCTGGTTTGAGTGAACGATATTTAATATTAGAGACTGAAATTGTTTTAGGTTTGGAAATTTAGAAAAACGTTAAACTTTACATATTCGATTATAATTTAATATTCTCCCTAGTAATAAGCTTTTCCGTGCTTGTAAATTACCTTAAGTTTAAGCAACTAACTTTTAAAAAGTAAACACAACTATACCTTACAAGAGCATTTTCGCATAAAATCCTTGAACAAATTTAAGATTTAAACCAGCTGTTGTATTTACATTTTAAAATAAAAATACATAAACACTCACGCCTGTCACCCAGAGGGGTAGGCAGAGACTACAGACTTCCATTTGGCACGATCCTGACACACCTCTCTCGCCTCCTTCAATTTGCCAAATTGTCGTGAAGCGACAATAAAAAACTAAAGAACCTAACTTAACTACAACGAAAACAACCAAAATAAAATAAATTATTTAAAAATTTGAAAATTTTTACAGTTTCTTTTATAAAAAAAGGTATGAAGGTGATGATGGGATGTAATGAAAATAGTGATTTACAATATTATTAAAAAAAATAACAAAAATAAGGATACTGCAACGAAGTATGCACAGGCTATGCCTATGATAGGTGCACAGCTCCTGCTCTAGGTACACGCAGAATCTGGAGAAAGCACACGCAGCGTCTGGAGAAGGTACACGCAGCGCTTGGAGTAGACACACACAGCGTCTTGAGCAGGTACGCAGCGTCTGGAGTAGGTCCACGAAACGTCTGGAGTAGGCACGCAGCGTTTGAAGTAGGTACACGCGGCGCTTGAAGTAGACAAACACCACTTCCGGAGTAGACACACACAGCGTCCGGAATAGACACGCAGCGTCTGGAGTAGGTCCACGCAACGTCTGGAGTAGGCACGCAGCGTTTGAAGTAGGTACACGCGGCGCTTGAAGTAGGCAAACACAGCGCACTAGTAGGCGGAGGCGTAGGCGTGGATAGGCGACGACTTAAGGAGAGGGCAGAGGCTTGCATGATCCCGAGGCAGTGCGGAAAAGGCCTTTAGGAGATGCTTCAAGTATCAAAGCTCAAGTCAGACTCCCCATTCGCCGATTGTTCGGCTTATTTTCCCTTTTTGACGGATCTGGCATAAGAACGGAAAATTATTCTCATTAAATTTGAAATTATTTAAATTAAAAGCAAATTCTTGTAAATGGCCAAGAAGAAAGGAGTATTTTGAAGTAAAAACATCAGGCCGGTAACGATATTTAAATAAAAATTGCCGTGACAACCAGATAAACAACGATGTCAAAACATGTCAAATTTTTATTTACATTTTAAACCGAGAATTAAAGTAGCATCCATATACATATGTATATTGAAAAATACTACCAGGCTACCGCCTTTACTATAAAAATTACACAATGGTTTCTGAAAAAGGTCAATGCCTACTCGCTATTCCACTAACTCACCGCACTCACACCGTCATCATTCCTCACATTATTGAAATTGTAAAATGCAATGTATATGTATGTAATGTTTGGCTTACGTAACTTCGTCATAGAAAATAATTACATAAAACCACCGAGTACCAATCAAATGATATCAGCGAAAATAAATTCTCATTACTAGCTGTTAGCGAACAGAGAATCAGTCGTTCTTCATATTAAGGGTCGTAGAATATATTTCAAAGTGTAATACTACTGTCGATTGATATGGTGAAATTCGAACTTTATCCTAATAATTATTCTCAATTAATTTAAATGAGAGACTTACTATTATTTTCAATATTATAGAACTGGATTCAGAACTTATGAAAGTTAAAAAATTTCTACATTTGAAAATTTTACATTTAAATAGCTTGATTTTGAGTTTATTTTAACTAAAATAATATGGGAAATCTGTATTTAGAAAGACGTATGAGAACTGTAGTTACCATAAGATGTAGTTACCATAAATAGTATTTTGTCACATAAATATTTTTGGTCACTGTCGAATGCTTTGGAGAATATTTGACCTATATCGATGAAAATTTACATTTACATAACTTGTCATCATCATCACGCTTAGAGATTTATAAATCCACTGCTGAACAAGGCATGCCAAAAACACATGCCTGAGCCACCGGCATCTATCAACTTCCTGCATATTTACCAGGTCAATTAGAATCACGCTACACTTTGCTTAGCGGTACATTGCTATCACTCGAGACCCTTTCTTCTCCATCGATGGTCGCTTCTTTGAGTTATTTGACCAGCAAATTACCATTTCGGATTACTCATCTGTTGGTTTGAACCAATGCCATTTATTTTGGTTCCTGCTAATATTTTGATCACGATTTCTCTCACGCAGAAAAATGTCGTGCGTACGAGTGAAGATACTATGTATGATTAAAACTACTTTTACGGATTTTATCGCGTTTATTTTTACTTTTTATTTTTAATTCCCGACGTTTCGGGCGCTTTCCAGCACCCATGGTCACGGGGGACTGAGATGACTGACGTCCCGATGTCATTGTTAAACCCGGAGTACCTTCAGCTTTTTTAATTATTGTTTATGGTCCGATCTATGCAAAATGAACTAACTCTGTCTTGAGGTCTTGCAGTGGTATGCTTGGGTTTAGTTTTAATTTTATTGATTATAGGATCCCAAGCAGGTGGTAGTACCCAGCCTCCTTCTCTATTGAAATTAGGATGTTTTTTTAATTTCAATAGCCTCACGTATCATCCTTGGTAGGAATCGGTGTTCTTTCGCGAGGATTTGTGGTCTATCAAATCTGATGTAATGGTTGGGGCCGTCTAGGATATGATCACAAACTGCAGACTTCCCGGAACGTTGATGCTTCACATCAGCTATATGTTCTTTTACGCGGGTCCTAATTGATCTTTTGGTTTGTCCTATATAAGAGAGACCACATTCACAATCAAGCTTGTACACTCCAGCATCTTGTAGAGGAATATGACACTTGACGGATGGTAGGAACTAACTAATCTTCTTCGGCGGCTTGTAGAATGTTCTAATAGAAGCTCGCTTCAAGATATAGCCAATCTTGTCTGTGACACCTCTGACATATGGTAGTACAGCAGGCACACGCTCGACTGTGGCTGGCTTCACTCGGTCACTGTGACGTAGGCGCGGGACCCGAAGCTTGTTGTCGTGCAGAACTTGCTTGACGTGCTGAAGCTCGGCGGCCAGGTGTTTGCTGTCACAGATCCCTCGTGCTCTCTGTAACAAAGATTTGCCCACGGTAGCTAACTGTGGAGGATGGTGGTGAGATTCACCGTTTAAATATCGGTTTGTATGGTTATTTATTATCCAAAACTGTTGCCTGACTTATTAAAAAGAAAAGCTGATTAACGGGCTACATTCAATCCAGCTCAGGTGTTCTCTCATTTCTTAAAGGGCAAATTTTTCTTTTTTTACAATTTTTGGGCAAACAGAAGTCTTCTGGTTGCATTTTGAGTGTTAGTGAATTAAAATCCTAGAATTTTTTTAATTTTTAGAATGTGAGTATTCCTCCAGTCCCGATCACGTGTTAATCCCGGGCATAAAATTTCTATATATCATATTATCAATTAAAATGTTGCCGACGGGATATGAACTCGAGTAGCTCGCATATTGTGAAATTTAAAGCAAGGCTAATTTTGTATATTTTCAAAAATATGAACAAATATAATAAACTACAGACTGGATAGAAATATATCAAACAAAAATTTCTAGTTTACGGAAGATACAAATATTATCAAATCGTCGGTGAAACCTGAGCAAACTCAACAAGCGAACCAGTATATCCCAGAACAATAATCCTATGCACTTGTAAATTCTCTGTATTGGAAACAGATACGATAACAGATTTATCACGAATGCGCAAACTGTAAGAAAATATCGCAAGACAAACGGCACACTGAAGAATATCATTCTTTCATATGGGTTTCTAAAAGAGAGATATTTATTGGATTTTTCATTGCAGTGTTTCAATGCCTATATAAAATGCACTAAATACAGAAAAGAAAAATGAAAAGCAGAATAAAGAAATAACGATATCCATTAAATTCAAACGAGAATTGAGGTTCATTCCTGATAGTTTGTCACTCACTGCCGTAGTCTATTGTTCTCCGATGTTATAAAAACCGAGCTACTTAAGTGACAGCTGCCTCATAGTAGAGTACAAGCCGTAAACTCAATAATTCGTGGGTTTGAATCCGCCATTCGACTACTGTCAAGAACAACTCCTTATTTCACAAGCGTTTTAAGCTTACATGGAGTAGTTAGTAGGAGAATATGTAATGATAATAAGATTGTTATTATTTTTCTAATAAAATTTAAGTAGTCATCTTTTATATAAATATGAAGCTGAAGATGATACAATCTTTAGATTATTTTTGAATTAGAGGTAAAAAGCGAGTACATAGTCCACCTGATGATAAGTGGATGCTGTGACCTATAGACATAGACATTTATCGTCGATTAATAACCAAATTACAAATCCGTTGTCACTCCTTTGGCGCAAGGTGGAATGCCTTGTTTTCAGTAAAAAGGGTCTCCGGTTCTCGATATTTAATAAATATATTATCATCATCATTAAAGCCCTTCACCGGTCCACTGTTAAACATAAGCCTCTCCCAAGGAATACTACAAAGCACGGTGCTGAGCCACATGAATCCATTGACTTTCGGCATGTCCTACCAGGTGATGCCTATGTAGTGTGATGCTCCATCTAGTAAGGGTTGCCCTACTTCCCCATCTTCTTTTGCGCGAACACATAGCAGTGCACATTTTTGTTTGATTTAACTATTCTAGTACGTAAGTACATATTACTTCAATGTACTAAAACGCAATATTTTGTAAAACAGCGTTTTTTTATATGATATCATCATCCCATCGATCAGTGGTTTAGGGAGACTCATCAGGATATGTGAATATACGCGGGCATTCATGAGCTCAATTACAACATACAGAAGTGATCTTTAAAAGTGAGGCTTTAAACGCCGGCTGCAATTACTATTCGGTATCAAATCTAACACTCTACGACTACTACTCCAGTACTAGACTAAAGAGAGTTGAGAAAATTTTCTGTATCCACTTGATCACCGATTATCTGAGTGACAACACTGATATGGAGTGTAAACGCGGATTACTGGCTGTTGTCAGATGTAAAATAGCCTTTGGGATTTAGCCTGTAACTTGAACTGAACAGGTTAAGTTTATGCTTTTAAAAACTTATTATTAACTGTCCTATACTTTTTTAAATAAAATAGGGATAAAAAACGCATACACGGTTTTGATAGTATACGCTGTGGCCTATAGGCACATACATCTATACTCGTTTAAGAATTAAAACTTAAATATATTTTCACTCTGGTGACTAAAATTCGATACCAGTAAGGCGTTAGCCACGCTAGAGCGACTGCGGGTAGCGGAGGTGAACTGTGGAGTCGGGAGTGGAGGAGGAGTACACTGCAACTTGTCGCTGTAGTTTGCCATGTTGAGGCGGCTGCATGACATGTAGTTTCTTCCTGCTATTTTTGCTTGGGTTAAAAAAATTATGCTTTCTAATTTGGCACTTTCATGTCTAGAAGGGAGTGGTTTTTTTGCACAAGATATAATGCTAATTAAAATAGGAGTTCATGATTTAAACCAAAACAGGCATCAGTTTGGTGAATATTGTAGACTGTATGATGAAATACGCCAATATTCACAAAAGTTTTTTTTTTTTATATATAATAGAATTTATATTTTTATATAATAGGCAAGCGAGCATGCGGCTCACCTGATGTTAATTGACTACCGCAACACCAGGGGAATGCAGGCGCGTTGCCGGCCCTTTAGAAAGGACTAAGCTCTTTTCTTGAAGGTCCCCAGGTCGTAACAATCCGGAAAAATCGCCGCGCCCGTGGTAAACTATTCCACAGAGAGGTTGTACGCGGAAGAAAACTCCTTTTGAAACGTACAGTGGTGGACCGCCAGGCATCCAGATGGTGTGGATGGTATCGGGATGTTTGCCGTGTAGTGCGTTCACGAAATTTCGTGGCTGGGATTAATCCGAACAATTCCTCAGAGCACTCTCCATGGTATATGCGAAAAAAAATGCAAAGAGATACAACATCTCCTCGCAGTACAAGTGAATCGAGCCAATCGGAAAGCACTCGGTCGTCAACGATTCGAGCCACTCTGCGATGGATGCTGTCAATTGGAAGAAGCTGGTACTGGGGAGCCCCAGCTCAGAGATGGGAATAGTATTCCATGTGCGGCCGAACCTGAGCCTTGTAAAGTTGCAGGCGGTGTGCCGGCATGAAATACGGCCTATCGGCCTCCATGGCAAGACCTGGATCTGTTTCTGGATGCCGTAGCCAGCTCAATAGGTGCCTTGGGGGATAATGACCACTTTATACTTATGGGTGACTTTAACGTTAATTTGCTAAATGAATCTGAAGTAAAAACAAAAAAATTAAACGATTGTCTATCGTATTTGGGACTAAATCAGCTGGTTACTTCTCCTACTCATTTCAGTAGCATATCCGAAACATTGCTAGATCTAGTTTGCTCCGACTTAAAATCGAAGCGTATTTCTGTATTTACGCCTGGTGATTTATATGGGCATGCAATCATTGTTTGTGAATTTCATATCATATAGGACAAGCCTACGCCTCAATTGGTGCAATATAGACCGCTAGATAATATATGTTTAAATAGGTTTAATTTTGATATATCTAACTTGAACTTCAAAAATTTGTTTTCTTGTTCTGTAAATGAAATAGTTGATATCTTTAACCGCAACATTTTATTCGTGTTCGATGCGCATGCACCCATTAGGAAGAGTGTTTTAAAGAAGCCTTCCCCTCCGTGGTTTACAGATAATATTAGGTTTATGATGAAAATTCGTGATGATGCCTTGGCTAAGTACCGTAAAAATAAGTCGGTATCCAGTAGAGAGTACTACAAGTAGCTTAAATCTCTAGTGATAAAATCATTACATAATGAAAAAGCCGCATACTTTTGCCACAGCATTAATAACAAAATTAATAATCTAAAATCGCTTTGGAAAAATCTGAAAAGGACAGTATTACCTCCAAAGCAGACCATAGAATTGCCATCACACTTTAATGACGCAAATGAAATTAACAGTTACTTTTTGGACGTGCCAGGAGAACCACAAGCTTCACTGTCTTATCTAACCTACTTTGAATTTCACAGGTTCGGCGATGCAACATTCACTATATCATCAGTCAGTCAGAACGATATTTTACGCGTAATTCTCAGCTTAAAATCAAATGCAATAGGAATTGACAATTTATCTTTAAAAAAGATAATCTTAACCTCTGCGTTCCCTGACCTTTGGAAAATAGCTATTGTTCGACCGCTCCCTAAGAACAATAACCCCTTGAGCTTAAAAGATATACGCCCTATTAGCATTTTACCATGCCTATCAAAAGTTTTAGAAAAGATTGTCTGCCAGCAGCTTACGGAATATCTTGAGCAAAAGAACATTCTTCCTCAATTGCAGTCTGGGTTTCGTAAGAGACGTACTATTACTACAGCTCTGATTGATGTAGTGGATAATATCCTGTCAGCCCAGGACGAGGGCATGTGCACCCTACTGGTGTTATTAGATTACTCGCGTGCCTTCGATGCCATAAATATACCTTTATTACTCTCCAAAATGAGTTTTTATGACGTAGCACGCTGTCCTGGTTCAATAGTTATTTATCCAATTGAAAGCAATTGGTCAGTTTGTGTTGTGGGAATGAAACCTCTGTGGATTCTAACCTAGCACCTGTGAACAGAGGAGTGCCACAGGGTTCCATTCTAGGCCCTATTCTTTTTAACTTATATTGTGCGGACTTACCAAAAAATATTGTAAAATGTCAGTATCATATGTATGCAGACGACACACAACTTTACATCTCGTTCAAACCCAGTCAATGGGAAACAGCAGTTAAGGATCTAAATGACGATTTAAAACGTGTCACTGAGCATAACTGTTTACTATTAAACCCTGATAAAACTAATTATATGATATTTGGGACAAAGAATCAATTAAATAAATTACCGGAAGATTTAGGCATTGTACTGAAGGGAAAGAAAGTAAAAAGGGTAAACATAGCACGGAACTTAGGTTTAAAGCTTGATGAGGGTTTTCGGTTTGAGGAACATGTTGCCGAAGCTGTCAAAAATTGCTTCTACCGGCTCAAAGTGTTGTATAAAATTAGGCCTTATTTGTCGGAGGAATTGCGTGTACAGCTGGTGGAGACGTTAGTCTTATCCAAGCTTAATTATGCTGATGCTGTGTACGGTCCACGACTACTGGCCAGAACGGAGCGGCTTGTACAGCGCGTTCAAAACGCTTGCGCCCATTTTTGTTTCACAGTTCCTTTTCGGGGGCACGTCACTCCTTTTTTTAATGATCACGCAATGCTTATAATGAAGTCGAGACAGAAATTGCATCTGGCGTGCTTGCTTTTTGGCGTCATAAAACATCAAGAACCATCTTACTTGTATAATAAACTTGGCTGGGTTGCTACAAGGAGGCAATGTGATAGAAGACAGTGCTCGCAGCAACTTTCAGTACATAAGCACAAATCGGCATCTTTCAAGGGAGCATTTCGCTATGCAGCCTCGAAAATATGGAATAACATACCACCACCTCTAAGGCAGCTAAGCTCCATAACTACCTTTAAAAGTCACTTAAAACAGTACTTGTTAAATGCACAAAAAGGCCTAGGCATGGTTAATACTAATACTAACATGTCCTATATCTGATGTTTATTTGAGAGGTACATTTTATGTTCTATATTTTATTTTAATTTATTTTATTTTTTATTTTTGCTGATGTTATTATGTTGTTACAGTTTCACGCGCAGTATCTTGCTAATAATAAAGTATTTAATTTGATCCTGTCATATATTATATACATATTTTATTAATCGTTTATTATATAGTTATGTTTTTTTTCATAGAATTCACGTATACTGATTGTTCTTGCGGAAGTACACGGTAACTGGTTTTAGAGGTGAAGACGAATGCAATTTAGGGGTCCAATAGGAAATCAGCGTTAGCTTTCCAACCTGACATCATGCTGAATAGGTTCTTATCTTTTGGCATCACCCTGAGGCACTAGTTTTAAGGATATATATTATGTGTAAATTTCTTTTTTCCTAATTTTAACTGGCTGTTTGGTTGTTCATAAATTGTAACTTTTTTTGTTTTGATTGTTTCTGTGTTCTGGTGCCTTGTGTGTGTCAAAAATAAATATTTTTTCTTTCTTTCTTTCAAATACTGTCCCGCTCTGCTGAGCACGCCAAGCTTTTTAGAGGCCAATTTGGCCTTCTCTTCCAAGTGACCACGAAACAGCACGTCACTTAATATATCGACGTTGAGGATTCCGATACTGGCTGAGGCAACAAGGGGAGTGCCTTGAAACTGAGGAGATACGACAAAGGGGTTCTTTTTAGCGGTTAACGCGCAAACTTTTGTCTTCTGGGGGTTAAACTGGATTAGATTTAGTCGCCCCCAATCCAAGACTCTGTTCAGCAAAGAGTCGACTTCGGACACAAGTTTGTTTCGGCACTCGAAGACGTTTTCCCGAGAAATATTGGCTCGGCCGGTGTAAAGAGCATCACCAGTGCTGTCATCTGCATAGCAATGAATGTTACGGGTATGCAACATATCATTGATATGCAGAAGAAACAGCGTTGGCGATAGCACGCAGCCTTGTGGAACACCAGCATTAATAGGCTTGCAATCGGAGCTTGCACCGTCTACAACGACCTTGATGCACCGACCTGCAAGAAAGCTGGTGATCCAATCGCACAATTTCTCGGGAAGCCCATGGGAAGGGAGCTTCGAAAGAAGCGCTTTGTGCCAAACCCAATCGAATGCCTTCGCAATGTCCAAACTAACGGCCAATGCCTCCCCCTTGTACTCTACTGCCTCCGCCCATCTGTGAGTTAGGTAGACCAGACGATCACCAGCTGACAGACCACGGCGAAAACCGTATTGGCGGTCACTAATCAGCTGGTGATCCTCAAGGTACCTCATGAGCTGGCAGTTTACAACCGACTCCATTATTTGGGAGAAGGGGGATAAGTCGCTCGCGTCCGTAGGCTTTGACCACCTAATCCTAGGCCCACCCTACACGTGTCCCTCGGGTGGTGCTAAATGAGCGACAAGCCGATAGCACAGACTCGGCTCCTCGCCGTGGTAGCGGCGTTAAATATACCACCCTATTCGCACCATGAGGAATGAAATTAAAGAAATGGCCCCGAGTTCCCGGCGCCCCTTTAATGGGGCAGGGGTGCGAAGAATCTCCGGGAGGAAAACCGGCGACGAGGCTCGCCACCCGTCACGTTCTGTCTCCCGGAGGGGCGAAAAGTGGATTGCAGAGGCCCGTCTGGCTACGTTGAATGTATGTGGAGCAATGAATGATAAAATGGATGAAGTATGCGAGGTGATGTATGATAGAGGAATAGATTTGTTATGTGTAAATGAGACGAAACGGAAGGGGAAGGATGTCACTACACATGGCATGTATACCGCATACTGGTCTGGTGTAGACGAGCTCGAGCGGGCATGCCAGGGAGTAGGTATCATCCTATCAGAAAGAATGGCGCAATGTGTGAAAGAGTATGAATGTGTAAGCCCAAGACTGCTATGGATACGATTGAAAGTGGGCTTAAAGAAGTTGTTTGTGCTAGGGGTCTACGCCCCAGACATGTCTAAGCCCACTCATATCCGAGAGCAGTTTTGGGAAATGGTAAGGATGGTATTAATGAAATGTAAGGGAAATGAAAATGTTGTTATGCTAGGAGATTTTAATGGAAGAGTTGGGGTGAGGAGGCTTGGTTATGAAAGGATATTGGGAACGTTTGGTGATGAAAGTATAAATGAGAATGGTGAAAGCCTCCTCACTGTATGTATGGAAAAGAATCTTTTTGTGACGAACACTTTCTTTCGCCACAAGAGGATTCACATGTACACTTGGGAAAGAGGTGATGATAGAAGCATGATAGATTTCATAATTGTGGATGAAAGATTGAGGGGCGCAGTGGTGGATACAAGGGTTTACCGAGGGTCAAACGTAGGAACGGATCATTTTTTGGTTTTATGCCGAATTAATGGTCTATTCAGGCGGTGGCGCCATCGGTCATCTGTGTCTACCACTGCGTTACAGCGTATTAGAACAGAAAGATTACAAGATGAAGGTGAGAAAAACAAGTTTAAATGTGGACTGAAAGAAAACGTAAGTGGTTTGGATGAATTATGTATGAATGAGTTAGACTTGGTGAATGTATGGCAAAATGTTAAGAAAGGTTTAGTAGATGCAGCTACCGAAGTATGTGGTGTTAGTAAAAGAAAGAATGAAAGGAAAAATAATACGTTATGGTGGAATGATGAGATACCTACGGAAGTTGAAGCAAAGAAGAGAGCATGGCTAGATTTACTAGCAACTAAGACTGGTAATTCTAGCGGTACGAATGATGATTTTGAAAGAAAAAAGGCAGTCTTTAGACATCTAAATAAAAGAGTAAAAGAAGTAGTTGAAAGGAAAAAGCAAGAAAGTACGGATAAAAATGATAGAAGAATATCGGATAACTTCCAGGCAAATATTAAAATGTTCTGGAAACTCGTAAGAACTGCCAGGGGATGTTCAAAACAGCCTAAAATGAATGCTATAACAGATGAGAATGGCTATATTCTGAATGATGAAGTTTTGAGTTTAAAGAGATGGAAGGAATATTTTGAAAGCATGTTTATGAGTGAGGAGACAACGTATGAACTGAATGAAATAGGAACTCCGAAAGAAGAGGAAGAAGGTAGCGAGATAAGTATAGATGAAATAATGAAAGCAATGAAAAGCATGAAAGCAGGTAAGGCTGCCGGATATGATAGGGTTTCACTCGAAATGCTGAGGGCTGGAGAGGAAGTGGTGGCAGGCCTGCTGCACACCTTGTTTAATTTGTGCTGGGAACTGAAACGGGTACCGGGAGACTGGTGCAAAGCCGTGATAGTCCCAGTATATAAGGGAAAAGGGTCGCAGCAGGACTGTAAAAACTACCGCGGTATCAGCCTTCTTAGCATCGTGGGAAAACTGTATGCCAAGGTACTAATTGAAAGGGTCATGAAAGAAACCGATGGAAAAATTTGGGATGTGCAAGCGGGATTTAGAAAGGGAATGGGATGTACAGATCAAGTCTTCTCCGTGCGCATGGTCGCGGAGAAGTTTTTGGCCAAAAACCAAAAGGTTTTTTGTGCGTTCATGGACTTGGAGAAGGCCTATGACAGAGTGGATAGGAATGTGCTATGGCAAACACTGAACTCATTTGGGTTGAGCGCTGGCTTGATACAGGCATTGGAGTCTCTTTATAGGGACTCTAGTGCTTGTGTTAGGATCAACGGGGTCTACTCGGACTGGTTTGGCATCCATAAAGGTGTCAGACAGGGCTGTGTGGCTTCCCCGTGGTTGTTCAACCTATTTATGGACAGTTGTTTGCAAAATTTGAAAGTTGAAGAATGCGGATTAAGAATGGGTGAGTTAACCATCAAATGCCTTTTGTACGCCGATGATCAAGTTATTCTTGCGTCGTCGGCGGCTGAGTTGCAAATGATGGTTACATTAATGAACAGATCATTAAAAGAAAGGGGTATGAAAGTGAACGCAAGTAAGACGAAAATTATGGTTTTTGAAAGAGATGAAAGTAAAACGATATGTGAAATAAGAATAGAAGGGGAGTTGATCGAGCAAGTAGATGAGTTTGTATATTTGGGGTGCGTATTTAGCAGGGATGGGAGATATGATAAGGATATAGAACGACGAGTGAACGCAGGAAACAGAGTAAATGGGGCCCTGCACTCTATTGTGAAGAGTCAAAATGTGTCAAAAAAGGCACGTATGGCAATTCACAATGCTGTGTTGGTCCCTACTTTAACGTATGGTAGTGAAAGTTGGGTATGGCAGAAGAAGCACGAGAGTAGAATAAATGCAGTAGAAATGCGGTCGTTAAGGAGTATGTTAGGGCTGAATCTGAATGACAGGGTGAAAAATTGTGTGATAAGAGAAGAGTGTGGTTTGCAAGATGATGTTGTGACCAGGATTAAGAAAGGAATGCTTCGGTGGTTTGGTCATGTGGAAAGAATGGATGAGGAAAGAGTGACAAAGAAAATTTATGTTGCAGAAGTGAATGGCAGAGTCGGAAAGGGACGTCCTAGGCGAAAATTTATCGACCAAATTGACGATCTATTGAAAACGGGCCAAATTAGGAGTACCCTTAACCGACGAGCATGCATGCGTAGGTGTATGGATGTGAAGGAGGCGAGAGAGGTGTGTCAGGATCGTGCCAAATGGAAGTCTGTAGTCTCTGCCTACCCCTCTGGGTGACAGGCGTGAGTGTTTATGTATGTATGTATGTATTTTGGAGAACAAGGAGGTGATGGCGATAGGCCGGTAGTTGCACGGGTCTGAGCGTTCGCCTTTTTTAGGAATCGTGTGGACGAAAGCCGTCTTCCATGATTTTGGGACTATGCCTAGGGAGTAGGAGTACCGGAAAAGACGCGTCAAAACCGGTGCCAACTCTGGAGCACACGTCCTCAGCGCAATTGGTGGGATTCCGTCAGGCCCACTCGACTTGTGGATGTCCAGGGAGAGGAGTGCTTTGCGAACCGAGCGCTGTGTGAACTGCACTTCCGGCGTGGAGCACTCACACCGTGGGATGGTCGGCGACGTACTCCCCCCGTCATCGAGAGTCGGATTGGATGCAAAGAAAGAGCCTAGAAGATCGGTTTTCTCCTTTGCGGTATGAGCCAGTGAGTCGTCCTCCCTGTGCAGGATGGAAGAGTTGGCTGACAGAAATTCCCCTGGGCAGCCTAGGCGAGAGACCAGAATGCACGAGTTCCAGTAGAAATGCGAACTAGTTTTTCGCCAATTCTGCCTATGTGCTCTGACTTTGCCTTGCCAATAACTCTTTTGAAGGACTTTTTTTTTGCTGTTTGTTTTTTTTTAGTTGCTTATATAATGATGCTATTTTACAGGAGCGACCAAACCATGGCTGAGATTTGCCTCCAATGGGCACCGTAGAGGAAGTAATAAAAAGTTCCATACCCTGAAGTACCACATCAGCGACAGAATCCGCAACAACGTTGGGATCGTCCAGCGAGGAGCCTAAAGGGGCGTCGACGGAAATCTAGGTGAGAGGTCAGCTCATCTGGAATTCGCGTAGGCGAAGTAACCAGTTGTGTCAGACCATATGCCAAGGCAAAATCATGAACAGATCTCCCCGCATGATCGGTTAAACGTGAACCAAGCCATTCGGCGTGATGGGCGTTAAAGTCGCCGAGGATCACGATCTCTGCGGAGGGGATCTACTGTGCAACGAATCTGCAGCCATTTGGACGTAGTCGAAGAGTCGGTCTGTTTCGGCATTACCGCTATGCGACCTATAGAGGCACCCGTAGACGCGCGGATGGTCGTCGCTGTCTACGCGTAGCCAAAGGATGGACAGGTCCGAACCTTCAAGTCTGCCAAGGCGTCGAGAACAGATGTCCTCTCTAACGTGAACGCAAACTCCAGCCCGAGGCACAAAGGAGTGTTCCAGTTTGTACCCCGGGTAGGAGAGATACGAGACATCAGCCGGAGAGGACACCTACGTCTCGGTCAGAAAGAGCAGAGCCGGCCTAGCCGTCTCGAGATGGTAGTGGACGACGTTTAGGTTAGAGTGAAGTCCCCTGATATTCCAGAAATTCACGGACAGCGTGGCAGGGGTCGCCTTGGTCTTGTTGCTCCGTTTGCCCCGAGCAGTTGTAGTCTTGAGCGGAATTTTACCCTCCCCCCTCCCCCATAATACGCGGAGCAGCCTGAGCACCCACGCTAAGAAATGGAGAAACATGGTCGTGGAAGCTCAGCGAGGGATTCTCCAGGGATGCTGGTACCCTCCTGGGGTAATCTATCATCATTTAGTTCCGCTACCATGTTGATGGGGGGAGGGTTTGGGCTTCCGGCCACCTGCACTCACCAGACGAAACGCGGAAGCAGAGCTTCCACTTCACGCCGGTATTCTGTGAGGTCGTGGTACCACCCCGGTTTGAGCCGGGCCATACGTGAAACCGCAAAGCTGCCGCGTGGCTCTACCACTGTTAAAACTGCGCTAACGTGGTACACGACTAAAAGGGTTTGTCTATACTCTATACTCACTATACAATATACAATATACGTGACACTATAAAATATACGTGAGAGCGTGGCCCTTCCGCGGTCGAGCCAACCTATTCGTGCTTCAAGAATAATATAGCTGGCTCCATCAAGTTAACGTATAGCTTCTAATTTAAATTTTAACTATTTTATTTGCAACTTTTATAGTTTAATACAAAATAAATTCAGATAAAAGTAAAGTAAAGTAACAGCCTATGTATATATGTCCCTCTGCTGGATACATTCTGAAAGAGATGACATTTCTGAAAGGGTTTCCCAATCATAACCCCAGATAAAATATTGTATGACTGATTTTTCAATCGTTGGGCGAAAAGTTATCCATCAAAACAATTATAATCTGCCTAAATATAATATAAAAGTGAAGTAATTGAATAAATCTATTTGGACAAATGTAATTTTTAATTTGTTTATGTTTGTTTGTGTTATGTTTTATCCTATCAATAAATATTAACTGAGGATTGTAAAGTCCAGCCCTGATTCAGATATCTTTATCAGCGCATCGTTTGATAATCTATCATCATGTGTAAGTTTTTTTGACAGAAAGGTTCTCTTAAAACGTTCTTTTGCCTCTAGGTACAAAAGTTGAATATTGACAAAAGTTAAGGTTGTGTGTCCTAAAGCGAAAGAACTTGGTAAGATTTTGCAAATTTTTTTCTAATAGAAAATTGAAGTAAAAATTTTAATAGAAACTAACACGACTGTGTAAGGATGGCGTAAGCGAATCTGTCCCCCCATTTTGTCCCGTCAGCTTCCGATAGATGGCGGTTAAACTATTTCGCTTACACGAGTTGTCAAATACTTAGACCGGCGATGGGTAGCGACGTCGAAATGAGAGATGTCTAAATTAAAAACTAAGAGAAGTTCGTGTCCAGCTAAGAGTTTTACCAAGTGGAAAAAGAAGAAACCGTGAAAGATTGGTAAAGGAAACCGAATAAGTAATGTAATCCGTGACAGACTATATCCAAGAGCTGGATGCAAGTCATCTCTAACGTCCGTTACCGTTACCGTTTTAATCTACTAAATGTCCACTACTGAAACTGAGAATGTTTACGATAACTGCCACGCTTGGCAGGCAGGCTTGGTTTTTATTTTGAAGACGCAGCTGCCCATCTTCTGGTTTGTTTCCCCCTGTCACCTCTTGTGACCAACGCGTGGATATGGGGTAGTGGATATCCTCACACTACCACTACACGTTCATGGGCTCAGCTGTAACAATAAGTTTCAGATGTGCTACGGAACTTTGTATTTAATAGAAATCACTACAAATGCATTAAACGTAATTATAAATAACTCCTACATTTGCCTGGAACACGGACACACTAGATATACAATAAATAGATATACAATATTTTCGTGTACGCCACAAATCGTATTTTATTGCAGTGGACATTCTAGCTGACTTACATGGGTAAAGGTTAAAGGGTCGGAATAAATTACGTATATAATTTAAACAAGTCTAAGCCAAACCAGCCCAAGACAGATCTAAAAATGTTTATAATTTTTGTCCCAAATATTTTTTTTAAAATAATTGTAAATGTATGATACATTTAGTTCCGTGGATATTGTAAAAGTCCTCCGATGGATATTTCAGTATTGCTATGATCTCGAACGGATGGTGACTTAGTCAACTCGATCGCATGAAATCTAAAACAACACATAGGTTGGTGGTAAGCGACTGCCTTTGGTTTTCTTTAAGTTTTAGGTAATTTCAGCGACATAGGTATAATCGTTTTTTTCTATGCTTTTTTAAATTTATTGGTATATTAGCTCATTGATATTAACCTCTTTGCCATTTTATTAAATTGTCATAAGCTACTCTTTCGTGATGTTATTCTAAAACATTAATAATATTTTAGTACAACTTACACACGCCTTTTAAACTGCCTTTAAAAAAATCAATTTAAGTTAAAAATTAATATTTTGTAAGATAATCTATATAGAATAGTCAAAATATATAATTGAATAAGGTTTTTAAATTGCCTAAGAGTCTCTCTTCTAACAGAAAGAGAGAGAGAGAGAGAGAGAGTGAGAGAGAGATAGAGAGAGAGAGAATACAAAGAAATAGCTATCTGTTTGTTTGCTTTACAAGATTTACGTTATTATCACTGTCTTTACAAATATTTTAATGATATTGCGAAGGAGACTAGACGTAACTTTCTGCACGCAAAAGTTTACATTCTGAGGAGAAAAGTCAATTGACTTGACTGCCAAGTTGAATTCAAGTAATGCTACAGAGGAAAATTGGTATAAATTACAGTTTCAGGAATTGAAAAATCACCGGATATTTATATTTTAAGGCAGCGAATGCATTACTAAAAACATTTTATTTCTATTCCGAATGCTATCTATGCACATAATATAGAAGTGAGAATTGAGCTTAGCATCCACTACTGTTGTTGCGATTTGAAAGTTAAAAGGAGTAGAATAAATAAGAAACTAATGATCTGCCTCAGCTTCGCAGAGTGACATCTGGATTCTACAACAGGCTCAACTATGCTTGTAACCTTCACGGAAATGAAAACAATAAGTTAATTAAGTTTTACCGCAATCTGGTGAATTGTATGGCAGCGCATAAAAACGAACAAACAAAAATTATTCCTTATATTTGAGATAACAGGCCGTATAAGTAGTAGTTGGTCGTTGGATTGCGGTTTTTTATTAAATGTAATTTATGTTATTGATGTTAAGTGGCCTAACATCAATAACGTAAATAGTTGACGACTGATAGTTTGACGACTCCGTGGCGTAGTGGCTTAGCAATGAGTGGCTGCGCTGGGAGTTGCGGGTTCGAATCCCGCACGGAACAAGTATTTTGTATAGCCTACAAATAATTGTTCCGGGTCTGGATGTTTGTCCTTGTGCAATTTATGTTTGTAAACTGCCCCCGCGAAACAGGAGAAAATCCTAGTGTAGGGGTAACGTTTTTAAAAACTAAAACTAAGTTAAAAAAAAAAACCAGAAAATATTTTAATGTAATCTTAACTTACTTACTTACTTACTTACTTATCGTCACGCACAATCCCTAACGGGGTAGCCAGAGAGAACAGATTGCCAAGTGTCACGATCCTTACATACCTCTTTCGCTTCTTTCAGGTTCATTAACTTCTTCATACATGCACGTCTAGGTATCCGAGTACTTTTGACCCTCCCCTCTTCGAGCAATTTGCTCACATGGTCTTCGAAAGTTAGTCTCGGTTTACCTCGACACCTTTTAATATTTACTTTCGCTCTATATATTTTCTTCACCATTCGGTCTTCACTCATTCGTTCAACGTGCCCAAACCATTGGAGTACGCCCCTATCAATTTTTGTGATAAGGTCATCTTTCAATCCTGCCATATTGCGAATCTCTTCGTTTCGCTTTCGGTCGGCTATGGTAACGCCACACATTTTACGAAGAGATCGCATCTCCACTGCATTCAACTTGCTTTTATGCTTCTTCTGGCATACCCATGTTTCGCTGCCATATAACAAATGGCGGTCATTGTGCCTTTATATAAAGGTAAAGGTTCACATTTTGACTGCGGGAGCTATCGGGCGATCAGCTTGACCAGTTTAGCAAGTAAAGTTTATTCGAAGATTTTGACACGCAGGATGCAAGAGAAATCGGAAAGATTCTTATGGGAGGCACAATGCGGATTTAGACCTGGAAGAGGATGCACGGATCAAATGTTTTCTCTCCGCATGATCACGGAGAAGCTTCTGAGTGTTAACCAGAGGATTTTCTGTGCTTTTGTGGATCTGGAGAAAGCATTTGATAAGGTTATAAGGAAGAAAATGTGGGAACTGTTGCCGGGATATGGTGTGGATGGTCGATTGCTAAGGGCTGTGCAGTCACTTTACTATGACTGTAAAGCCTGTGTGCGGGTAGGGCATGACCTGTCACCCATGTTTAGCGTCCAAGCGGGCGTAAAACAGGGTTGTGTCATGTCTTCCTGGCTGTTCATACTGTATCTCGACAGCTGTTTACAGAAGCTGAAAGATAGCTGTTTGGGTGTGAAATTGGGTGACATAAAAGTTAATTGTCTGCTGTATGCTGATGATGCAGTGCTTATTGCACCATCAGAAGCAGAACTGCAGGCATTAGTCACGTGTATGAAAGAGGAATGTGAAATTAAAGGTCTCCTTTTGAATGCTAATAAAACTAAGGTTCTGGTATTTGAAAAGGACGAAGAGAGAACGAAATGTGAAATATGGGTAAATCAGGAATGTCTAGAACAGGTAAATGAAATTGTATACTTGGGGAGTGCTTTCAGCCGGGATGGAAGATGTGATTTAGATGTGGATAGGCGTGTCGCTGCCGGAAACAAAGTCAATGGTGCCCTGAATGCATTAGTCAAAAGGCAAGGCGTGGTGAAGAGTGCACGCCTTGCAATACATAACGCAGTTTTGGTACCGACTTTGTTATATGGCAGCGAAACCTGGGTATGTAATCTTAAAAATTTTCAATTAACATAATGTCAACACTGTTATAATAAGTGATTTAAATTTAATTATCTTGGAAAATTTAAGTAAATTTGTTCAACGATATTGAGTTCAGTATAATGAAAGCTTTGTATTAAATTTTGTAACTTACATATAATAAAAAAGGAATTTAATTATTTTTGCGTTGTCGTATGGCGGCAGCGTAAGAAGACCAATCACCCCATTTCGTATCTTGTGACTACTCGTAAAATACCGAAACCCGCATCAGACAGCAGCGTCAATGACGTCAGACACGTCTGGTATTGCGATCGTGAATCCACAGTCCAAGAAAAGGTCATGTTCAGCAGTGTGCTTAAGTAACTCATATTCACAATTTGTATTGGTTTAATTACAACAAAGATCAGTGATAGGTGACTTTGTGGTGTGTAGTTGTTAATAAATCAAAGGACGGAATAAAATCTACGAAACCTACTAGTACAAAGGTATAAATATATAATATTTGGCAACTTGGATAGAAGCCTTTATTTATATCCAAAGGTCTGGCTTGAGACTTGCTTAAATAAATAAAGTAGGTAATTTACTAAAACCTTTGATCTTTGTCTACAAATCATACAGATTTTCTCATACAATAAGCAGGCAATTTAAAAATACCTTAGTCCTTTCATTTCATATTATTGTAGCGTCCACCACTTGTAGGCAATTTTTATACATTATGACAACGGACATTGGTCCATAAACAATTTCAAAGATAGTGTTTAACTCATTTCTTTGAAAATTTACCATATGTCGACATACAAATATTCCTATATTGCCAGACGGAGGGAAACCAATCAGGACTCCCTTCCATATTACAAATTATCCAGAATCCCCGTAATATACATAGTTTTTAATTCATTCTCCAGCTTAACGCATTTCCTTTGTATGGTGCGACGTTGCCACTCTTATTAGTTATTCCGCTTTGTATTATTTTATTTATAGGTGATATTTTGTTTATGTAGGTATTCAATAGATTCCTATAGTCTGTTTTTTTCGCAGGAGACAAAAATAACAGATCTTTATTAGATCCGTTTAGCACGAATAATACAGTATTATGATTCTGGTTCAGATTAGATTTAATTTTAGTCACTTAAGTTTCGTATACCTATTGTTCAAAATAATGAAGTAAATCCACAGAATGTGCAGTTACGAAAAATACGCAATATCATTTTTGTCTCCGGCAAAAAAGCAGATATAGGGTAAAACACCCAGTAGTCAGCCTTTTAGTGAGGACTAAAATTTGATTCAATTGTATTTTAAATATTGAACACTATGAACAAAAACAATCATTATTTTTAGAAAAGTTGTTTATTAAATTTACTAAAGAAATTAACAAAAAATATATTTATAATAGAATTATATAAAAAATCAGCAGTAAACAAATTATGACACTTTTCACCAGTAGTCAGCCTCATTTCTCCACAAGTCAGCCATGTCTTACCCTGTAGTCAGCCTCTCACTTATTCTTGCATATTTGACATAAAAATTCTTTATTATATATTTTTTCATATGTTTCCCCAGCGAATTCAGTATAGTTCAAACGATACCATGCAAGGCAATTGTCACATCCAATATTTTTTAAGTCATTAATTTCCGTATCGCTAGTCAATTTCTCTTCACAGTTGTTGCATCTTATTCTGTTTATTTTACATGTATTTTTCTTCTTATTTTACTATTTTTCGTAGTCATAGCTTGTATTAATTGTTCTTCTTTGTATTGGTCGATTGGCCTTTTTGACATTATGGAATTCTAAAACAAATGATATTCACGCTAAAATAACCGTGCATAAATTCAACCCAAACTAAAAGGCTTTAAGGTACTATTTTATGCAACAAGACTAACGGCTGAGTACTGGATTTGTAGACCCATTGGTCGGCCCCCGACATGCAATTACATTTGTACGCGGCCGACTACTGGTAAAATACATTTTTCGTCTCATAAGAGTTAAACCGAAAGTAATGGGCAAAATTGGGACTATTCGCTTCGGTAATCTCAACCACATATAAGAAAATCATGAAAAAACCAGTAGTCAGCCACTTATGGCTGAGTACTGGATCTACCCTAAAAATTCGAAACCCGGTAGTCGGCCACCTAAATTACAACATATCCAACAAATGAAATGCATTTAATAGTTAACTTTATGACAAAATAATCATTTTAATGAAAAACAATACAACAATCTACCATAAATTACAGCAAATACACACAAAAACATACCGAATACTCGAACGCATTTCCTTAAGAAAAAAATTGCAAAAGCGAAGCGTCTAGTCGTGTCTTTGACAGCAGTGTAAATATATATTACTTTCCTCTATGGTGTAAATTAACGAGTATAGCTCATCAACCTGACGAGCTATTGGTTCGTAGGTGTGCATATTAACCAATAAGGAGACATGGATTCAATTAAATGTTATTTTAAAGGTCTAGACAAATATCAGCACTATTTATAAGGGAATAATGTCTGTAAAGGCTGAGTACTGGCACAGGGCTGACTACCGGGTGTTTTACCCTATATCATGATTAATTTACCAACTAGTTATTCGTTTACTAAATACGAAAAAATATCTAGGATTGCCCAGCCGTGATGATACATTATAGATTGACTATATTATTATTTATTTTACTATTGTGATAGGTTTAATAGAAGTTCATTTTCTTATATTGTGACTAATAACCTAATATAACCTTGGGAAGAAACTCATTTTAATATAAGGTTTTACTGCATTACTGCCAATGGGTTGTTAATTTCTACAATAGACCGTGGCGTATTGTTGCTGATATGAATAACTCCGAAAATATAATTTATTTACTTGATCGTATTGAGTTTTGGTGCTCGCAATGCGAGTTTACTTTTTATGATCACTATCTAAAGGATGAGTGCGAACTATTTACCTAATCTGTACAAAATTACTCTCTACTTAACTAGATTCATTTTTGTGAAAGGCTATTTTTGTTAAATTATGATATTATGTTTATTTTGCAGTTGGTTGAAATACAATTTGTTTGTGTTGTTGTTATAAATATTGGATACTATATTACTAAAAAAATGCATATCGTGCTCTAATTGGCGTCCGTATTGTGACCTACGCACATTGAGTAGGCATGTCGATCTTAAATCGATTAATCGAAAAATCGATTCTTTGGCGTAAAATAATCGATTCCGAGCACCGCATCGATTCACTGAATCGATCCAAAAATCTCTCGAATCGGGCTGATTCATCTGATTCAAGAACTAGCGATAAAATTCCCAAACTGGCTGGGGTCAGATACCGCAGTTTTTTTAATTTTTTGCTGTTGGGGAACGCGAAAACAACCGGTCAACAAAACAACAATATATATTTGAATAAAATAAATATTTATGAACGCATCTAATAATATCGAAAATTGTCATTTCATTTTCATTTCTAAAATTCTAATTCTAATCTTACCTGTGGAATGTTTGTCTAACTTAATCTGTGCTGTGAACAAAGACTACATCTACATACTACAATATAATATTATAGCTGTGAACCTGTTTTAACAGTGACCTTGTGAATTTACTTTATTTACTATCAAAAACATACATAATGTGAGCTGTAAGTACAGACAGAGTACTTTTTAAATACCTAGATACTGTAAATAAATATTATATGTTGAAGTTTATGGAGGTTTATAATAAGGAAATAACCAGTATTGTGTTCGTGTAGCATTCACTTCAATTTGATAAATAGTGAGTTATTAGATTGAAACAGATTTATCGAGAAATGTACGTTGCAATTAGAACTTTTGTTTAAGTATTGTTGTTGTTTCTAGCCTAAAATGTCAAATAAAAGTGATACATGGATCACTTTGTAAAAAAAGGATCGAGTGGCTTATGTGCGAACTACTACTAACACAAGCGCATAGAGGAAAGTAATACACAAGCGTTTCAAGCTTACCAGGAGTGGTTAAAAGGAATATTAATAATGTTAATTAATAAGATTACTAATATTTTATTTAAAAGTTCAATTAAAGAAAAAATCGCAAATTCTTGAAATTTCGTGTTTGAAAATGTCGCGATTAATCGAAAATCGATCTTTTAATAGATCGATACTAGTGTTTTCGATTCAAATCGATTCAGAGATCGATTTTTTTAAGAGTGAATCGACATGCCTAGCATTGAGAACTTTCCAAGCTTATGCTTGCTTGCATTTAAGTTTCTTTGGTTATATTTAGTAACTTAGGTAAATAAACTTTTGTAAGTTGATTAATGTACTTGACATGGACATTGAACGGAGTATTTACCTATATACGGACGTAAGAATATCCTAAAATATTCACACTAAGTTTTATTTGACGTCCGCTTCTTCGATATCCGATGTCCAAAGTTGTTGTTGATTATTGCATTTTACTATTTATTTATGTTGACTATTTATTTAGTGCTCAAGGCATATTTTGGTATTTTTGTCGGTTTATACTGTACTCAGTGCTAGTAGATAATTTTACTTTCCAATTTGTTTTCGTGTCCTTAGATTTTTTTTGCAGTTAGTTGTGAATTGGTTTTGCAGTTAGTTGAAATACAATTTAATTTTTCACACACGTTTTCTAAGCTTCTAAGCGTTTTATCATTTCTAGAACGAAACATTTTATAAAACACCAAAGTGACTATTTTACACCGCATGGCCTCCCTACACTAAAATACGAATTAAAGTATAAATTCATGGTTATATGGACGTCAAATATCGTGCGGTATTAAACTTTACCGATAATCTGACGTACACATATAGAAATATAACACAATTCAAAAATATGGACGTCAAATATCATTCAGTATGAATGTTTTCGGATTTTCGGACGTCCATACTATTATGTGTACACTGTTAGTAATTTATGTTGAAATTTTGGCGCACACAGTGCCCCAAAAACCGCTACAAACGGCAATATTTATCAAAAAAGAAATAAGAGAGGTTTTCTAAGCGTTGTATCGTTTCAAGAATGGAGCATTTTATGACACAAAATTGACTATTTCATTCGGCATGGGCTCCCTACACTAAAATAAAAATAAAACAATAGCGAAAAATGTCATTAAAGTAATCAAAAAGTCATTAATGTGTGTCTTATACCCAAGAAATTGAAATATAAATATATTCATGGTTATATGGACGTCAAATATCGTGCGGTATTAAACTTTACCGATAATCTGACGTACACATATAGAAATATAACAAAATTCAAAAATATGGACGTCAAATATCATTAAGTATGAAAGTTTTAGGATATTCGGACGTCCATATTATGTGTAGGTAAATGTAAGGTTAAGAAAACAAGTTTAAAATTAAAATTACTAGTACCAAGCGCATTATAAACCATATATTAATGTCCTGCAGACCGAATTACTGTCACGGCGGCCTACCTCAACGTAGACTAGCCATCGGCGCAGGACAGGATTATAGTGCCCAAGTGTATGCGCAAGCACAGGTGCACTCTCTATTCCCTCACTCTCATAATCCGATGGGACGGTAAACCGACACGACCGGAGAGAGATCAGGCGTAGGACCAACGGCTTTACGTGCTTTCCGAGGCACGGGGGTGATACACCGTCAACTTCCTGACTCCGGGCAGCTATTGAGAATTTCTGGACAGAAAAACTCAATAATCGATTTTTTGGTATTGTGATTTTGATGGTGTGATATATATATATATATATATATATATATATATATATATATATATATATATATATATATATATATATATATATATATATATATATATATATATATATATATATATATATATATATCGACTATTCTATATAGATTATCTTACAAAATATTATTTTATAACTAAAATTGTTTTTAAAGGCAGTTTATTAATGACAATTTATATGTAGACAATTTATTAATGTATTAATAAGTTGTTTGTAAGTTGTACTAAAATATTATTAATGTTTTAGAATAACATCACGAAAGAGTGTAGCCTATGACAATTTAATAAAATGACAAAGAGGTTAATATCAATGAGCTAATATACCAATAAATTTAAAAAAGCATAGAAATTTAAAACAATTATACCTATGTCGCTGAAATTACCTAAAATTTAAAGAAAACCAAAGGCAGTCGCTTACCACCAATCGAGTTGACTAAGTTACCATCCGTTCGAGATCATAACAATACTGAAATACCCATCGGAGGACTTTTACAATATCCACGGAACTAAATGTATCATACATTACAATTATTTAAAAAAAATATTTGAGACAAAAATTATAAACGTTTTTAGATCTGTCTTGGGCTGGTTTGGCTTAGACTTGTTTAAATTATATACGTAATTTATTCCGACCCTTTAACCTTTACCCATGTAAGTCAGTTAGAATGTCCACTGCAATAAAATACGATTTGTGCGTACACGAAAATATTGTATATCTATTTATTGTAGTAGCCGGTTGACCGAGCTTTGCTCGGTATTTATCGCTCGATTTTTTTAATTCGTTTGTTTTGGAAATTATATTTAGATACAAATTACATACTGATGAAATATAAATGATATTTTTTGATCTTAGCGACATAACAGAAAAAACGGAACTGGTTATTTGAATAAAAAATCATGAGTGCAATTATTTTAATTTAAATTTTTGTGTTTTTAATTATTAATTAAAAAAGGGCTCGAAAAAATAGATTTTCTCAAAAAAGAAAGGAACTTGAAAAAAAAATTAAAAAAAGTCGGTCGGTCGGTCTAGGCTCGAACCGGGGTTTTACGATTCTGTGACCGCCCATTATACCAATTAAGCTATTTATTATATTTATTAACAACCTGTCAAAATTTACCTTCTTATTCTAACGATATTGTAGCAGTTTTTCATTGCCTAAAAACACGGACAAAAAGACATTTTCTAAAAATAAATCCTAACTAGATCGATTTATTATCCCCAAAACTCCCTGGACACTAAATTTTATGAAAATCGTTGGAGCCGTTTCTGAGATCCCGATTATATATATATATATATACAAGAATTGCTCGTTTAATAGTATAGGATATCTAGTTATGTATGTCCGTGTTCCAGGCAAATGTAGGAGTTACCTATTTATAGTTACGTTTAATGCATTTGTAGCGATTTCTATTAAATACAAAGTTCCGTAGCACATCTGAAACTTATTGTTACAGCTGAGCCCGTGAACGTGTAGTGACAGTGTAAGAATATCCACTACCCCATATAAGTACAAGAAGAAGTTCGCAAACACGCATTGGGGCAGCGCGGCGGACACTTCCTTGCCCTCAAACCCTCTCAGAAATGAGGGGAGGCCTGTGCCCAGCAGTGGGACATATATAGGCTGTAACTTCACTTTACTTTACCACTGAGACACTGTTCTGTGTAGATATTAATATAATACTGTAGAAACTGGTAAACTTTTATTTAAAACTTTATTTTATAATATATATATATCTACTATATATACTTTTATTAAATGACATTGTGTACCTAAAAACTTAACCTCAGTGTCAACTAGCGACATCACTGAGCGAAAAATTATTTAGCCTTATTGATTTATTAGAGTTTACAGCCCATCAGAGCTACTGCTTAACACGGGCACCTAACAGATCGCCGCATAGGAGGGACATTTTTATAGAATATGGGTGAGGTGCCAACGTGCATACGGCTCTCCTGAAGGCTCACCTGACTACCGCCGCCCCTGAACAACTGCAACACCATAGGAATCGCAGATGCGTTGCAAAAAGAGTAGGCTCTCTTCTTGAAGGTCCCTATGTCGTATCGGTCCAGAAAAACCTCTGGTTGTAGATTTTAGTCGATTCAACAAGGAAGTTGTGCGAAGAAGAAAACTTCTAAGTCGCACAGTGGTGGACTGGTGGACCGCCAAACATCCAGATGGTATGGATGGTATTGCGAATTTTTTCGCGATGTGCGATGGTGATATCGAGAAGCTGGAGCGGCTTCGAGTAAAATGGGTCTCCTATTTTCTGCACTCTCCATCAAAACCCACTAGCATTAAGCTGCTATTTGCCATAGGGCCACGTTGCAGCTGTGTTATAGTCGCAACAGGTATGGGTCGGCTCGATCGGGGTAGGACCACGCTCTCACACGATACCAGCGTAAAATTGTAGCTAAGTGCTGCTGTGTATCGTATGATGAGTGTGTACAGAATCGGAGATTAATCCTCAGGGGTGACAACGCATCTGCATTTCGATTCATAATTGAGGATAGATGTGTATGTGTATGGGCCACAGCATCCACTTACCATCAGGTGGATTGTGTATTCGTTTGTCATCACTGACCTCTATATATACAAGTACGCATATTTGACAACTGGTGTAAGCGAAATAGTTTAACCGCCATCTATCGGAAGCTGCCGGGACAAAATGGGGTGATAGATTCTTTTACGCCATCCTTATACAGTCGTGTTAGTTTCTATTAAAATTTTTACTTCAATTTTCTATTTAAAAAAATTTGCGAAATGTTACCAAGTTCTTTCGCTTTAGGACACACAACCTTAACTTTTGTCAATATTCAACTTTTGTACCTAGAGGCAAAAGAACCTTTTAAGTGAACCTTTCTTCGAAAGAAACTAACACATGATGATAGATTATCAAACCATGCGCTAATAAAGATATCTGAATCAAGGCTGGACTTTACAATCCGCAGTTAAAATTTATTGATAAGATAAAATATAACATAAACAAATTAAAAATTGCATTTGTGCAAATAAATTTATTCAATTACTTCACATTTATATTATAGTACCCGGTTGACCGAACTTTGCTAGGTATTTTTCGCTCGGTTTTATTTAATTCGTGTGTTTTGGAAATTATATTTAGATACAAATTACATACTGATGAAATACGAATAATATTTTTGAGCTTAGCGACATAATAGAAAAAACTGATTAAAACTACTTTTACGGATTTTTTCGCGTTTTATTTATTTTATTTTTAATACCCGACGTTTCGGGTGCTTTCCAGCACCCATGATCACGGGGGCTGAGGTGGGTGTGAGTGTTCGCGTAAATATAAGAAATCATTATAGAAAAAACTGAACTGGTTATTTGAATAAAAAATCATGAGTGCAATTAGTTCAATTTAAATTTTCGTGTTTTTAAAAAATACTAAAAAAAGGGCTAGAAAAAATAGATTTTCTCAAAAAAGAAAGGAAATTGAAAAAAAAAGTTAAAAATGTCGGTCGATCGGTCTGGGCTCGAACCCTGGTATTACGATTTGTGACCGCCCAATATACCATTAAGATATTTGTAATAATTAATAAACTGTCAAAATTTACCTTCTTATTCTAACGATATTAACGATATTGTAGCAGGCAATGTAGCATTTTCATTGCCTAAAAACACGGACAAAAAGACATTTTCTAAAAATAAATCCTAGCTAGATCGATTTATTGCCCCTGAAACTTCCTGCACACAAAATTTTATGAAAATCGTTGGAGCCCTTTCCGAGATTCCGATTATATATATATATATATATATATATATATATATATATATATATATATATATATATATATATATATATATAGCAACTATCGTCCCATTACTTTAATTCCAATTCTATCTAAGATATTTGAGAAATGCATGCATCAAAGAATAATGAAATACTGTAACACGTATAATATTATTAATAAAGAACAGTTTGGATTTCAAAAGGAAAAGTCCACAACATTAGCAATCTTCACTCTAGTTAAAACAATATTAAATAATTTAAATGGCGGATATTTGACCACAGGACTATTTTTTGACATGTCAAAGGCTTTTGATTTTGTTGATCACAAACTTTTATTAAATAAATTAGAATCAATAGGAATAAGAGGACCCACTTATCAGTGGCTAAAATCCTACTTAAACAATCGAAGACAACGCGTAGTAGTCAGCAAGTTAGTAGGCGACGAAGTTTTATCTTACGCTTCTGAATCAAAAATTGTTGAGTGTGGTATCCCCCAAGGAAGTGTGCTAGGGCCTCTAATGTTTATTTTATATATCAACGATATAACGGTAGTGACAAATCATAAATGTGTTTTGTTCGCCGATGATCTATCTATTATTGTGACATCTGAAAAAAACCCTATACACGATCACGAAACTGATATAATTAAAACAATTGACAACGTTATTAAATGGCTAAACGTAAACAATTTAAAACTAAATCTAAATAAATCACATTTTATCCAATTTAATCAATCCAAACATAAACAATTAAATTTTAAGCTAAATATTAATAAATTAAAGGAAATAAGGTCTACCAAGTTTCTGGGAGTAGTCATAGACCAGGACCTAAACTGGAAATTACATATAGAGTCTTTGTGTAATCGTATTAATAGTTTTGTATATGCCCTTAACAAAATGAGAAAAGTGACTAACTTACAAACGGCCCTTATTACATACCACGCGTATATAGCTTCCATTTTGCGCTACGGGATAATAATGTGGGGAAATAGCACAAATATACAAAAGGCGTTTACAGCTCAAAAAAAGTGTATTAGAGCTATCTCTGGAATACCGCCTGGCATATCCTGCAGAACGGCTTTTGCAAATCTCAACATACTTCCGCTGCCGGCACTATATATTTTTGAAATAAGCTGTTTCGTGAAGAGAAATATCAATTTGTTTATGAAAGCAAGTGACATGAACACAAGATTAAAGCGAAATCCTAATAGACTTGTGTTAGATGTTATCCCAAGGTCAGCTAAATACCATAAAAGTTGCCTAAAAATGTGTTTAACGATATATAATATAATTCCTAATGACATCAAAAATTTAAATATTAATCAATTTAAATCAAAATTATTTAAGTGGCTCATTGACAGAAAAATATATGACATTAAAGACTTTATTGACATCAATCCCTAATACTATTCATGTTATACTATATATTTTAATTTATCTTTAATTCAATGTAAATTATTGTAATGAGACTTTATGATATGAATTTTGCATGCTATTTGTAATAGCGAGACATGTGCACCTTTTTAACATGTACCACCTTTATATACCATGTTCTTACGCAAATAAAAATTCTGATTCTGATTCTGATTCTATATATATATATATATATATATATATATATATATATATATATATATATATATATATATATATATATATATATATATATATACAAGAATTGCTCGTTTAAAGGTATAGGATTTAGGCAGATTATCTCGTACGCCAAGCCATGCTCACTTTCGATCGCGCAATACCAACCTTACGCCCGCCAAGTAGTGATCGAATTAGATCAGAATTATGTAAACATGTCTACCTATGAAAAAACTATTTTTTCGTTTTAAACAAAACCAAAGACACTATGCAATAGATATTAGTATCAAAGACAAAGATATGCTCTTTTATTTTAAACCATAACCTGGCAATGTTTTTTAGAAAAAAAAAAAAAGAAATCACTCTGAACTTCCGGCGTTCCACGTGTCACTTTGATGAAGTTGCTCTGTCTTTTTTATAGAATTTTATATTTGTGTCTGGACTAAAAACGAAAGTATTATACTTTTTACATTTCTTGTAATATAGTCAACACGTAGATATATAATTTGTGGTATAAAAAGTGAAAAGTAAATTGCCAAAAGTACTTCAAATTCCGAAAGGCCTGTTTTGGCGGGCGGGTTATAAATGTGTTATTTTTCAAATTCTCATTTATTTTTAGTGTAAAATGTAAGTAAAAATAGTTTTCCTACATATTTTGAAATAACATGACGTTGTATTTATTTCAAATTCACACGAACATATTTTAGAAATATTGTTCGAAATGTCACAGATAAAATATTATTTTATTTTTTTTTTTTAATTTTTTAATATTTTAATATTTTGGTATGAGTAACGAATGGAAACACATAAAACATAAAATATACATATTTCCAAACAATTTCATATAAATTTCTCCAAAAACAAAGGTGTAGAATTCAAATTAGTAGTAATTTTGTCACTAAAATTGAAGTTTATACTACTATTATGCTATACAGTGTAATTTATATACTTTATTACAATTTCTAGCAACCAAAAATAATTTTATTCGATAGTTTATACATTCAACAAGACTTCCTGTAAGTTTTATCCATAAATATTGTCTCAAAGTGAAAATATAGCAAAATTTGCAATATTGCAAAAAATTTCCTAACCTAGAAATTTTCCCGCCAAAAAGGTCCCGAGTGAACGGGAGTGTAACATGTCGCGCGCTGTCAGAGCGTAGAAGTTATAATTGTTTTGATGGATAACTTTTCACCTAACGATTGAAAAATCAGTCATACAATATTTTATCTAGGGAAAGATTGGGAAACCCTTTCAGAAATGTCATCTCTTTCAGAATGTATCCAGCAGAGGGACATATATACGAGTACATAGGCTGTAACTTTACTTTACTTTTATCTGAACTTATTATGTATTACACTATAAAAGTTGCAAATAAAATAGTTAAAACTTAAATTAGAAGCTATACGTTAACTTTATAGCAGCCAGACTAATCAACCCTAAACGAAAATAAATAATATATACTCTGCTGCTACCATAACGCGGAAGGCGAAGATAAAAAACATTTATTTACTAACTATCCCCGGCTACTGAGATACTGCGGACTGCATATAGATAATTTGACGTTCTTATAAAGAAACAAGAAGCAGGCGCAAATATCATTCAGCGTCACATTGTCTTCACACATCGTCATCGTCACGTATCCGTCGACCAATTGTGAGCCGTTTCTTCAACGCCGCAGCTCGTTTCTCTTTGCTGTTCCGGAGCTGTATTCCACGCCGCCGCTGCTCACCGACTACGCGCGCACATTTTTTTTTTTTTGCGCCCGAAGCAAATATGGGCAACCCTCCGGAAAGCGAGGGAGGGAGGCGGTGAATGCTCATAGCATACTACGCAGCCGGCTGCGTGGTTATGTGGAGACTTTTACCCACTAAACACCGCCTATTAGGAATTGGCTTAACGATCTGACTAGAGATCTCTAAGCCGTATACAAACGCGACCCTCCTTAGCAGAAAGGAGGGCGCACACGTGCGCGCACCGATCTGCATGTCTTTTATAGCCCGGACCAGCGACGTAACTTCGTGAACAACACACGAGTCTCACGCCGGGAAACGAAACGTACATAATAGTTGTATATTTTGTGTTGGCGCGACTATTAACGCCGCCTAGCGACGCACCGAAACACCAAACTTATATCTACGAATCAGAGCTCGTCATTGTTGGCAACCAATCACAGCACGTTGTGCAATTAGTTATAAGATCTGTCTGTTTAAATTTTGATTATTACCTGATACACACTGTTAGCAATAAGATGACTTAAATATAACCAGCACAAACGTTCAATAAATCAATCATTGAAGAGCACCTGCCTCCCGTTCCTGTACATAAAGTGGTCCTTCGAGCCGGATAAGGAGTTCAAGCTTGAAATCTCCGAAGATTCGTCGCATCAAAATACGAAGAGGAGATTCACGTATCGAGAGAAGAGCTGCAACGTTAAGGCATCGACAGACAGGAGTGGCAGGTGTGAACTTCTCGTCCGTTTCTCCATCTCATCCTTCGATACGTGTTGATTTCGTGCTGGTATTCCATTTCCAGTGCTCAAATTAGTGGCGGTACCTACTTGTGCAACGGCAACCACCTTGGTTCACACGCATCTACAAATTGGCAACTGAAAGTACTCTTGATTTCCTTAAATCCGATGTGCGAGTGGTGATTATATGAAACAGACGTGTATTTTGTTGTCCTTAAAATACAATTACAGTTTTCCGTTAAAATAAGCATTAAACAGTAGTAAATAAGTTCTAAATTTCTGCAAAGGTTAATGCATACATTAATTCAATAGTGACGACAAAGTTGTGTGGTATAAGTCATGAACTTAGTGCGTTCACCACCACGACTAAGTGGATCATTAACAGATTTAGGAATATCGAATAATGAGTTTAGTATGGAGCACCAAAACACCCAGAGAAAACGTAAGCAACCAGAGCATAGTTGCAACTGCAACTGTGCACAAGAACTTCAAGATTTCCGCAAAGATGTTACGTCAATGTTACAAAAATTCACAAACACCCAGGAAGCTACAATGAACTTCATTCGTGACAATATTACAGAAATGAAAACACAGGTGAACAACATTAAAGTGGCTACCGACACTTTGAATAAAGACCAGATATCAATGAAGGCCCAAATATCAGACATAACTACAAAGGCAACAGCGGCGGATAATAAAATTCAATCTCTTGAGGCAGAAATCGTTACTTAAAAAAATAATATGGCATTCAGTACGACGATGTCAACTTCTGATGAAAATGTTATCCAAGAATTACAAGAAAGGGTTACTAGGGAAAAAAATATAATAGTGGTAGGCATACGTGAATGCAAAACAACAAAAATTGATGAAGGCCGCGCCTATGACTTTAGTGAATTCTCGAAAACTATAAACAGCTTGATACAAGAGTGCCCGAAACCTTCTCGAGCATTTCGTCTTGGTAAATATCAACCTACAAAGGATCGCAACATTAAAGTATGCTTTGAATCTGCACAAACTGCAAAAATGCTGCTTCGTTATAGAGATAAACTTCAAGGTGGCATTATGATCTATTCAGATCAAACACCGGCCCAACATACTTATATGAAAAATCTTAAAAAAGAGTTAGCACAGAGAAAAGCAAATGGAGAAAAAGACATTACAATAAAATATATAAAAGGATTGCCAAAAATAGTTTTTAGCAAAGACCCAAAAAACTAAATTTTCAATCGCTTCTTAACACCAAACGTCCTTTCATAGATGATCAAGAGAATATAACTTACCAAGTACTTAATAATTATCAGAATATTTCTTCAAATAAATCTAGTCTTAATTTTTTCTATGCTAACCTCAGAAGCATCTGCAGATCAGGTAAATTTGACGAACTTAAGTGTATCCTGCACTCCATCAAAAAATGTATACACGTTGTACTACTGACTGAAACGTGGATAAAATCTGAAGAACAAGCTCAACAATTTCGCATACAAAATTATTCACACTACTATAACATCAGGCCTGGTAAAGTCGGTGGGGGTGTATCGATATATGTCCATGATGATTTGAAACATAAGCTGTCAACAGCACCCTATACTGGAGGTAACAACTATCTAAGTATATATATTTATAAGTATGCACTTAATGTTGGGGTTGTGTACAAGCCCGGACATTCAAACTTTAATGATTTTTTATGTAACTTCGAAAAACAGCTTCTGCCAAAAAAGAGGACTTTAATCTTTGGAGACATGAATATAGATCTATTATGTACTGACAGTATGACAAAACGTTATAAAACTATACTTACGGAATCTGGATACAAAATTATAAACAAAATAAACCCTGAGTACTGTACTCGGGAAACAACAACTACAAAAACAATTATTGATCATGTTTCTACTAACTTGAAATGTAAAAATTTTCATTTGGCTATTATTGAATCAGCCCTATCGGATCATAAAAACATGTACTTAGAAATTAAAAAGAGTAATGCCTCCACCAAAACAAAAAATAGTGTATGAAGCGACTGATTATAGTAAATTAAATAAAATTATAGAATTATCAAAATTTCAAAATATTTCCTGTAATTTTAATATTCTAGAAGAACATACCATAAAAATAACTGCCGAAAGTAAAACAAAAAAATATAAAATATTGAACCAACCTCAAAAAGAATGGATTAATAGCAACATAATAGCTCAGATTAATGAAAGGAATATATCATGGAATAAATTTAAACAAAATCCTAAAAATAATAACCTCGAGCTAGATTTTAAATTTAAGAGAGACACGCTGGCACAAACGATTAAGAATACAAAACAGAAGTATTTCTACGGAGAATTCATGAAATGTACAAAAAACCCCAAGAAAATGTGGAAATTAATTAATAATCTAGCAAATAACAAAATTTTAAGTAATTGTGTTCCCCCAAACCTTACAGATGAAAACGGAATAGTGACCACGGACCCCATAGAGGTATGTGAAACCTTTAATCGTTTCTTCGCTAACATAGGTATACAACTAGCAAATGAAATACCAGACAAGTTTCATAACAATAATACATACACGTTACCTAATCTACACCAAACAACTGCTCATCATGAGCTATCCCGATTTTCCCCATGCACAGCTAATGAAGTATCTAAAATCATAGATGACTTGGATTCAAATACGAGCACAGGTATTGATGGTATAGGTACTAAAGTCGTAAAGTGTATAAAAAATTATATAATTCATAATCTAACTGATTGCCTTAACAAACTTGTAAATGAAGGAGTCTTCCCAGAAAGCTTAAAAATTGCTAAAGTCACACCAGTGCACAAGTCCGGTACAAAAACAAATCCCGGAAACTATCGACCATACTCATACATATACATACATACATATCCAATACTCTCCAAAATTCTTGAAAAAATTATTTACATGAGATTGGAGGACTACCTTACTAAAATTAACTTTTTGTATAACCAAAAATATGGCTTTCGGCCCAAATCTAACACCCTTGGCGCAGCTATAGATTTAGTAACCACTATTAAAACCAAAATTGATCAAAAACAGTTTGCTTTAGGTGTTTTTGTTGATTTAAAAAAGGCTTTCGACACGGTCAGCCATTCCATACTATTAAAAAAATTGGAACGTATTGGCATTACTGGAAACGTGTACAAAATGCTAAAGTCTTATTTGGATGATCGGTATCAGATTGTAAAAATTGGAGACTATCAGAGTAGTCGCAAGCCTCTAACATGTGGCGTACCACAAGGCTCAATTCTTGGCCCATTGCTGTTTCTGATCTACGTAAACAACATTCACCAAGCGGGACTACAGGGTCGCCTTGCTCTCTACGCAGATGATACAAGCTTATTTTATTTCGGGAGCAATATCAAAGAAATAACGATGCGCGCACAAGAGGATCTAAACATACTTCACTGTTGGCTCCAATACAATCTATTAACAATTAATATTTCTAAAACTTCATACATAATATTTAGTTCCAAAAATAGAAAAATACCTGATCGACCTAAACTTAGCATTAACGGTGAGGTATTACAACAAGTTAACCAAGAAAAATACCTAGGCTTAACACTGGACAAAAACATTAGGAAAGCTCACATGCAATATATTCACAACAAACTCTCCTCACTTGTGGGCGCACTGCATAAAATAGTTCGATGTATACCGAAACATGCTCGACTTTTAATATACAATACGTTGGTGAAGCCTCACTTACTGTATCAAATCGAAATATGGGGCACTGCAGCTAAAAGTAATTTAAAACCAATACAAATATTACAAAATAAAATAATTAAAATCTTACACAACTATGACTTCTTAACACCATCGAAAACGATTTACAAAAACACAAAAATTTTAAATATTAAACAACTTTTTACGTATTATACATGTCTACTTATCTACAAGATAACTCACAAGCTTATTCACTCACACATAACATTCACAACAAAAAGTCAAATAAACAAATATATAACCCGCCGAGCCAGCAATTTTGTGTTACCTGCCGTAAGAACAAACTATGGAAAAAATAACATAACATTTGGGGGAGCACAGTTATACAATCAACTTCCAAAACATGTGAAAGAAGCGACTTCAATCAATATTTTTAAAAGAAGATTATTTGAATATATTTATAATGATGAAACTATGCATTAAAATTATACTTAGACCACCGCCTTATAGCTGATAAGAACACAATGAACTCGCTTCTTGGTTAACGATCGACTGGTATAATTTTTATTTATTTTTTACTACCCACACGTACTAGAATTATAATATAGATGTTATTGTTCTCATGTAAGTGACTTATTGTCTTAATGAGAAATAAAGTTCTTTAAACTGAAATCCCAAAATGAGTGAGCCCAAATTGTCAGATTTAATTAAGAAAAGAGGAGTTTTAAAAGGTCGATTAACTCTGTTTGAAAATTATGTTAAAAATTTCAATTTACCCTTGACTGAACAACAGTCATTAGAATTAAATTTACGTGTCGAGAGTACTTCGAGTTTGATAGAGATGTATAGTGAAATACAGACTAAAATTGAAGAAGAGGTGGCGGAAGATCTCGATCTTGTAAAACAGCTGGAAGAGAGAGATCGTTTCGAAAATCAACTTTATTGTGCTGTAGCTTCTGCAAAACTTTTATTGAGAAAGGAAGTAGTTGACAAGTCTAGTGTTTCAACATGTAAACCGATAGGCATAAAGTTACCCGATATTAAAATACCTTCCTTTGACCATTCATACGATTGCTGGCTAGAGTTTAAAAATTCTTACGTTAGTATGATTCATGATCGCGATGATTTAGGTCCTGTTAAAAAATTTCATTATTTAAAATCGTCATTGTCCGATACCGCGGCACACGTCATAGGTGCATTAGAATTTGCGGCTCACAACTACACTCACGCATGAGAGCTATAAGAGAATAGATTTAATAATCCACGACTATTGGTTCATAATCATGTGAAGGCATTATTTAAAATTCCATCGTTAAATAAAGAGTCCGCTTCCCAGATTAGGAACTTAATAGATATTGTTTTGAGAAATTTGCGTGCCCTTAAAACGTTAGGTGAACCAACAGATTCATGGGACACTTTAATCATTTACATGGTTGTTTCCAAATTAGATAAGGCCACTGAACGCGAATAGGAAGATTTTCAAGGTACAGCTAGTTCGTTAATTGAATCAAGGTCAGCTTTGAAACTGGATGACTTACTTAAATTTCTGAAGGATCACGCCGACGTTTTAGAAATGATAAAAGTGAACCATAACAAATCCCACGAGAACAAAGGCGGCGAACAAACGCGCTCTAAGAAACAATATACACATACTCATGTTGCTACGAACGTTACTAACAATAACAATAAGGGTAATACGAAACTAAAACAAAGCCGCGTGTGTTTGATGTGTCATGGTAATCACGCGATTTATTCCTGTTCAAGGTTTCTTAATTCGTCTATCCAAGAAAAGAATAAGATAGTTAAAACGCATCAGCTGCCCATCAATGTGAAGCAAACTGTTGTGCCTTTTATCACACAACCTACATGGCCCAAACTTGCATTCGTCAAGTGGGTGGGTTGCGCGTAAACAGGGTTGTGCGGACGTTGAGAAAATGTTTCGGAATTTTCTTGTATAACCAGATCAACGAGATTTACAATTGATATTATGGCTTAAACTTCCGTCGGACCCAATATGTGTACATCGCCTAAACACCGTGACGTATGGCACCGCGTCTGCGCCATACCTTAATACGAGATTTTTACGTCAGCTTGCGCTGGAATGTAAGGATCAGCAGGTTGCGAGAGTAATCCGAGAGGATTTTTTCGTTGATGACGTGATCCTAGGTGACAATGATTTAAATAGCTTACTCGATACCTGTGAGAAGTTACGAAATACTTTAAACTCGGCTTGTTTACCGTTACGTAAGTGGTTGTTTAACGTTGATATCAGTGACCACGACATATCTAAAGACTTGTCATTAGGCGAACATTGCCAAACTAAGACTTTAGGAGTGGGTTGGTATAATAAAAGTGATGAACTTCATTTTACCACACGAGTAGTTAGACCGAATTTACTAAATAAACGTACAATGTTGTCGATAATCGCACAAATATACGATCCTCTAGGAATTTTAACACCAGCTGTCGTAGTAGCTAAAATATTGATGCAAAAAGTGTGGTTGTGCAAGATAAATTGGGATGATCCCGTTCCCAGTGATGTTGCTTTATCCTGGGAAAAATTTATTGACACACTTCAATATTTGCATAACCTACGTATTCCGCGTCATGTTATGAGCGCACACACACAGTTTATAGAATTACACGTATTCACGGACGCGTCGCAGAGTGCGTATGGTGCATGCGCATATGTTCGCTCCTGCTCTGATGACTCATCGGTGACTATTAGATCATTGTGTGCAAAGAGTAAAGTTGCACCAATTAAACCAGTCAGCATACCCCGACTAGAACTGTGGGCTTTAATAGGCGCACGATTATATAGGAAAATTATCGAGTCATTGCGTGTTAATTTCCACAAAATTTACTTTTGGACAGATTCAACTATTGTCCTTGGATGGCTACGTACGTCACCATATTCGTTAAAAACATTCGTTCAAAATAGGATAGTGGAGATTAATGAAATAACAAGTAATGCGTTATGGTTACATGTAGGAACCAAAAATAACCCAGAGGATCTGGTCTCGCGCGGTCTTAGTCTTGATGTACTCATTGACAGTAATCTGTGGTGGAGCGGACCTGAGTTCTTAAAAAATTCTGAGTCGGCATGGTCACAGCTATCTTTGACTACACACTCCGACTTACCAGAACTAAAATCACAAACGACAACGGTTATGGTTTGTGATGTAACAAAGAATAAAATTCGCCGTTATCAGTAGAATTGAATGACTCATTACAGTCCTTAGCGCGTCTTGCTCAACGCGAATCGTTTCCGATGGAATATAATAAGTTAAAACGTAAGTTACCTTTAAAAACTTCAGGTTCGATTTCTAGGCTTAATATATTTCTAGATGAAAGGGATATAATTAGAGTAGGTGGCCGTCTTAGTAACTCGCCTGACTTTAATTACGACAAGAAGCACCCGATACTTTTATCAAGTAAACACAACTTCACACAATTGTTGTTTCAACATCAACACAAAGAGCTTCTTCATGCTGGTCCCCAGCTGCTATTGGCCACCGTGCGTGAGAATTGGTGGCCTGGCTAGCTAGAAAGTTTGTCCACCAATGTGTCCGCTGCACTCGAGTGAAAGGTAAAACCCTAACGCCAATCATGGGCAACCTTCCGTCTGAACGAATAGAACCTGGTTTCCCATTCATTCGATGTGGAGTGGATTATGCGGGTTCCATAAACGTACTGAACCGCAAAGGAAGGGGAGCTAAATTGGAAAAGGGTTATATTTGCATATTCGTTTGTTTTGTTACTCGGGCCATTCATCTAGAACTTGTCAGTACGTTAGCTGCTCAAGAATTTATATTAACACCTAAAAGATTTATCTCACGACGAGGTAAACCAGCTCAAATTTTCTCAGATAATGGTAGAACTTTCATTGGAGCCATGAAAGAGATTAACCCCTCACCTGATACGCGCGCCGAGCGCTGCAAGGCTTAACTTGATACGGCACTCGAGCCGTGGCCGCGCCGTTTGTTAAGTGTTCCACTTTATTGGTTTTTTTGGTCTTTCCCTTTATAAAAACCCCACAAATTATATTTTGTTGGTTTTTTGGATAAATTATCTACAACATGATATTACTTTCAATAAAAAATATTGTACTATAATCAAATAGTATGCAAGTGAAAGTGAAAAAAGGTTTATTTCTGACTTTCCTATCGAATAAAAACAAAATTAATCAACTTATAGATTTTATTTTACATTTTATTTATCCTCTTATTATATAGTAATACAAATATTTAAAAACATTTACATCTTTTAAAGTCAAATGTCAAGAAAAACAATAATTTCCGCATGCAGATATTTTTGGCCGCGTAAAAACATCTCTAAAATATGTAGCTCAACTTTGTACCTTGATTTTGTTTAAATTACTGAATTAAATCTAAGTAATGTATACATTTTTGAAAAGCTTATTTCATGGTTAAAGGAATAAGTTTACAATTAGGACACAACACTGCGTTTATTTCTTACAGTAGGTAAAATCTCAAACCCTTCGCTTTGGCGGTGGGAAGAACGACCTTTAAAACTACGCTCTTAAGAAATAAACAAAGCCAAAACACGAAACAATGAACCTTTATTCTAAAATAACATGAGATATGCTTTCCATATCAGACAAAAAAACACTGAACACTATTATAAAAAGTATAAAAAAGTTGCTTGCTTGCGTGCTTGATACCAGTCATAATATGACCGGCCAGTCCCAACAGTACATTTGCCGTAAAATATTCAAATTAAAATGAATTTAAGGAATTCTGCATATAACTACTGTTTGTTTATGTAATCATTCACTCAAAACAACAAAAACATTTCCAACAAATCAAGAATTATTATGTAAAATATAAATAAATATGTCGGCGTACCGGCGAATTGATGGTAGTAATCAATGAAAATATTAATTTACCCTGAATTACAGCCACGAATATGTATAACTTTGAGTTAAAACGAATAAACACTTACCTTGGCATGATGTTAACATAATTTAATAAGAACAATATCACAATATCACAAAAAAATAATTCGGAAGCACTTCACGCACACCACGAAACTACGTCCTCGAAAAGATTAAACAAACACATTTTTTTTTCTTAAAGGAAGTCTGTTCTCACTGACTTAAATGAATAAGCACAGAATATAGAGCCATACTGCCCTACTCTTTTTTTTTATAGAAGAGGGGGCAAACGAGCGTGCGGCAAACCTGATGTTAAGTGACTACCGCCGCCCATGATCAACCGCAACACCAGGAGAATTGCGGGTGCGTTGCCGGCCCTTTAGAAAGGAGTAAGCTCTTTTCTTGAAGGTCCCCAGGTCGTATCGGTCCGGAAAAATCGCCGGTGGTAAACTATTCCACAGAGAGGTTGTACGTGGAAGAAAACTCCTTATGAAACGTACAGTGGTGGACCGCCAAGCATCCAGATGGTGTGGATGGTATCGGGACGTTTGCCGTGTCGTGCGTTCACGAAACTCATACGATTCAAAACATCAATTGGTTTAAGAAAACAGACTTGAATTCGGAGCTTGCGACACTGTCATAATATGACCGGTATCAAGTAAGGGCTTACATTTTGCGGTCATATTATGATCGATATCAGGTGAGGGGTTAACAAAATGTTAGAGCGAAATTCAAAGCAAATAATTGATAAATTATCAACCGACAATATTGAATTTAAATTTATTCCCCCCTATGCTCCTCATTTTGGGGGATTGTGGGAAGCAGGAGCAAAATCCTGTAAGTTCCACCTTAAGCGTGTCGTGGGTACCGCTAACTTGACGTACGAGGAGTTCAGCACTGTGTTGGCACAGATCGAAGCAGTCCTAAACTCCCATCCTATAAGTCCTATGTCCTCAGATCCACATGATCTTCGTCCACTAAGCCCAGCTCATTTCCTCATCGGCCGGCCACTCACTGCACCAGCCTGCAGAGACCTCACCGAAGCACGGACTCACAGCTTGACACGGTTTCAAAGAGTGGAACAAATAAAACAGCACTTCTGGAAACGCTGGTCACAAGAGTATGTTCTTCAGACAAGAACGAAGTGGAAGGCGAACAGTCAAGACATAGCATTAAACACGCTTGTCGTTATTAAGGAGGACAATTTACCACCCCTTAAATGGCGTATGGGCAGAGTTACCCATATTTTCCCCGGAAAGGACGGCGTGTCGCGTGTCGCCACTATCCAAACTGCTACGGGTCCTGTAAAACGAGCGTTCTCGAAAATCTGCCCTCTGCCTGTATCATCAGCAGAGGACGACAACATGAATGCAGCCTGCGGCATCTCCAATCAAGCGGCAACGTAGATACATCATTGGAAGCTGGAGCTTCCAAGGCGGCCGGCATGTTGGCGCGACTACTAACGCCGCCTAGCGACGCACCGGAACACCAAAATTTTATCTACGAATCAAAGCTCGTCATTGTTGGCAACCAATCACAGCACGTAGTGCAATTAGTTGTAAGATCTGTCTGTTTAAATTTTGATTATTACCTGATACACACTGTTAGCAATAAGACGACTTAAATATAACCAGCACAAACGTTCAATAAATCAATCATTGAAGAGCACCTGCCTCCCGTTCCTGTACATTTTGGTTAATTTTCATTGGTCATAATATAAGCATTATAATTGGCTAGGTAAAATAAAAATTGTTACCATTGGTAAACCAAAAACGTAGCGGGCCATATAAATATAGGCAAGGTTGATGCAAATATATTCCATTCCATTCCATTCCATATTCATACTCCAATCGGCTTTACATAAACAGTAGTTTCATTTCTCCGCCTTAAAACCACTCGGAGTCTGTTAATAGTGGACCGTTCATCTCCACTATTACAGTGGTGACCCGTACGAACACCGCGAAGGAAACCCGTGGCGAACACCGAGAAGGAAGACTTCAGTATATATAAAAGCAGTGTAATCAAGCCTTCATTATGGAGCAAGAGGCGAACACATATACATCAATTGTCGAAAAAATTCGGAAGCTATCATACGAAGTCGCTGCGCTCAAAACTTCCTAGTATCACACCTTTTATCAGCAACAGTACAACCAGCGCAATCAGCAACACCGAAGATCACTTTTTCGTCGCAACCGCTCTGCAAGTAGAAGTCGAATAAGCTCAAGATCAAGATCCCCTTACTGCTACTATCATCGACGTTTTGGGTTCGAGGCAAGAAAATGCGCAGAACCGTGTACATTCAAAAATGAAAATACGAAGGCGCTCGAACTAACTAATACGCTCAATGCGATGGGATCCAGCGTAACAGCAAAGTCCTACCGTCTTTTCGTCACCGACAAAAAAAGCAAGCTTACTTTCCTTATCGACACCGGAGCAAATATCTCAGTGTTACCGCCGAAGCGAGGACAGAAGATGAAGCCACTGGATTTTCAACTCTATGCAGCAAACAATACGGTGATTCCTACATATGGAGAAAAAACAATGGAACTTGATTTAAATCTACGCCGACCATTCAAATGGAGATTTATCGTCGCTAAAGTCAGCAAACCAATCATCGGTGCTGATTTTCTTCAACATCACCAGTTGATCGTCGACATCAAAAATAGAAAAATCATCGACGGGAAAACCAATCTTGCATCTCAGGCTTTTGTCCAAGCAACCAATCTGCCCACAATAAGAAGCATAGATGTTCAACAACCGTATTACAAGATCCTCGAAGAATACCCTAGTATCACAAGAATAACTTCAATGAAATTAACACCGAAGAACGACGTTGAGCATTTCATCGAAACCAATGGACCACCACTTCATTGCCGTGTACGTCCAATCGCACCACACCTATACGAGCAAGTTCGAAAGGAATTCGAAAACGTGATTGAGCAAGGAATATGCCGTCTAAGCAAAAGCCCTTGGTCATCACCACTTCACATTGTACCGAAGAAGAACGGAGAATTACGAGTTTGTGGAGATTACAGAAGACTGAATTCTATTACCACTCCTGACCGCTACCTAATACCGCGAGGCAGGGATTTCACTCATCAACTGTCAGACAAGACTATTCTCCACCATCGATCTCAACCGAGCTTATCAACAAATAAGAGTACGCGATGAACACATAGAGAAGACAGCAATAATTACCCCAATGGGATTATTCGAATTCCCAAGAATGATCCCAGGATTAAAGAATGGAGGTCAAACTTTCCAAAGATTCATACACGAAGTACTTCATGAAGTAGATTTCATTTTCGCATTTATTGATGATCTCCTTGTTGCAAGCCCTGATAAAGAAACGCACGAAACCCTACGCACCGTGCTACAGCGATTAGAAGACAACGGAATCACAATCAACCCTTCGAATGCATATTTGGACAGCAAGAAGTTCAATTTCTTGGTTTCACCGTCAGCAAGGAAGGAATCAACCGCCTGCCGATAAAGTCAGAGCAATCATCGATTATGCGAAACCTAAAACTATCGAAGAGCTAAGGCTTTTCTTGGGATGATAAATTTTTACAGAGAACACTTACCTAAAGCCGCTGAAATCCAAGCACCACTTCACGCCCACCTTCACAACACGAAGAAAAAAGATAAAACGTAAATCGAATGGAACGATGAAGCCACGAAGGCATTTGTAGCTTGTAAAATTGCAATCCAAAATGCAGCTTTACTCGCTCACCCATCACACGAAGCAACCCTTGCTATCTTTAGCGACGCATCCGATCTCTCAGCAGGAGCCGTTCTCCAACAATACAGCAATGGGAAATGGCAACCACTTGGCTATTTTTCGAAGAAGTTCTCCGATACTCAACGTAACTACAGTACATTCGACCGAGAGCTACTCGCTATCTACATGGCTATCAAGCACTTCCGAAAAACGTTCGAGGGTCGAAACCTGATCGTTTTTACCGACCACAAGCCATTAACATATGTACTTCTAAAGAAACCATCACTATCGGAAACACCACGAAGAGCAAGACAACTTATTTTCATAAGTGAATTCACGACCGACATACGTCACATCAGTGGAAGGGACAACATAGTCGCCGACGCACTCAGTCGCGTACCAATCGACAGTGTAACGCGCCCTACATCAATTGACTATCATAAGATCGCCGCAGCACAAGGCAGAGATAGTGACAACATAAAACATCTATCGAAGCAAGGTAACTTGTCCATCAAGCAAGTTACAATGCCAGTGACGCATCTACCTATATACTGTGAAGCCTCAACGACAACCATGCGACCATACCTACCAGAAGAATGTCGTCGCGAAGTCTTCAATGCACTGCACAACATCAGTCATCCAGGTGTTAGAACAACAAGAAAACTCATCACTGAAAAATTCGTTTGGCCTTCAATGCAAGTGGATGTTGGCAACTGGGCGAAGCGATGCATTCAATGCCAGAAATACAAAGTACAAAGGCATACATCAAGTAGTCTAGCTACATTTCCACCCACGGAGAGATTCGAACACCTTCACGTTGACATCGTCGGACCATTACCCACTTCACCGCAAGGACATCGTTACCTCATAACAACGATCGACAGAACAACAAGATGGCCAGAAGCAATACCTACTGATGATACTTCAGCCGAATCAGTCGCGAAGATAATTTATGAAAATTGGATTACTCGTTTCGGATCACCTAAAACCATCACAACGGATCAAGGAAGAAACTTCGAAAGCAACCTATTCCTCAAACTTCTTCAAACTATGGGAATACAGAAGACACGTACAACAGCATACCATCCTCAGTCAAACGGAATAATCGAACGATGGCATCGTACATTAAAGACTGCACTCAAAACTCGTTTATCTCAACATACAAAGTGGATTGATGAGCTACCTACAGTGCTACTCGGACTACGAGCAACACCGCGTGCAGACACTAGTCTTAGCGCCGCTCAGCTAACCTACGGCTGCAGGCTGCATAAGACTGCCGTGTGACTTCTTCAGTTCGACAGCGTCAAACAAACAAGAAATGGATTACGATTTCGTAACTCAACTTCGAGAATCAATCAACAAAGCCTTATCGTCGAAATGCACCGAAATGCAATCACACAGAAATAATAAATCAGTATTCATTCACCAAGATTTGAAAACATGCAAGCAAGTTTTTGTAAGAAACGACGCAGTGAAAAAACAATTTCAACCTACCCACGATGGACCGTATAAAATATTTAAGAGAAATAGCAAGACTTTTAAACTACAAATACCCGGAAGGAAATCTACGATTATATCGGTCGACCGACTAAAGCCTGCCTTTACTATTAACGAGGATACTTCAGAGGATTCATCATCGTCATCAAAACCACCAGCGAGGAAGCTTGAAACTCCATCATCTACATCAACCCAGTTGAAACCTATTTTAAAAACTATGAGATGCGGGCGAGTCGTCAAGCCTCCGGTACGCTTTCGCTAGGGGGAGAGTGATGTAGCAGCCAGACTAATCAACCCTAAACGGGAATAAATAATATATACTCTGCTGCTACCATAACGCGGAAGGCGAAGATAAAAAAAAATTATTTCCTAACTATCCCCGGCTACTGAGATACTGCGGACTGCATATAGATAATTTGACGTTCTTATGAAGAAACAAGAAGCAGCCGCAAATATCATTCAGCGCCACATTGCTTTCACACACCGTTATCGTCACGTATCCGTCGACCAATTGTGAGCCGTTTCTTCAACGCCGCAGCTCGTTTCTTCTTGCTGTTCCGGAGCTATATTCCACGCCGCCGCCGCCGCTCACCGACTACGCGCGCGCATTTTTTTTTTTGCGCCCGAAGCAAATATGGGCAACCCTCCTGAAAGCAGGGGAGGGAGGTTGAGAATGCTCATAGCATACCACGCAGCCGGCTGCGTGGTTATGTGGTGACTTTTACCCACTAAACTCAATCTTTTAGGAATTGGCTTAACGATCTGACTAGAGATCTCTAAGCCGTATACGAACGCGACCCTCCTTGGCAGAAAGGGGGCCGATCTGCATGTCTTTTATAGCCCGGTCAGCCGACGTAGCTTCGTGAACAACACACGAGTCTCACGCCGGGAAACGAAACGTACATAATAGTTGTATATTTTGGTTAATTTTCATTGGTCATAATATAAGCATTATAATTGGCTAGGTAAAATAAAAATTGTTACCATTGGTAAACCAAAAACGTAGCCGGCCATATAAGTATAGGCAAGGTTGATGCAAATATATTCCATTCCATATTCATACTCCAATCGGCTTTACATAAACTGTAGTTTCATTTCTCCACCTTAAAACCACTCGGAGTCTGTTAATTGTGGACCGTTCATCTCCACTATTACAACTTTATGGAGCCAGCTATATTATTCTTGAAGCACGAATGAGTTGGCTCAACCGCGGAAGGGCCACGCTCTCACGCTGTTTCGTATAGTGAGTATAGAGAAACACAAACCCTTTTAGGCGTGTGCCATGTTAGCGCGACCCGTCTTGCGTCAAGCGACCGCGACCAGCGGACGTAAATACGTTTTGTTTACTAGATTAACTAGTTGACCTATGTATGTTTACCTGTTGTCCTGCTGATACACTAGAAGGGATGTTGGTAAATAAAACGATCCGCAACAGTGTATGATCTAATTTGGTCTATATTTTTAACTATATTTTCAGTGCCTTTTATAATAAAAATTGACATAACAACGTCAACGTCATTTCTCAAAAAAAGAACTAAATCTTTTTTAAAATTCAAAAATATGTTTTCTAAATTTGGAATATACTGGCGTATAAGTATATATATCATAAACATACCGCCCACCAAGGACAGTTAGTGACGGAATGGCCTTCTAAAAAAAACTTAACTAAATGTCCTTCTATATTGTACTTACATCTAAAATTTGCACTGAGTACTTAATAACAAATTAACTTCATAAACTAAGAGGTAGTAATTCTAAACTTAACTAGTACATGTTATCGTAAATGGAAAAGTAGGTAAACATTTAATATAATAATATTTTACGTAAATTTGACATAAAAAGTAAACAATTCACTGATCTGCTATAGGTAAAATACATAATTTTGATGTTTGCCTTTTAATAACTGATGTTTTCGTGCGCAATGTTATCATTACCGGGGTGTTTCTTTATAACTCGATCCAATAACCAACGACTTGGCGGCAAATCCTCTTCTTTAATCAAAACAATGTCCCCAATGTTAGGTTCCGGAACTTGTGACGCCCATTTGTACCTATTCATTAGCTTTGACAAATACTTCTAGGACCATCGTTTCCAAAAAGACTGTAGCATCCTTTGCACAAATTGCCACCTAGTTAAATAGCCTAAGCTTGAACCTTTGTAGTCCTTATCTGGTACATTAACTATCGGTTCTTCTATTAAGAAATGTCCAGGAGTTAAAGGCAGGGGCTCACCAGGATCAGTAAAGTTGATGACGCTTATTGGCCTCGAATTTAGACAAGCTTCCACTTGATTGAGGAATGTGGTCATTTTTTCATACGTGAGGGCAGAGTCACCAATAACCCTTTTAGTGTGAAACTTGGTGGATTTTATACCCGCTTCCCAAATACCACCGAAATTAGGAGCATGCGGCGGAATAAAATGCCACTGGGTGTTGTTTGCTTCCAGATATTCTGCTATGGCTGGCTGAATAGATGCCAACTGTTGCAATTCTTTGGAGGCACCTACAAAATTGGAGGCATTGTTGCTCCACAATTTAGCGCAGTGACCTCGTCGCGTCACAAATCGTCGAAAAGCAGCTAAAATAGCTTGTGTACTCATGTCACTTACGACCTCTAAGTGAACAGCGCAAGTGGACATACAAACGAAAAGGCATATGTAGCCCTTATAAGAACGATACCCACGTCCTTTGGTCGCTCTTATACTTACAGGTCCTGCATAATCCACTCCACTATATAAAAATAGTCTTGCTGGTGTACATCGAACCGATGGGAGATCACCCATCCAGTTGATTTTTGACAGTAGCTCTCTGTTTTGCACAAGTTACACATTTGCGAACATATTGTTGAACTAGAGATCTAGCACCTATTATGCAATAGGCTGACCTTAAATAATTTGCCATTAACTGAGGACCACCATGCAGTGTCTTCTCATGCGCATCTGCGACTAAAAGATGAGTCAAATGACTTGAATGTGGTAGGACTATCGGATTTTTTACTTGGTCATCCAGTTCTGACTTCTCAAGTCGTCCACGAATTCGCATGATAACATTTTTATCGAGAAAAGGACAGACTGATATTAGTTTACTTGTTTTTAAATTCAAATACGCTTTTTCCTTAACTACTATATTCCATTTGTTGTGATTGTCAGTGTACTCATTTTTTATGTTTATTTGACCTGTTTTCTGTACGACTTCACTTGTATATATTGAACTTATTCTATATAATAGTTGCTGATTGTTACTATTCCATTTCTGCAAGGCAAATCCTCCTTTTCCTAATAAATCTATCATTTGTTTACATATTTCCACTCCCTCTTCGACACTATTACTTCCCATCATCAAATCATCCATATAAAAAGAATTTAAAAATCTACCAGCCGCAAGTGGGTACTTATCTCCTTCATCATATGCAACCTGATGGAGCCTGATATGGTGCAGAAGCTGTTCCAAAGGTTACTGTTACCAATTCATAATCCCTAAGTGGTTTTTCGGGGCTTTCTCGCCAAAGTATCCTCTGGAATATGGCATCCTCATCTGCTATTCTGATTTTTTGAAAGAGAAAGAAAAAACATTTATTCACGGTCTAATCACAAGAAATACAAAACAAAGCAAGAAATTAGAATTAAACAGAAAATAAAACAATATTTCCCTAAATTAACAAAAATGTAAGAATAATATAAAATAAGTCTGTAAAATGGACAGGACTCAGTAAAAATCGAGATACAGAAACACGAATTGCTCTGATCCCGACACTGGTTTTCAGTCCGGCCCGCACTCCAACGTAACTCGGACGGCTGCCTCAATGCACATGCTATAATGCGACGCGGAATATATAAAAAAATATATGTTTTTAAAATTAAATTCACATAAATAGTGGATATCATTAGTCCAATGAAGGTAAGTACAAAATAGAATTAACGTTTTCCTTCTAAATATATCAATTTTATTTATTAAGAATGCGGAATAAACGTTGGCTAAAGAATAAAGGGAAGAAAATGATTGTCAGAAAAAGTAATTTTATTATATAAATGTTTAAATAAAATAGTTTTATATATTATATAAAGTGAAAATTAAAAATATCTACATAATTTATGGGACTGAGATTACTGACGTGTTGAAAGAACTTAACCTCCTACCAGTTTATTTTATAGATCGGTATTTTTTTGTTCCGAAAGTAAGTGTAACCTGTATTTGATTTTAAACCCACTAATTGTTTTCAGGTCACGCAGTGGAGGCGGGAGGTTATTCCAACATTTAGAGTGGCATTATATTTAAAACTACCTCTGAAAGCAGCCGACCGGTAGAAAGGATATACTAACTTGTAATTGGATGATCTGGTATTATACTGCTTATTTTGATCTTTAGACCAAATCAACTTATTATATAAATATAAAGGTTCTTTATTTTTAATAACTCCAAACAAAAGTGAGGCAAAGTGTAGTCGCCTGCGACAGTCCATTTTTAAAATATTAGCGTTATTAATGAAAGGTGTTACATGTGCACGTGGTGGGACATTGAAACAAAAGCGTGCACAGGCATTCTGTACCCGCTGTATTATTTGCTGTGTTCGAGATAATAGTCGTGGACCTATGAGAGAATCCGCGTAATTGAATTTTGAAAGCGCGATAGACTCGCAGAGATGTATACGTAAGGTGACACTTAGGTAATCGCGAATACGGTAAAGTACTTTCAACCTATAAAAGCAGTTACGTGCAATATCCATTACATGTTTTATCAAAACGAAGTTTGTCGTCCATTATTACCCCCAAATTTCTGACTTCAGTGACTCTCACAAAAGGTTCGTTGTTTACAATAATGGCAGGGTTAGGTCAGGCTTAGTGTGATCTTTTTTATTTGATTTGGCGATCCTAGAATAAGGTACTGCGACTTTTTTGGATTGAGAACCAATGCGTTACGCTCTGACCACAAAGATATCCGACCCAAATCCAAGTTGAATTTTGTCACTGCTACTTGAACATCACAAGGCTTAAACGATATATATATATCTGTAAGTCGTCAGCGTACATGTGGTACTTACAATACTCTATATTTTTAATAATGTCTGCACTATATATTATAAAAAGTAAGGGACCTAAAATGGATCCTTGCGGTACTCCTCGGTTCACAGGGCGCTCCCCAGAAATAGCTTTACCTTTTCCATTTAATTGTATTTCAACTTGCTGTGACCTATTTTTAAAATAACTGGCATACCATTGGGTTGCGTTTCTGCTTAAACCATAAAAACATAATTTTGAAAGAAGTAATGGGATATTGAGGGTTTCAAAGGCGCGCGAGAAATCAAGTAATGTTAAAATAGTACCCTCACCACTGGCTTGTGCAGTCATTATATCATCCACGACCTCTATAAGCGCTGTGGTAGTGCTGTGCTTCTTTCTAAAGCCAGACTGCAGCTCAGGAAGGATGTTATTTGCTTTAAGGTACTTTGTTAGCTGATTACATGCAAGCTTTTCTATTATTTTAGAAAGGCACGGTAGAATACTAATTGGCCTGAGATCCGACATACAAACAGGGTTACTAGTTTTTGGTATAGGTTTAACGATGGCTTTTTGCCAGAGATCCGGATAGGTATTTGTCGCAAAAGATTTATTAATTATGTATGTTATTTCTGTAATAACATCTTTAGGTAATAACTTTAACATATCAAGAGAAATGCCATCGCACCCCACTGCATTAGACTGCAAAGAGTTTATAACTTTAACCACCTCATCCTCCAAGGCTTCTTTAAAATAAAAAGAGCTATCATTAGTGCCATTAAATTCAAAGATAGTGAGAAGAGACAATGAGACGTCATTTTTACCAGGAATATTAAGAAAATGATTGTTTAAAGCATCAGGGTCACTGAAATGGGATGGCAAAGAAGTATCCTTACTTTTTATTTGAACTTGGCGTTTAATGTGCTTCCACATTATTTTAGGTTGATTTAGTTTTGAATTAATATAAAATTTGAAGTAGGCAATCTTTTCTGAAACTATCGCTTAATTAACTATTGATTTTAGTTCCCTATAATAATCCTTATGTGGAGTAAGTTTTGTTTTCCGGGCTCTCACTTGAGCCTCGTTGTGTGTCCTCATCATACATCTTATGTTATACGTTATCAATGGATAATATATTTTTTATATAGACAGTTTTAGGAGGGGCGTGAGAAATAAAGATATTTAATAAATTTTTGTTAAAAGAATCAATCATATCGTTTATGTTATCTAACGATGCACAGTTCCAGTTAATTTGTTTTAAATCTTGGTTGAAAAGGTTTATGTCCATATCCCTTAAAGGTCTATACGTGACGCTTTCAGGCTGAAACTTAGGCTTGGGAATGTCAAGTTCACATACAATAAAGGCATGACTACTGAGGTCATTAATATAGTCCACACTTATATATGACACCGATGCATCTGAACATATAACATCTAACAGTGTCTCACTATATTCAGTAAAGTGTGTTGGTTCCTCAACATATTGCACGAGGTTATTGCATGTTAGGACGTCCAAAAGCATTTTGGTACTAACACAATTTTTATTTAAAATGTCGATATTAAAATCCCCAAGCAGTACTGTTTGATCGCAGCCTACAAAAGAACCTAAGGACTCGCTCAGCGCGTCCAGAAATAATGTCACGCTCAACCATGGGGGACGATAAGCAGTACCAAAGACAAGGGACTTGCCGTTAATTTTAATATTTAACCACATCTGCTCTACCGCGGGACAAATAGGATGTTGAATAATCTTTGACGACAAGCCCCGTCTCAAATAAAAACCCACACCGCCGTCACGCCCACGAACTTCGGGAGGTCGGGGTACGTGAAGCAGTCGATACCCTGGAACAGAAGGCGCCCGGCCTTCCTCCCCTGTCCGAAGCCATGTTTCATTGATAGCCATTATGTCTACAGAGTGATGCGCCATAGCAGCTAGGAATTCGTCGTGCCTAGTACCAAGGGACCCGGGGTTCAAGAAGCCAATTTTCAACTTATTTAATTTAGTCATTTTCAAAGAATTTATAATAATACGAAAACGTTATAAAATTAATAATAACCCAAACAAAACCATAATAAAGGAGACTATGATACCACTGCTTATGTACTGTAAAATACATTTCTATGTATGGGCCACAGTTATAATTTATAAATGAACATAATTGATTTCCGAATATATTATCCGACAATATCCTGTCGCCATTTCTCGTTATGCTGCTACACGTTAGAAAGCGAACATTAAACCTGTCACAATATTAACTGTAACAAAAGACAAAGAATAAATGTGATAATATTAAAAGTGTAACTACAAAATAACAGACAAAAAATTTACTCCATACTCCATAAACGTGTACAAAGCAACTTAACAAAAATAAAATGGAAATAAAATGTAATCTAAATAAAAATAAAAATAAAATGTTCTCGTAATAGCAGCTACGTAGATGCGTAGGGGAAACAATCATTGAGAAATAATTATAATCCAGACGACAGTCCAGACATCGTGCAAGAAGTAACGTAAAGAACAAGATTAAAATTCGCTTCAAACTATTCAATCCCCAAAAATTTTGTTTATATCTATTTCTGTTCGAATTCTATAACGGGGTGAGCCAGAATCACGACGCGCAAAAAAGCATCCTTCCCGCGTCCACACATATCTCCAGCCTTTGCGGCGCCCTTCTTCCCGTGCTTTATAAAATAATTGCCTATTAATTGAGGTGAGCCGCTCATTAACATAAAATCGGCGCGGCTCGCCACCTAAGTTCAAACCGGCAGTATCCGCCCCCCGCCGAACGCGCGCTTCGTGAATTAGTTTGTCTCGAATCACTCGACGAGCGAGACGGACAACTAACGGCGCATGCCTATACGCCTTGCACTTACAACATCGTTCTCATCCAATTTAGTGCCAATTTTAGCCGCAAGCATAGTGACGAGGTGCACGGGGTTTTCGCCCTTCTGTTCTATTACACCAGATATTTCCATATCGTTTAAAAGTAATTCTTGATCACGCTCGTTAAGTCGACACTTTAACTCCGCTATGCTATCTTCGACCTTGGACCCTCCGGGTTGACTCGGCAAGTCCGTTGCCTGCTGCTCAAGACATGCGATCCTTTTCTCGACGTCGCTAACCCTGTTACTTATTTCACTAACATTAGAATTAATGTTAGTGATTTCCTGGCGAAAAGATACCATTTCGCGGGCAATAGTAGTCAACTGCTCGCGTATTAATTTTAGCTCGTTTGCTAAGTCGACATTAGTTTCACAGCGCCTTCCATCGTCGGATCCAAGCTGTGCATCGCCGAACTCTATGTCCGTGCCGCCCGAGCTACACGAACTAGGTGTAGCAATTGTGTTCATCCCACTCGCACATACATTTTTTGCCTTACAACCGCTGCGTTCCCATTTATTTGATATTCGGCCGTCATTAGGAATACTAGCACATTTGCGATGAAATAAATGAGTGCAACTTGAGCACTTTATCGAGTCAATTGTAGAAGCAAAACGACCACAGGTGCCGCATTTATTTGCCATTTTTATTGACAAGTACTTTATTTAGGTGAAAGTTATACCAATAGATGTCGCTGTACGAAGTTTGTATTAATTATGTAATTTGATATGTATAATTATAAGAATATTTAATAATTAGCGATTTACTATATACTATTTACCTTGTTTACATTTAAGGTTTGTTAAATAACTTAAATGTTTACAGCAGCAATTTGCAATACGGTTTAATGACAAACAGATGATCTTGTTACGAACAGCTGATCACTATTTTGCACTGTAAAACCAACGACCACTGTTTTCACTTTATTCTACTAATGTATCTTATAACACTACTAAAATTGTTCTTAAATATGCTTGTTTACTTATTTGAAAATGCTTTTTTATATTTAAAATAATTTTTAATACGAGACACAAGCACTTGACAGCCGACCAAGCTCATACGCGGTACATTTTAATTATGTACGCCACAATACTAATAGCGTGTACTCTCCATCTAAGAACTGTGTGTCTCAAGTCTGCTTGCAGCGTTGGTCCAACCATTAAAGTATCATTGAGAGAAACTCCCTTTTTGTTTTTCTCAGAGGTGTTGAAAACTACACGAACCTTCGTAATGGTCTTGTCGTTTCTTATCACCGCGTGGTGTGGTAAGTAAACTGCTTCATCTTTCTTATCATCCTCTTCTTTTACAGATCTCATGTGTCCTAACTCCAAGTATTCATTAATTACTTCTATATACTTTTGTTTTAAATCTGTGTCCTTATTTAATCTTCTTTCTAATGATTTGAATCTTGTTTCAGCTATGTCAAGTGAACTTACTTCCGCCTTTGCATGCAGGATCTTCGTCTCGAAATGGTAAACGCACTATGTATCTACCTGTATCATCCCTCTTAGTAGTTTTGATACAAAATTCTTAACATTTTTGCTCTTCTGGATTAAGTATTTTTTTTTGTACTAACTTGTTCTTCTATCTCCCAGAATTTCTTTAGAATATTGTTACGAGCTTGAGGTTCGTGACAATAAAAATTGCCGATAAAATTACCTAAATTAACACTTTAATTTACTTTACACAAATTAAAGTTAAAACACTAATAATTAAACACACTAATCCACTTAATTCCACTCCGAAGCTTCGCTTGTGTCGCCGAGTTAAACTCTGTCTCGATCGCATCTTGCGCCACCTATTTATTCAAATCGGCAAAACATCCGGAATGTTCAAGTAAACACGCGCAAGGTACCGAGAAATCGAGTATAGATTTTCTAGAAACTTAGTTCTTCGGGCGGCGCTGTCGGTCGAGAGATCCGTGATGTCATTTACTGCAAAACTCCCCTCGCTCTCGTTCCTGACACTAGATGGCGCTAGTGTATCGATTTTAGCGCGTAACACTGCCCCCTCCTAAGACATGCTCGTCCCGAGCATTATCGGTCCCATAATAACGCGCCAAGCGATCCACATGGACGATCTTAGGAGTCCCTCTTGCGCCTTTCTGTATCCGGTAGGTCACATCGTTGATCCTGGTTACAATCCGGTACGGGCCGTCCCATTTAGCTTGAAGCTTAGGAGATTTCCCTTTGCTGCGGACTGGATTGTGCAACCACACTAATGAACCTTCGTTGAACCCTTTATTGTTCATTTTTCGGTCGTACCGGGTTTTCATTATTTCAGACATTTGCTGACCCGATTGTCTGACGTGCTCATAAATGTCATTCATTTTGTTCCGCAAGTCATTTGCATAATCGGTTATACTGCGTGGGGCATCAGGTGGTATCCCGGTGATCAGGTCCGCAGGCAGCCGTAATTCTCTTCCAAAGTTTGCGAAAGCTGGTGTCACTGCTGTACTTTCGTGAACAGAACTTCGATATGACGACAAAAACGGTTGTATGTGCATGTCCCAATCTCGTTGCCGATTGTCTACAACTTTTGCTAGGTACCTCTCCAATGTCTGATTAAATCGTTCCACCATTCCATCAGATTGCGGGTGATAAGAAGTCGTTCTTGTTTTATGAGTACCCATAACTCGGCAAGTTTCCTGGAATATTTGAGACTCAAAATTCCTTCCTTGATCGCTGTGAATCTCTAAAGGTACTCCAAAACGACAGAAGACTTCATGAACTAGTTTATCTGCAACTGTTGAAGCTTCTTGATTTGGAATGGCGAAGACTTCTGGCCACTTAGTGAAGTAATCCATCACAACCATGAAATACTTGTTACCGCTTTCACTCTCCGGAAACGGCCCCGCCACGTCAATGGCTATTCTCTCCCATGGTGCACCCACATTGTACAACTTCAATGCACCTCTACTACGAGTCTGAGGTCCCTTTACAGCCGCACAACTTGTACATTTGCGACACCAGTCCTCGACATCGTTTCGACAGTGGACCCAGTAAAACCGTTCTCGGATCTTCAGTAGAGTTCGTTTAACTCCCAGATGGCCTCCTGAACAATCATTATGGTACAGCTGTAGAACATCCGGTACTTTAGCTTTAGGGACAACCATTTGCAAATGACAGCTGTCTCCCCGAACGTTTTCCCATTTACGACACAGAACTCCATCCTGAAGCAGCAAGCTGTCCCACTGGGCCCAATAGCTTTTAGTGGTCGAACTCATCGCTGAGACGTCACTCCACTTGGGCTTGGGAGCACTGGCCTTTATCCATTCCAGAATCGGCTTGATGTCCGGATCTTCCTGCTGTGCATGTCGTAAGCTGTCCTTCCACTCGTTGCTGAGGTGGTCTGCCCTGAGCATCCTCACGGATACCACTTCCTTACCTTGCCTACTACAAGGGTTGCCATCTTCAGGACAAGGTCTTCTTGACAATGCATCTGCGTTGCCATGAGATTTCTCGCTGCGATGTTCGATCTCAAAGTCGTATTCCTGCTGCTGCTGGGCGGTGCTGTTAGCCGCACTTCCTTTCTGAGACCGTTCACCTTCCCTTCCTAGGGTGTGCTTAGGGCAGCTGGACCGAAGATGGCCCCTTTCCCCACAGCCATAGCACCTAGGGCTGTATCCTTTATTGTGGTCGCGAACCGTAACTGCTGCAACCTCCCTAGCGTGAGGTGAACGATGATCCTGTTGCCGCCAGGCAGTGCCGTTAGCTGCACTACCCTCCTGATATCGTTCACTTTCCCTTTCTGCGGTTCGCTTAGGGCAGCTGGATCGAAGGTGGCCCTTTTCCCCACAGCCATAGCACCTAGGGCTGTATCCTTTGTTGCGGTCGCGAACTGTAGCTGCTGCAACCTCCCTGACGCGATGGGAACGATGATCCTGCCGCACGGCTTCTACCTCCAGTGCATGGGCCAAGGCGTCCTTAAGCGTCTCGTGGTGCCCGAGCCTCACAGCAGCTCTGACTTCCAGGTCGCGGATGCCGTCGATGAATGTTTGCACCAGGTTCCCTCCAATGAGCGCAGGTACAGACTGGTATGCTTTACGAACCATCTTCTCCACCTCAAGGGCCCACTGCTGCAGGTTTTCGTTGCTGCGTTGCACGCGATCTTTAAGCTGCGCGCGAAAGACGTGTTCCAGGTGAGCGTCACCATATCTCGCCTCCAATGCCTCAAGGAGTTGCTCATAAGTCACTTCCTCACCGAGAGCTTCCAGAACTGTTAAGGCCTGGTCGCGCAGGCCTAGTGTGAGAGCAGTCATGGCCTGACTTTTGTTCCAGCCGTTCGCCTTCATAACAGCCTCGAACTGGATTTTGTAGGCTGACCAGGAAGAGGTACCGTCGAACGGTGGCACCTTGAACCCGCGTAGCGAAGGTGTTGTAGCTACTACGGGAGCTGTAGCTCCATCTCCGAGTTTGAGTTCGTCCAGTGATTTCTTCATGTCAGCCATAACGTTGTCAACCCGATTGTTTACTTGGTCGATTCGGGTTTCAGCTTTCTCGATTCGGTTTTCAGCTTTCGCGATTTGGGTTTCAGCTTCCAACAGGCGGTTGTCATGCTGAGCAACCCTATCCTTCACCTCCTTTATCTCCTTCCCGAAGGTAGCATGAAGGTCCTTCATGAGGAGCATCTGCTCTTCCAACCGACGGGCCTGTTCATCCTGTCCACCCCGCAGCTGCTCTTCCAACCGACGGACCTGTTCCTCCTGTCGGCGAGCCTGCTCCTCCTGTCGGCGAGCCTGCTCCTCCTGTCGGCGAGCCTGCTCCTCCTGTCGGCGAGCCTGCTCCTGCAGCATCACCATCAGAGCACCTAAGTCAGGTGCCACAGACGTAGAAGCTGCTGACGGACCGGCTTCCGTGGCCGGCGGCTGGCCCTCAGACATCTGCGGCGTTGCACCACCAAATCTCCTCTGGTCCGTCTCCTGCTGGCGTTGACTTCGGGTACGGACACCCTCCGTTTCCTCCTTAGGTAAAATCGGCATTATTTTATCCCACTTCTGACACCAATTGTTACGAGCTTGAGGTTCGTGACAATAAAAATTGCCGATAAAATTACCTAAATTAACACTTTAATTTACTTTACACAAATTAAAGTTAAAACACTAATAATTAAACACACTAATCCACTTAATTCCACTCCGAAGCTTCGCTTGTGTCGCCGAGTTAAACTCTGTCTCGATCGCATCTTGCGCCACCTATTTATTCAAATCGGCAAAACATCCGGAATGTTCAAGTAAACACGCGCAAGGTACCGAGAAATCGAGTATAGATTTTCTAGAAACTTAGTTCTTCGGGCGGCGCTGTTGGTCGAGAGATCCGTGATGTCATTTACTGCAAAACTCCCCTCGCTCTCGTTCCTGACACTAGATGGCGCTAGTGTATCGATTTTAGCGCGTAACAATATTATCTTCACTGAACTGTGTACAGTGTACATTACTTGAACTGACTACACCGGAAAGGATCCACCCTAAAGTGGTGTTCTGCGCTATTAAAGAACCAGACGGACTCTTTACTTCACCTTCCTTAACAATGCAGCAGTAAACATCTGCGCCCAAAAGAACGTGAATTTTATTGGTTGTTTTGAAAGAAGGATCCGCTAGACATAGACCGTTGAGATCAATCCATTCCATTGAACTGGTATTCACAGTTCTCTCAGGCAAGTACGATGTAATCTTACTCGAAACGTAAGCATTAATTTGAAGTTGAAAATCAACATCAACCGTGGACTTTATAATCAGATTTACCATTTAATTAGCAATGGTTGACTTGTCTCCTAAACCTGAAACATGACCTCGGACTGGAATTTTCTTAAGCCTGAGAAATCGGACAGTGGACTCTGTTATAAAACAAGCCTGTGATCCTTGATCAAGTAAGACTCGAACTGTTTGAAATTTACCCGACTCGGACTCAGCTTTTATCAATGCAGTGGCTAATAAAACCTGTCTGGGTTTTAAAACTTCTCCCGAAGATAAGCATGCAATTATTTGATTATCACTTGTTGGGGAACTAGTGTTATCGATAGCAGACTTTGCTCTGGAATCTTGAACCTTATTTTCTGCATAAGGTTCTTTATTATGGTGCAGCAAGGAATGGTGGCGTTTTTTGCAAATTCTACAGACAGTCTGCTTTTTACAGTTGTAAACTGTATGATTGCCTGTTTTCTATGGACTCTTTTGCAAATTGCTTACAGAAAAAGAGCTTATGAAGTTCCGAGCAGAATTCGCAATGGATATTCGGCGACTTTGTAGCCAGCAATACTTTTGAACTATGAACATGACAACTATTATTGATCTGGTGAGCCACAATCTTCCTCGACTCTATAGATTCTAATGCGCGGAAACGACTTTCAATAAATGTCCTAAACTGATTAAAGGTGGGCAACTCGTTGCTGGAGTCATTAGAAATGCTTAACTCCCACTGCTTTCGCGTTTCATTATCTAACTTGAACTTCACTATATGGATGACAATAACGTCTCGTGTGCTCACATCGATTTTCAAATTTTTAGTGCATTTAAACAGTCACATGTGGTATCTAGCAGCTCTTTTAATGAAAGTCGATTCCACATGTAAGCGTTTCTGGCCGAATAATCGTTTTAAAATACAACTGGTTAGGTACTTTTTATTTGCATAGCGATCAGCGAAATTATAGCGAAAGTTGAGACCAACATTCGTTATAATTGGCATCTGTGATTGGTGTATGCCTAATTAACTGCTCAGCTTCACCGGTTAGGTGACTTTTAAAATGCATTGTTTTAGGATGCATTGTTGTGTACTAGTGAAACAAAAAGGTCGTGAAAAGTTGTCCATTCACTGTACTTGCCAGAAAAAGTAGGAATTGTTATCTTGGGCAACTTTACAAATGAACTAGATTGCTTAGAAGAACTATTACTACATCCACTATCTTGTGGTAACGGTTATCTAATACTTATTTTGTTTAAAGTTGATTTCATTAAAGATTTACATAGTACGTAAGTATCTTCTGTTGCGTCATACATATCGACAATATTTTGACCTATATCTTCTAACTTAAACTGACCATAAAGTTGAGATTTAGTATTTTTGTACGAAGACCAATCATTTTCTAATAATTCAAGCCTTGTTTGTATATATTCAACAGTAAGTCTATCCTTTGGACACTTTTTAAAATTAGTAAAGCCCTTTTGTATTACTTGTTGAAGGTCTTTTAATATATGTATTTGTCCTTCCATCGTAAGAACAATCGTATAGAATTATTAACTAATATTAAAAATAGTATAATTCGATGATTTGTGTAAAGTTAAATTTATGAATCTGAATGTAACACAATATCAAATTTGTAACAGAAAAACCTAAATTGAAACGTAAAACTTAACAAGTTTCTTTACTAAACAAAGCTTGCGAATTTTTCAAGTCTCAAAAACAGTGAAAATTTATAAGTATTTATACACTCTTATAGAAATCGGGCATAGGTTCCCTGTTTTTATAAAACTAGTCTGAGACCTTAATCTTACACGCACAAGTTAAAATCTTCCTTGAAATCAATATTCAAATAAGTAAGAAATTGTCACAGCTCCTATGAAAATAACTAAATTGTACTCACGTTTGCACTTCACTAACACTAACACAGGTTGAGCTGATATTGTACTTGCGGCGTTTCCCTTCGGCTTCACCTTGAACTTCGACACCCGGCTGCTATTGGCGAACTCGAAGATTGAACTGGCGATGTACTACTGATGGCGTCCTTTGTGACGTCACGTTGAACTAACACTCCCAATGCAGCTGAGTTTGTCCACTTTGCTGGACAAAGCTGTTACCGCTTTTGCAGGGTGTGCGGTGCTCTTGCAGCAGCGATCCACTGCGAGTGTGTGCTTATTAACAAAAACTTCTGACTAATCTGGGTCTGATATTTGGCTCGACTGGACCAATCTTTACTAGATTAACTAGTTTACCTATGTAGTTGACCTGTTGTCCTGCTGATACACTAGAAGGGTTGTTGGTTAATAAAACGATCCGCAACAGTGTATTATCTAATTTAGTCTATATTTTGAACTATATTTTCAGTGCCTTTTATAATAAAAATTGACATAACAACGTCAACGTCATTTCTCAAAAAAAGAACTAAATCTTTTTTAAAATTCAAAAATATGTTTTCTTCATAAATTTGGAACATACTGGCGTATAAGTATATATATCATAAACACACACGTATTTGGTATTAAAATGTGTTGATTTTTGGGCAATACAAAATATTAATACGGAGAAGTTTATCAGCGAACTCAAGTCTCGGTCTGCAATATGGTCCCGCCAGTAAGCATGAAAATTATTGGCATAATATTATATTTCTCCAAACTTTTGTGAATATTTCCTTATTTCATCATACAGTCTATGATATTCACCAAACTGATGCCTGTTTTAGTTTAAATTATGAACTCCTATTTCAATTAGCATTATATATTGTGCAAAAAACTACTCCCTTCTAGACACGAAAGTACCAATTTAGAAAGCATAACTTTTTAGCCCAAGCAAAAATAGCATGTGGAAGAATCCACATGTATGCAGCCGCCTCAATGTGGCATACTACAGCTACACTACAGCGACAAGTCGCAAGTCGCAGTGTATTCACCCCTCCCAACTCCGCAGGTAGACTCCGCCCCCCGCAGTCGCTCTAGCGTGGCCAACGCCTTACTGGTAACGAATATTAGTCATCAGAGTGAAAATATATTTAAATTTTAATTCTTAAATGAGTATAGATGTATGTGCCTATAGGGCGCAGCATGTACTATCAAAAGTGTGTGTGCGTTTTTTGTCCCTACTTTACGAAAAAAAAGTATAGGACAACTAATAATAAGTTTTAAAAGCATACACTTAACCAGTCCGGGCTACAGTTTACATCCCAAATGCTATTTTACATTTGACAACAGCCAGTAACCTGCGTTTCCACTCCATATCAGTGTTGTCACTCAGATAATCGTGGATCAAGTGGAACCAGAAAATTTTCTCAACTCTCTTTAGTCTAGTACTAGAGTAGTAGTCGTAGAATGTTAGATTTTATACCGAATAGCATTTGCAGCCGGCGTTTAAAGCCTGACTTTTAAAGATCACTTCTGTATGTTGTGTTTGAGCTCACGAATGCCCGTGTATATTCACTGATGAGTCTCCCTAATCCACTGATCGATGGGATATCATATTAAAAAAACGGTATTACAAAATGTTGCGTTTTAGTACATTGAAGTAATATGTACTTACGTACTAGAATAGTTAATTCAAACAAAAATGTGCACTACTATGTGTTCGCGCAAAAGAAGATGGGGAAGTAGGGCGACCCTTATTAGATGGAGTATTACACCACATAGGCATCACCTGGTAGAACATGCCGAAAGTCGATGGATTCATGTGGCTCAGCACCGTGCTTTGTAGTATTCCTATGGCCTATGTTTAGCAGCGGATTGGTGAAGGGCTTTTATGATGATGATAATATATTTATTAAATATAGAGAACCGGAGACCCTTTTTACTGGAAACAAGGCAATCCACCTTGCGCCAAAGGAGTGACAACGGATTTGTAATTTGGTTCTTAATCGACGATAAATGTCTATGTCTATAGGCCACAGCATCCACTTATCATCAGGTGGACTGTGTACTCGTTTGTTACCCCAAATTCAAAAAATCTAATGATTGTATCATCTTCAGTTTCATATTTATATAAAAGATGACTACTTAAATTTTATTAGAAAAGTAATAACAATCTTATTATCGTTACATATTCTCCTACTAACTACTCCATGTAAGCTTAAAACGCTTGTGCAATAAGGAGTTGTTCTTGACAGTAGTCGAATGGCGGATTCAAACCCACGAATAATTGAGTTCACGGCTTGTACTCTACTATGAGGCTGCTGTCACTTAAATAGCTCGGTATTTATAACATCGGAGAACAATACCTAGACTACGGCAGTGAGTGACAAACTATCAGAAATGAACCTCAATTCTCTTTTGAATTAATGGATATCGTTATTTTTTTATTCTGCTTTTCATTTTTCTTTTGTGTCTTTAGTGCATTTCATACAATCATTGAAACACTGCAATAAAAATCCAATAAATATCTCTCTTTTAAAAACCTATATGAAAGAATGGTATTCTTCAGTGTGCCGTTTGTCTTGCGATATTTTCTTACAGTTTGCGCATTCGTGATAAATCTGTTATCGTATCTGTTTCCAATACAGAGAATTTACAAGTGCATAGGATTATTGTTCCGGGATATACTGGTTTGCTTGTTGAGTTTGCTCAGGTTTCACCGACGATTTGATAATATTTGTATCTTCTGTAAACTAGAAATTTTTATTTGATATAGGTATTCCATTCCTAGCCGTGTAGTGGCGGTTAAGAATATCCACTACCCCATATCTTCCCGTGGGTGTCGTAAGAGGCGACAGAGGGAGACAGGCAGGAGATGGGCAGCAGCATCTTCCTGATGACAACTGTGACGTAATAAAAAACTGCGGTTGCCAACCCGCTCGCCAAGCGTGGCAACTACGGCAAATACCCCCCAATGAACAAATACACAAAAAGACGGCCCCCAGTCCCCGGCGGCCCCGCTATTCCTGGCTACGGTGGCGACCATGGTAACGGCGGGGCAGGGGGTGCTAAGAATCTCCGGTGGAGGTTCGGTTGCCACCTACGACGACTCGACCTGGCAACATATAACGCACGCACCCTGAGGACTGACGAGAAGATACTGGAGCTGGAAGAAGAGATAGACAAGTTGCGCTGGCATATTATTGGATTATCCGAGGTCCGAAGAGAGGGGGAGGACACGGCAATCCTCGAGTCCGGCAACTTGTTCTATCACCGGGAGGGCGACCATCTGTCCCAAGGAGGTGTCGGATTTATCGTCCACAAGTCTCTCGTCAACAACGTTGTAAAGATTGGGAGTGTGTCGACGAGGGTCGCGTACCTGATACTCAGAATCACCAAACGGTATTCGCTGAAGGTCATTCAGGTTTACGCACCAACCTCGGCACACCCCGATGAGGAGGTGGAGGAAATGTATGAGGATATTTCCAGAGCCATACATTCCTCCAAAACCCACTACACGGTGTTGATGGGAGACTTCAACGCAAAACTAGGCACAAGAGAAAGCGGTGAGCTGAAGGTAGGAAAATTTGGAGTAGGGCAACGGAACCGAAGGGGCCAGCAGCTGGCCGACTTTATGGAGAAAGAGGGACTCTTTATGATGAACTCTTTCTTCCAGAAGCGGCCCCACAGGAAGTGGATCTGGTCGAGCCCCGACGGTTCGACAAAAAATGAGATTGACTTCATTATGACGACCAGACGCCAACTGTTCAGTGATGTCTCAGTGATCGCAAGGGTGAAAACTGGCAGCGATCACCGAATGGTTAGAGGCACACTGAACCTAAACGTTAAGTTGGAGAGGTCTCGTCTAATGAAGTCAACGCTCCGTCCCCCTCGTGCTCTAATCCAGAATCCCGAAACCTTTCAGCTCGAGTTACGTAACCGCTTCCAGTACCTAGAAGATTGCAATGCAGTGGACGATATGAACGACAAGCTCGTGGAAACTGTCCATGCGGTCGGAGCTAAGTTCTGCAAGACCCGCCGCAGAAGAACACAAAAACTCTCCGATCACACTCTTAATCTCATGGCTGTTAGACGGGAGATGAGGCTGCAATCGTCAACAGATTTGACAGCATACAGGCAACTGAACAGACAGATCTCCAAATGCATGCGGCGAGACTTACGCAACTTTAATACTTCTCGTATTAAAGAAGCGATCGAGCGGAACCAGGGCTCCAAAGTCTTTGCCAGAGATCTGTCTGCCAGAAAGAGCCAACTGTCAAAGCTGAAGACTGAGTGTGGCAACATCGTTTCCGGGACACCTGAGATTTTGAGTGAGATTGAGAGGTTCTATGGGCAGCTGTACACATCATCGTTGGAGCCACACGCAAGTGTGAGTAACGATCCAAGAGCAAGTCTTATCCGACACTATTCCGATGATATCCCGGACGTCAGTCTAAGCGAGATTAGAATGGCTCTCCAGCACCTTAAAAACGGCAGGGCCCCAGGCGAGGATGGAATTACAGCGGAGCTTCTGAAAGCGGGTGGAACACCGGTACTTGTAGTCCTTCAGAAGCTCTTCAATTCCGTCCTCCATGGTGGCACTACTCCAGAGGCGTGGAGCAGAAGTGCGGTGGTCTTGTTCTTTAAGAAAGGCGACAACGCTCTCTTAAAGAACTACAGACCGATTTCCCTTCTGAGCCGCGTCTACGTGCTGTTTTCGAGAGTCATTACGAATCGTCTCGCACGCAGACTTGACGACTTCCAGCCTCCCGAACAAGCCGGTTTCCGAAAAGGCTTCAGTACCGTAGACCACATACATACCCTGCGGCAGATTGTACAGAAGACTGAAGAGTACAATCTGCTACTTTGCCTGGCGTATGTGGACTATGAGAAAGCCTTTGATTCCGTCGAAATTTGGGCGGTGCTACAGTCCCTTCAGCGGTGCCAAGTTGACTGTCGGTATATCGAAGTGCTGAAGTGTTTGTACAGTAGGGCTACGATGGCTATCCGAGTACAGAACCAGAGCTCGAAACCTATCCAACTGCAGAGAGGTGTAAGACAGGGTGACGTTATATCCCCGAAACTCTTCACCGCTGCATTGGAAGACGTTTTCAGGCTACTGGACTGGAAAGGATACGGTATTGACATCAATGGCGAGTACATCACTCACCTTCGATTTGCCGACGATATAGTCCTTATGGCAGAATCGCTGGAGGACTTAAGCACTATGCTCAATGACCTCAATAGTGCCTCCCAACGGATAGGTCTTAAGATGAACATGGACAAAACAAAGATCATGTTCAATGTCCATGTCACACCTATGCCGGTAGTTGTTGGGAGCACTATGCTCGAAGTTGTTGACGAGTACGTTTACCTGGGACAAATAGTCCGACTAGGTAAGTCCAACTTCGACCGAGAGGTCAATCGACGGATTCAACTCGGCTGGGCAGCGTTCGGGAAATTACGACATATTTTTTCGTCAGGTATACCTCAATCTCTAAAAACTAGATTGTACAACCAGTGCGTGTTGCCAGTGATGACTTATGGATCTGAGACGTGGTCCTTCACTGCTGGCCGTATGAGGACGCTTAAGGTCGCTCAGCGAGCTATGGAGAGGGCTATGCTCGGAGTTTCTCTGCGTGATAGACTCAGAAATGAGGATATCCGCAGTAAAACCAGAGTGACCGACATAGCCCAACGGATTAGTAAGCTGAAGTGGCAATGGGCCGGCCATATAGCTCGAAGAACCGATAACCGATGGGGAAGAAAGGTTCTCGAGTGGCAGCCTCGTACCGGTAGGCGTAGTGTAGGGCGACCCCCCACTAGATGGAGTGACGACCTGGTAAGACATGCAGGAAGTCGATGGATGCAGGTGGCTCAGGACCGTGCTTTGTGGCATTACTTGGGGGAGGCCTATGTTCAGCAGTGGACTTGTGAAAGGCTGTAATGATGATGATGATGATGATAGGTATTCCTATCTAGTCTGTAGTTTATTATATTTGTTCATATTTTTGAAAATATACTACATTAGCCTTGCTTTAAATTTCACAATACGCGAGCTACTCGAGTTCATATCCCGTCGGCAACATTTAAATTGATAATATGATATATAGTAATTTTATGACCGAGATTAACACGTGCTCGGTACTACAGAAATACTCATATTAATATATATATATATATATATATATATATATATATATATATATATATATATATATATATATATATATATATGAAAAAGAACCTAACGGAACTCGACTTTCGATTAAGAAACAGAAGGGAGGAATCGAGGCTTCTCTCGATCCGGCCTCCTATAACGCCTACGTTGGGTTCGGGAACAACGTATGTGATCTCCGCAACGGAGTAACACACTAGGGCGATAACCTCGTTCTTTTTCAGCAAGTAGGTTCAGACGGGGATTACGGGTCTTCCGAAGTCGTCCCGGTCCCGACGCCTTAATTCTTCGATGTGGACTGTATAACTTTAGGGATGAATTACTTGGGAATAAAACAGCAATTATCTTCAAACCGTTCCGTGAGAGAGTAATCACTTTTCCCTATCACTTCCCTACACTTTTCTTCTTGACTGCTGGTTTTTCACTTTTCCCGAAGGATTTTCTTATTTTTCCGAACTAATTCTCGAACTATTTTCCCGAACTATTTTCCCGAACGAATTGCAATAAAACCCGTTCACTGAGCTACCCCCAGAGCTATACGCGAAAGTGAGCCGCGCCATTCGCGTGCCTGCGCAACTTAACAACATGAATTTGTACTATTACTCTCTCACGTTTCACTTAATTTCTTTATTCACATAAATCATACATAAATACAAGTTATCTATTTAGATAGCACAAAACAATATCTACACCATGATATACATTATTTTTTCGTATCACAAAAATCCTTTAATTTATAAAACAAGATATGCCTATTTTAATCACAAATTCAAAATCCGAACTTCTTAAATATTTAACACAGAAAGTTAAAACAATGTTTCCCACTTGAATTTATACATATGTTAACTAATACAATAGTTTAATTTACATTTTCTCTATTTATTTCACTATTTAAAACACTTTTAAATTTCTTATACAAAACTATCATTATTTTACTTATACACAGGAATTTTCACATAAAAATAACACAGAATTCACCTTTTCTGCACGTACAATCAACCTGAAATGTTTTACAAGTCATTTTTACATAAATTGCTGAAATTACAAACATTTTAAATTTTTACATATTCGGCCTCCTAAGGGCGTGGTCAGCGTGCTTCCGTGAACTCACACTATTTGAACAACTAACTTTGCACGGCTCTCGGCTATCAGAAAAAATGAAAGTCTGAAATACACTTAATTTTAACAATATTATGTAAACAAGTGCTTCTACATAATTTTCAAACTGTAGGAAACTGTCTCTGATAAGATTCTTATCAGTTATCATGTTTCTTATCAGATAACAATACAAGTGAATGTTCTCATTAATCAATCATAACAAATAGGCATTTGTTTTCGTACAAACATATCATACTTATACAAGACAATACTTATGCAATTAATTTCCGTTAATTCTGTTTATGCACAGAGTGATCATCTCGACCGGGGAACCAATCCGATCTCTAACTTCACTTTAATATTCCTTTGAATTTACATCGTTGAAAGACGATTTCAACCGGGGAACAAATCCGGTAACATAATTTATAACATAAAATTCCCTATATGAATTTATTGAAAAATATTACTTAGAAAACAATAAACTAGTCCGGCCTGGGAGTCGAACCCAAGACCTTCATACCATTAATTCGGCGTTTCTTTAAGATTTAACTAAGCATTTTCTTATCAGAACATCTGTATTGGACAATAAGTCTTTGAAAAGTTATTCGTCATCGGTTGACTTAATAAACTGAAACATTCTTATAGGCGCGTCGCCAACAATCTCCCCCCCGTGCGTTAGCACCATCATTTGGGAGGCGTCGCGGGTACCAGGACTATTATTCTGGATGTAGGTCTCCTCAAGATACCTGTGCTAGTAATGACGTCAACCACTCTGGTGTGACCGTCTGGTCCCGGTAACGTTCTACTAATTTTGCCTTTCGGCCACGTATTTCGTGGCAACGAATGATCTATTATCAAAACAATATCGCCTTCTTTAGGTTCCATGAACTTTCCGTTATTACCTGTTCGCGGTATTAAGGTAGGCATGTATTCCTTCAGCCACCTTGTCCAAAAATGGTCGGCTAACCTCTGTGCAGCTTTCCAATTGAGTTGACCCGTCAGATGCCGCTCTAGAAATAATCCAGGTGGTCGATCACCACATGAGCGTCCCAGAAGAAAATGATTGGGTGTCAAACCCTCTTCAGGACTATCCATACTGAATGTTACCAGAGGCCTGGAATTTACTGTGTGCTCTGCTTCTAAAAGCAACGTATGTAGAATTTCCTCTCGTGGGCTCCTTTCTCTGAGCGTAGCGGTCAACGCAATTTTAATCGATCTTACTAACCTCTCCCAGGCGCCACCCATGTGCGGTGCTCCCGGAGGTATAAATTTCCATTTAATATATTTCTTAAATGACTCAATTTTCATGCTCTCATGGCATTCTTCGCATGCTTTCAATAATTCTTTATTCGCAGCTTTGAAATTTGTCCCGTTATCGCTGTATATAACGGCTGGTTTTCCTCTTCTGGCGATAAATCGCCTCAACGCCATTATCATCGACGCTGGTGTCAATGAGGCTGCTAATTCCAGATGTACTGCTCTGGTAGTCAGACACGTGAATAAAACACCCCAACGTTTTTCGTGTCGCCTTCCTATAGTTACACTCATAGGACCGAAATAATCCACAGCTGAGCATGTAAAAGGTGGTTCATGATGAGCTATTCTCTCCAGAGGAATATTTCCTTGTGGCACGTTCTGCGGTTTTGACCTGTATGTCCTGCACCACTGACAATGATGTGACACACTACGTACTACATTACGTAAGTTCAAGACATAAAATTTCTGGTTCACCTCATTCATCACCGTCTGGTGATTGGCATGTCCAAAATGATGATGAACTTCTTTAATCATCATTTTAACGATTTCGTGTTTACCGTCCAATATGACAGGTTTTCTACTTTCCTCGGTCAAATTAGACTTGAAAGGTAAACGTCCATTTAAACGGAGTAAGTTATCTTCTCCTATTTCCATAGATAATTTACTTAAGCGTGAACTTCTTTCAACACTTTTGCCTGCTTTCAAGCATTTTATTTCCGAATAAAAACACTCGTCTTGAACGAACTTCCAAATTAATAATTCCGCTTTTTTCAAGAGCGCTATGTCCAACGCGCCATCGGGTCCTTTAACCGACTTTGCTAAAACTTTGTTGGAACACATAACCGACTTTTCGGCTGCGTCGTCGGGTCCTTTAACCGACTTTCTTAAACTCTTGAATTTTTCTACCGCTTGTAAGGTGCGTGTAGTTGCCCCAAGGAATTTCTTAAAGCTGCTAAATCGTCCGTAGTCGGGTAGACTTAACGGTTCTTGCTTTCTTAACGCATTTACGCCCTTTGGCGATTTTTCTTCACCTGTTTCTAAGCTTTTTATGGTGTCCACTTGTTTGGGCCATAAATCAGGACTTTTCCTGAGGAATTCAGGTCCTTGAAACCAGCGATGACTTACATCGAAGGTGGAAGGAAGATTTCTAGTGGCGTCGTCTGCCACATTTTGTGACGTTGGAACCCATCGCCATTCACATGGTTTACTGTGATCTTCGATCTCAGCCAATCGATGAGCAACGAATGGTTTAAAAGCGCGAGGATCTGACTTAATCCACGCTAACACAGTACGTGAGTCTGTCCAAAATACTCTCTCGGACATCTCGTACTTGCTCTCTTCACTAACCGAGGCAGCCAGCCTGCTGCCCATAAGAGCTGCTTGCAATTCAAGCCTTGGAATCGAAATTGGTTTCAACGGCGCTACTCTTGCCTTTGCGGCGATCAGCGTAATCCGCCTTATTCCTAGCTCGTCCGTGGTGACGTAATACACCGCGGCAGCGTATGCTTTTTCACTAGCATCCGTGAAAGTGTGTAACTCTCCCTTGCCGACGCCTTCAGCAACGGGTCTAGGTACCTCTAAATGACCTAATTTCTTCACTTCCGATATCCATTTACAAAATAACACGTGTAATTCGTGTGAAACTTCTTCATCCCAAGAGATGCCTGTCCTCCATACTTGCTGGATCAGCGACTTCCCTTGAATCGTTATGGGTGATGCGAGTCCCAAAGGATCGAAAACTGACATCACAGCGCTAGTTATCTCCCTCTTCGTAGGCGGTCGTAAACCTTCCATCACCTCTTCCGGTGTGTTACGAAGACTTGTGGAGAAACTTATTATATCCCGTTTGATATTCCAAATCAAACCTAACGTGCGCTCTGTGTGCTCTTTATCTCCCAGCGAAGCACTGTCGCTCTTATATTTATTTTCCATTTTACTTAAAACTTCGGGTCGGTTGCTAGCCCATCCCCTCAGTTGGAAAGAAGCATGTTTATGTAATTCATACATATCGTTTACTATCCTTTCGGCCGTCGTCACGTCGGGAAATGCCTGTAGATAGTCATCCATATAAAAATTGCTTTCCGTAGCGGAAGCTGCTTCTGGATAGATATGTGCGTTGTCCTGCGCATTCCTATTCTTTACATATATAGCGATGCATGGTGATGATGCCGCTCCAAATATGAGTGACGTCATTCTATACTCTTCCGGTGGCGCGTCACGATTGTGCCGCCATAAGAATCGAAGGCTATCCCTGTCTTCATCCCGGATTTTCACTTGCAGGAACATTTCTTTAATGTCTGCCATTACTGCCACGCTTCCTTCTCTGAATCGTAGCAGAACTCCGAACAACGACTTCAATAAGTCCGGTCCGGTTAACAATGCATCATTGAGACAACGTCCGCCCGTCTTTGCGGCGGCGTCGAAAACTATCCTTATTTTCCTTTTTTGTGGGTGAGTCACTGCGAAGTGAGGAAGGTACCACGTACGTGGGGAAGTGGGAGTATGGTTCGCTTTCTCTGCGTAACCATTAACGATGAGATTTTCAATTTGCTTCTCATATTCCTTTTTCAACTCGCTATTTTTGTCGAGCTTTTTTTCAATATTCAACAGGCGACTTTCAACCTGCGCTCTATTCGACGGCATGCACTCATTGTCTGTGCGCCATAACAAAGCAGTCTCGTACCTATTATTAGGTATACGACGTACCGTTTTGTTTAAAATACTTAAGGCTCGTTCTTCTGGGTCGTTCGCGGGCTTTCTAGCCGACACTCCCAGAGATTCCAAACTAAAATAATCCTTGATCAATTTATCCATATCTTCCTCCTTCTTGGTGGAAATGTGGTTAACGATCTTGATCGGTTTAATACCACCCGATATGTGACCATGTAAAACCCATCCAAGTTTGGTGAGCGATGCTACAGGTAGGTTCTTACCTCCTGAAATTAATTCACGAGTAACTATGAGATGCCAATTGTCCTGACCAATTAATATGGTAGGTTTGGACCTCTCATACATCAACTCATCCTTAATCGGTGTCAAATGAGAACACCGTTGCAATAATTCTCGGCTTACCGACTGAGGAGAAAGGTTAAGTGACTTAATTGTTTGTACACTTATCTCTTCTAAGTCGCTCGAGTAAATGCCTTTTATCTTAACGTTTAAGCGATACGAACTGTCGTCGTTAATTCGCTTACCTCCCACGGCTTCGATACGTAATCCCTCTTTACGTCCGCGAGGCGCTAATTTCTGAGCCATCCACTCCTCTATGAGTGTCATGGTCGATCCCTCATCCAGAAGAGCTGTTGTCTTGACCTTTCCTCTAGGTCCGTACAACTCGACCGGTATAATCTTTAAGTATGCACATGCCAGTGCATTCACTGTACTAACAGTTGTAATCTGAGCATCTTTACCCCCCTCGTCCCCTTGTGGCGAGGTTTTTTCATTGGGGTATCGGTGTAGCATTCGATGATGTGACATTCTACATCCCTCTACACCACATTTTTTCGCTTTGCACTCTAACCTCCTATGGTTAGGTGACAAACATTGGAAACATACTTTCGCTTTTTTGACCGCTTCCCATTTCTCGTGAATATTCATGTCCTTAAACTTGTAACAACTCACTATAGAGTGCTCCTTGTTGCATATAACACACTTATGTGTTACCCGACTTACAGGCTTATCCTGGGTTGTCATAACCACTTGTCGGTTGTGCCCTTTACTATTTCGGCGTTCTAGACGCTCGCTCGAATTACTTCGGCGCATATAGCGCTCGCTCCCGGCACAGCTGCGTACACCTCCTTTTGCAGTGTGTACAGTTTGCTTCCTGAATTCAGGACGCTTCCTTTTTTCAGGCGCATTTTCATTGCTTAAGGACGCTCCAAATTGTTCACTCAATAAATTTAAAAACTTGGCCATCTTCTGTAACTCTGGCTCCAAAGGATACTGAGCTCGATATTCAAACCATTTAAATTTAATCGTAGTTCCGAGCTTCTCCACTATGCGGCTCACTAACTCCGGTGAGTACAAATACTGTGGTTGATTCAACGCATGTATCGTGGCAACCACGTTCGTAATACGACTTGCAAAAGATCCTATATTCCGGCAATCTTCTGCCAATCTTGGCATACGCTTTACATTCTCGTTTTCGGCTAGAATGAGCATCTCAACCCTACCGAATCTTCTTTCGAGAGCGTTCATTATTTCTTCAGGTTCACACAAAGTAAACAACAACGACTTAACCGCTTCCTTAGCGGTGCCCTTTAATGCCCTCCTAAGGCGTGCGACATTCTGCACCCCTGAAAATTGGCTTCTCGTGTCTTCAAACACCGTTTTGAAAATTATCCATTCACCCGGGTCTCCATCGAACACCGGTAATTCCTGGAGGAAATGAAGCTGGGAAGACTTATCTTTACCCGCTATTTTTATTGCACTCACAATCGCTTCGGTCAATTCTGACACCTCACTCGCGTGTTTTTTCTGTGCATTTCCTTGGTTGCGCTCGATCTCCGCCCCTTTGCGGCGTGATCCTTTACACGCTTCCTTATCAGTAATATCGGGTTGTGCTACACTAACCGGCGCGCTCATTATGGTCTGCTGAACCCAACTCCTTACGAAAGGTTCCACCTGAGTATTCCGCTCTTCATCATCCTCACTCGAGTCGATCTCCTCTTCTCGGTTGAGTCGTGCCAACTCCAATTGAGACTTGGCCAAGGCAGCAGCTGCCTGTGCTCGTTCGAGCTCTGACCGTTCGAATTTAATCCGCGCCTCTAATTCGGCTTTCAGCCTCGCCGATCGCGATGACCTACTACCTCTTTGTGACCCTTTATCACTAGTGTGCCCGATTACTGTCCTTGACGATGCCGCTTCTTCGGTCCTTTGACCTACTTTTTCGACCACCGTTTCACTCCTGGATATAACGGATTGTTGTGCGGTGCTGGCCTGCGTACCACTGGTGTCCGTCCTGTTGCTTGTCGTTGCCACGGACGTCCCTGTGTCCCACGTGCATGTGGACGTGTCGGTGGTGGCTCCACTTGAAGGAGTTGCTCCATTTGACGCAGTAGCTGTGGTCGCTCCAGATGGTTCCGCTTCTTTAGCTTTTCTTGAGAGCCCTGTCCTTGTCCTGCTCCCTTCGCTTCTCCCTGTCTGGTCTTGTGCCTTCTTCATCTTGCAGGAAGGTGATTGTTGGCCTACGGTCCCTAACTGTCCCTACGGTCCCTACAACCCCTTTCCTACAACCCCTCTACACCCCAACCTAACACCACTACCCCCCCCCTTTATCTCCCAACCCTACAACCCTACTACCACCCTAACAGCCCTATCAGCCCTATCAATCCTGGACGGGGCCTACCGAGGTGAGCCGTCCAGGGATGGAGTCGTGCAGGAATGGAATGGAGGAAAGGTTTAGGAACTGTCCCGCCAAGGAATATGACGAAACAGTCGAGCGGTAGTGCAAGCGCAGTCTCGCTCGAGAGAACTGCTCCACCCGAAGGTGTTGTGCCAGAGCCCAACCGTTTGGCACCGTTAGGTGGTCGGGATGTATGCTGTGCTCGCCGCCCAGTTGCCGGTGATGCCTCGTCCGAGCGCCCTCCTCCGGCCGCGATGCAGTCAGGTGCCCACGCGCACCCTCGCCTGGCAGCAGCAGCGGTGGATGCTTCTTCCTGCACCCTGATGATCCGACAGGAAAATGCCGGACACGATCGTCCGACAGGAAAATGCCGAGCACGCTTGCCCGACAGGAAAAATGCCAAGCCCAGCTTGGCTACGATGAGTGCCTTCACAAGACACCTGCGCCCGGCTGCGATACGTGCCCCATGCGAGCACACGCCCCAGGCCGCAATCCCGGTTTCCTTTCTTCCGGTAATTCCAGGTCCAGTCCTTCAGCGCTGACGTCCTGGTCTTCTGGCCTTTGGTCCTATTGCTTCAGCTCAAACCTCTGGCTTCCTTCGGTTGCTGATCTTCACTCGGCTCCGAAGGTCTTCTTTTCCACAACCAGCAGTCCACAGCTGGTTCCTTGATCCAGCTGGCGGGGTTCGGGTGGTCCTTTTAATCCGGCTCCGAAGGTCCAATTGAAAAAGAACCTAACGGAACTCGACTTTCGATTAAGAAACAGAAAGGAGGAATCGAGGCTTCTCTCGATCCGGCCTCCTATAGCGCCTACGTTGGGTTCGGGAACAACGTATGTGATCTCCGCAACGGAGTAACACACTAGGGCGATAACCTCGTTCTTTTTCAGCAAGTAGGTTCAGACGGGGATAACGGGTCTTCCGAAGTCGTCCCGGTCCCGACGCCTTAATTCTTCGATGTGGACTGTATAACTTTAGGGATGAATTACTTGGGAATAAAACAGCAATTATCTTCAAACCGTTCCGTGAGAGAGTAATCACTTTTCCCTATCACTTCCCTACACTTTTCTTCTTGACTGCTGGTTTTTCACTTTTCCCGAAGGATTTTCTTATTTTTCCGAACTAATTCTCGAACTATTTTCCCGAACTATTTTCCCGAACTATTTTCCCGAACGAATTGCAATAAAACCCGTTCACTAAGCTACCCCCAGAGCTATACGCGAAAGTGAGCCGCGCCATTCGCGTGCCTGCGCAACTTAACAACTTGAATTTGTACTATTACTCTCTCACGTTTCACTTAATTTCTTTATTCACATAAATCATACATAAATACAAGTTATCTATTTAGATAGCACAAAACAATATCTACACCATGATATACATTATTTTTTCGTATCACAAAAATCCTTTAATTTATAAAACAAGATATGCCTATTTTAATCACAAATTCAAAATCCGAACTTCTTAAATATTTAACACAGAAAGTTAAAACAATGTTTCCCACTTGAATTTATACATATGTTAACTAATACAATAGTTTAATTTACATTTTCTCTATTTATTTCACTATTTAAAACACTTTTAAATTTCTTATACAAAACTATCATTATTTCACTTATACACAGAAATTTTCACATAAAAATAACACAGAATTCACCTTTTCTGCACGTACAATCAACCTGAAATGTTTTACAAGTCATTTTTACATAAATTGCTGAAATTACAAACATTTTAAATTTTTACATATTCGGCCTCCTAAGGGCGTGGTCAGCGTGCTTCCGTGAACTCACACTATTTGAACAACTAACTTTGCACGGCTCTCGGCTATCAGAAAAAATGAAAGTCTGAAATACACTTAATTTTAACAATATTATGTAAACAAGTGCTTCTACATAATTTTCAAACTGTAGGAAACTGTCTCTGATAAGATTCTTATCAGTTATCATGTTTCTTATCAGATAACAATACAAGTGAATGTTCTCATTAATCAATCATAACAAATAGGCATTTGTTTTCGTACAAACATATCATACTTATACAAGACAATACTTATGCAATTAATTTCCGTTAATTCTGTTTATGCACAGAGTGATCATCTCGACCGGGGAACCAATCCGATCTCTAACTTCACTTTAATATTCCTTTGAATTTACATCGTTGAAAGACGATTTCAACCGGGGAACAAATCCGGTAACATAATTTATAACATAAAATTCCCTATATGAATTTATTGAAAAATATTACTTAGAAAACAGTAAACTAGTCCGGCCTGGGAGTCGAACCCAAGACCTTCATACCATTAATTCGACGTTTCTTTAAGATTTAACTAAGCATTTTCTTATCAGAACATCTGTATTGGACAATAAGTCTTTGAAAAGTTATTCGTCATCGGTTGACTTAATAAACTGAAACATTCTTATAGGCGCGTCGCCAACAATATATATATATATATATATATATATATATATATATATATATATATATATATATATATATATATATATATATATATATATATATATATATATATATATATATATATATATATATATATGTGTGTGTAGGGAAATAATAAGAAAAAAATATATAGGAGAAAAACGAAAGAGCAATTTGAAAAAAAACTGTTCTTAGAATGACGGAGGCGAACAGGTCAAGGTAAATAATATCATTGTAAATATTTTAATAGCATTTTAGTGTTACGTATGTCTTTAGTTAATTATAAAGAACATTACCTGCCTACCTAGATTCGGTATGATTAATATGATATGATAGTATGAAATAGATAATTCAAATCACTTAGTAATTACCTACAAGGGAATAGAGAACATAATCGTATATAAATAAAATAAGCCTCTGCATTATACGTATCAGAGTATGATTTTTTATAGGATAGGGTGGGGACAAACGAGCACACAGAGTATTTTACGCCAGTATTCTGTGAGAGCGTGGTCCTTCCCCGGACGAGCAGGCCCATTCGTGCTACAACGATTAAAACATGTAACTGCAGCATGACTCCACCACGTTAAATGCCACTAGATTTTTTTTTATATAGAAGAAGGGGCAAACGAGCATGCGGCTCACCTGATGTTAAGTGACTACCGCCTCCCAAGATCAACCGCAACACCAGGAGAATTGCAGGTGCGTTGCCGGCCCTTTAGAAAGGAGTAAGCTCTTTTCTTGAAGGTTCCCAGGTCGTATCGGTCCGGGAAAATCGTCGGTGGTAAACTATTCCACAGAGAGGTTGTACGTGGAAGAAAACTCCTTGTGAAACGTACAGTGGTGGGCCGCCAATCATCCAGATGGTGTGGATGGTATCGGGACGTTTGCCGTGTAGTGCATTCACGAAATTTGGCGGCTGGGATTAATCCGAACAATTCCTCAGACCACTACCCGTGATAGATGCCATAAAATACGCAAAGAGATGCAACATCTCTTCGCAGCGCCAGTGAATCGAGCCGATCGGAAAGCACTCGCTCGTCGACGATTCGAGCCGCTCTGCGCTGGATACGGTCAAGTGGAAGGAGGTGGTACTGGGGAGCCCCAGCCCAGAGATGGGAACAGTATTCCATGTGCGGCCGAACCTGCGCCTCGTAAAGTTGCAGGCGGTGTGCTGGCATGAAATACCGTCCCGCTCTGCTGAGCACGCCAAGCTTTTTAGAGGCCAATTTGGCCTTTCCATCCAAGTGACCACGAAACTGCACGTCACTTGATATGTCGACGCCAAGGATTCCGATACTGGCTGAGGCAACAAGGGAAGTGCCTTGAAACTGAGGGGATATGACAAAGGTGTTCTTTTTAGCGGTTAACGCGCAAACTTGTGTCTTCTGGGGGTTAAACTGGACTAGATTTAGTCGTCCCCAACCCGAGACTCCGTTCAGCAAAGACTCGACTTCAGACACAAGTTTGTCCCGGCACTCGGAGACGTTTTCCCGAGAAATATTGGCTCAGCCGGTGTAAAGAGCATCACCAGTGCAGTCATCTGCATAGCAATGAATGTTACGGGTATGCAACATATCATTGATATGCAGAAGAAACAGCGTTGGCGATAGCACGCAGCCCTGTGGAACACCAGCATTAATAGGCTTGCAATCGGAGCTTGCACCGTCTACAACGACCTTGATGCTCCGACCTGCAAGAAAGCTGGTGATCCAATCGCACAATTTCTCGGAAAGCCCATAGGAAGGGAGCTTCGAAGGAAACGCTTTGTGCCAAACCCGATCGAAGGCCTTCGCAATGTCCAAACTAACGGCCAATGCAACCCCCTTGAACTCTACTGCCTCCACCCATCTGTGAGTTAGGTAGACCAGAAGATCACCAGCTGACCGACCACGGCGAAAACTGTATTGGTGGTCACTAATCAGCTGGTGATCTTCAAGGTACCTCATGAGCTGACAGTTTACAATGGACTCCATTGTTTTGGAGAACAAGGAGGTGATGGCGATTGGCTGGTAGTTGGACGGGTCAGAGCGGTCGCCTTTCTTAGGGATCGGGTGGACGTAAGCCGTCTTCCATGATTTTGGGACTACGCCTAGGGAGTAGGAGTACCGGAAAAGACGCGTTAAAACCGGTGCCAACTCTGGAGCACACGTCCTCAGCACAATTGGGGGGATTCCGTCAGGCTCACTTGACTTGTGGATGTCCAGGGAGAGGAGTGCTTTGCGAACCGAGCGCTGTGTGAAGTACACTTCCGGCATGGAGCACTCACACCGCGGAATGGTCGGCAGCTTACTCTCCCCGTCATCGAGAGTCGAGTTAGACCCAAAGAAAGAGCCTAGAAGATCGGCTTTCTCCTTTGCGGTATGGTCCAGTGAGTCGTCCTCTCTGTGCAGAGATGGAAGAGATGGCTGACAGAAATTCCCCTGGACAGCCTTGGCGAGAGATCAGAATGCACGGGATCCAGAAGGAAGGCGAACTAGTTTCTCGCCAATTCTGCCTATGTGCTCTAACTTTCCCTTGGCAGTGACTCTTTTGAAGGACCTAGAGGCGGAATTATACTTCTTTTTTAGAGCGCTGGTGTTTACATCCCGGGACGCTGATGCATCAGCCCAGGTTCGGTAGCACTCCTGCTTATAGCATGATGCTATTTTACAGGAGCGACCAAACCATGGCTGAGATTTGCCTCCAATGGGCACCACAGAGGAAGGAATAAAAAGTTCCATACCCTGAAGTACCACATCAGCAACAGAATCCGCAACAACTTTGGGATCATCCGGAAGCGAACCCGCCCCCAAGGGTAGGATGCAAAGAAAGACTGCATCCCATCCCAATCGGCTGACCTACAGTGCCAAACACGGCGGCAGCCTGCAGAATGCAACTGCGATTTCAGCGTGAGTGGCACAACACTCCGGACCAGACAATGGTCTGAGGAGCCTAAAGGGGCGTCGACGGAAATCTGATATCCGTCCGGGTGAGAGGTCAGGAGAAGGTCCAACAGGGAAGGTGCATGATCCTCCACATCTGGAATCCGCGAAGGCGAAGTAACCAGTTGTGTCAGACCATATGCCAAGGCAAAATCATGAACAGATCTCCCCGCATGATCGGTTAAACGTGAACCAAGCCATTCGGCGTAATGGGCGTTAAAGTCGCCGAGGACGAATCTGCAGCCATTTGGACGTGGTCGAAGGGTCGGTCTGTTTCGGCATTACCGCTATGGGACCTATAGAGGCACCCGTAGACGCGCGGGTGGTCGTCGCTATCTATGCGTAGCCAAAGGATGGACAGGTCCGAACCTTCAAGTCTGCCAAGGCGTCGGGAACAGATATCCTCTCTGACGTAAACGCAAACTCCAGCCCGAGGCACAAAGGAGTGTTCCATTTTGTACCCCGGGTAGGAGAGATACGAGACGTCAGCCGGAGAGTACACCTGCGTCTCAGTCAGAAGGAGCAGAGCCGGCCTCGCCGTCTCGAGATGGTAGTGGACGGCGTTTAGTTTAGAGTGAAGTCCCCTGATATTGCAGAAATTCACGGACAGCGTGGCAGGGGTTGCCTTGATCTTGTTGCTCCGTTTGCTCCGAGCAGTTGTAGTCTTGAGCGGAATTTTACCCCCCCCCTCCCCCAGAATACGCGGGGCAGCCTGAGCACCCACGCTCAGAAGTGGAGAAACATGGTCGTGGAAGATCAGCGAGGGATTCTCCAGGGGTGCTGGTACCCTCCTTGGGTAGTCTATCATCATTTAGTTCCGCTACCATGTTGATGGGGGGAGGGGGATTTGGGCATCCGGCCACCTGCACTCACCAGACGAAACGCGGAAGCAGAGCTTCCACTTCACGCCGGTATTCTGTGAGGTCGTGGTACCACCCCGGTTTGAGCCGGGCCATACGTGCAACAGCAAAGCTGCCGCGTGGTTCTACCAATATAAAATCATTAGGTTTTCTGCGCGTGGTTGCTTATAGCTGCATTTTAGAGTTATTTTTTGCGGGAATAAAACATGATATTTGACTAAATGCTACCTATATAGACAACATCCATATACTGGCCGTATATTTAGATCAGGAGTCGGGACTCCACACTCTTGTTATATCCACTATAAGCTTGCATGCTTTAACCTAGGCTTTGTACGTCGGTGGTCGTCGGCGGTGTATATATATATACATAGAAGAGGGGGCAAATGAGCATGCGGCTCACCTGATGTTAAGTTACTACCGCCGCCCATGATCAACCGCAACCACCCGGGGAATTGCAGGTGCGTTGCCGGTCCTTTAAAAAGGAGTAAGCTCTTTTCTTGAAGGTCCCCAGGTTTATTATATTTATTAAATATTCCATTGGTCGTTATACAATGCAATACGCACTATTACGACAGTAATCCGATGGAGACGCTGTGACTGTGCTCCATATTATTCTTAGTTTAATTAACATTAACGAGTTTTTTTTTTTCTATTATTGCAACCTATATTTTTGGGAAGGTTGTCAGAAGAATTAAAACCAACAGTTGCGCTAGTACAGTAAAAATATCACATTTACTAGACCTAAAGATAGACCCTTGTAGTTTATACATAAACAAAAATCATCCATTTTTAGGAGCAACGCCTGACGGTATTATAGGAAGTAACATCCTGTTTGAAATCACATGTCCCATAATTGCGTACAAGGTCGGTATTGACGAATTCATAATACAAGAAAAAATGCATTTCTGATGGGCAAATAAAAAAGTGGTGTGATCCAGGTGAACAAAAATTCTGATTAGTACATGCAAGTTCAAAGACAGATGCATATTTCCGAAATATCTAAATGCTTATTGGCAGTATGGTATAGACGTAATAAATTAAAAGTGGAAACAATGATAAAGGACGACCAATTTTGGAAGAATAAAATGGAGAAACATTACTTTCATTTTATTTTCACTGCTTGCTACCGGAATTGGTAGAACTGCGACTTACTCGTAATAAACAAATTCGGGATCCAAATAATATAGGTAACAAAAAAGAAAAATAAAGAAAATGTGCATAATGGACCTAAAAAGAAGAGGAATAAAATATCATTAAAAACGTAGTCACAAATTCTGTTATACAATTTAATCAGTTTTAAAAATTTTGACTTAGTTATTATTTCAATAAATAAAAAATATAAGCTTTGTTGATTTCTCTTTTGATAAACTAACATGACGACAACTACAGTGACATATACAGTTACATTTTATTATACAACAAGACAGTAAATGATGCAAAATATTAAAAACATTTAAAAAAATAGTGTGTCACGACTCCGACGCTTGCTTGTTCCTTTCTGTTTACCGCACGTTGACCTCCTACCGAGCATTTGGCGCGAAATTGAAATTTTAGGAATCGAGTGACGAGTGTCACTAGCGGGGCGCGGGGTGGAATAGGCGGAGCCATTTTAAGCGTTTATTTTCGATGTGTCGTCTTAAGGGGAAATATAATCTCAAATGGCTTAGCAAGATCCTTCGTTATGCCGAAAATATTGCAGCATTAATTTTGAAATAAATGTATGGTAAAGTTGAGGATTAATGTTATCTAACATAATGTTAGATGAAAACATGATTTCGTAAAATTTTCTCGATAGAAAAAAAATCCAAAGTTACCTCCAAAATAAACAATAAACCGCTGTTATTCATAAAATACTTTAAATAAGATCACGAAACTTGGCATACTAACTGAACTAACTGTTACGAGCTTGAGGTTCGTGACAATAAAAATTGCCGATAAAATTACCTAAATTAACACTTTAATTTACTTTATACAAATTAAAGTTAAAATACACTAATAATTAAACACACTAATTCACTTAATTTCGCTCCGAAGCTTCGCTTGTGTCGCCGAGTTAAACTCTGTGCCCCGATCGCATATTGCAGCGCCTATTTATTTAAATTAGCAAAGAAACATCCCGAATCTTCAGGTAAATGCGCGCAAAGGGACGAGTTTGCGAGTATAGATTTTCTAGAAACTTAGTTCTTCGGGTGGCGCTGTGGGTCGGAAGATCTGTGATGTCATTCTTTACACGCTCTACTCGCTCTTGTTCCTGACACTAGATGGCGCTAGTATATCGTCGATTGGAGCGCGTAACACTGCCCTCTCCTAAGACATGCTCGTCCCGAGCATTATCGGTCCCATGATAACGCGCCAAGCGATCCACATGGACGATCTTAGGAGTCCCTCTTACGCCTTTCTGTAACGGCTCCGCAATGTCAAGGGCTGTCCTATCCCGTGGTGCACCAATATTGTACAATTTCGGTGCTCCTCTACTACGTGTCTGAGGTCCCCGCACAGCCGCACAACTTGTACATGTACGACACCAATCCTCGACATCGTCACGATAATAGACCCAGTAAAACTGTTCTCGGACCTTCAGCAGAGTTCGTTTAACTCCCAGGTGGACTCTTGAACGACCATTATGGCACAGCTGTAGAACATTCGGCACTTTAGCTTTAGGGACAACCATTTGCAAACGACAGCTGTCTCCTCGACCATTGTCCCATTTACGGCACAGGACTCCATCCTGAAGCAGCAAGCTGTCCCATTGGGCCCAATAGCTTTTCGTGGTTGAACTCATCGCTGAAACGTCCCACCACTTAGGCTTGATAGCACGGGCCTTCATCCATCCCAGAATCGGCTTGATGTCTGGATCTTCCTGCTGTGCACGTCGTAGGCTGTCCTTCCACCCGTTACTGAGGTGGTCTGTCCTGAGCATCCTCACGGATACCACTTCCTTACCTTGCCTACTACAATGGTTGCCATCTTCAGGACAAGGTCTTCTTGACAATGCATCTGCGTTGCCATGAGATTTCTCGCTGCGATGTTCGATCTCAAAGTCGTATTCCTGCTGCTGCTGGGCGGTGCTGTTAGCCGCACTTCCTTTCTGAGACCGTTCACCTTCCCTTCCTAGGGTGTGCTTAGGGCAGCTGGACCGAAGATGGCCCCTTTCCCCACAGCCATAGCACCTAGGGCTGTATCCTTTATTGTGGTCGCGAACCGTAACTGCTGCAACCTCCCTAGCATAAGGTGAACGATGATCCTGTCGCCGTCAGGCAGTGCCGTTAGCTGCACTACCCTCCTGATATCGTTCACTTTCCCTTTCTGCGGTTCGCTTAGGGCAGCTGGATCGAAGATGGCCCCTTTCCCCACAGCCATAGCACCTAGGGCTGTATCCTTTGTTGCGGTCGCGAACTGTAGCTGCTGCAACCTCCCTGACGCGATGGGAACGATGATCCTGCCGCACGGCTTCTACCTCCAGTGCATGGGCCAAGGCGTCCTTAAGCGTCTCGTGGTGCCCGAGCCTCACAGCAGCTCTGACTTCCAGGTCGCGGATGCCGTCGATGAATGTTTGCACCAGGTTCCCTCCAATGAGCGCAGGTACAGACTGGTATGCTTTACGAACCATCTTCTCCACCTCAAGGGCCCACTGCTGCAGGTTTTCGTTGCTGCGTTGCACGCGATCTTTAAGCTGCGCGCGAAAGACGTGTTCCAGGTGAGCGTCACCATATCTCGCCTCCAAGGCCTCAAGAAGCTGCTCATAGGTCACTTTCTTACCGAGAGCTTCCAACACAGTTAAGGCTTGGTCGCGCAGGCCTAGGGTGAGTGCAGTCATGGCTTGGCTTTTATTCCAGCCGTTCGCCTTCATAACAGCCTCGAACTGGATCTTGTAGGCTGACCAGGAAGAGGTACCGTCGAACGGCGGCACTTTGAATCCACGTAGCGAAGGTGTTGTAACTACTACGGGAGCTGTTGTTCCATCACCCAGTTTGAGGTCGTCCAGTGTTTTCTTCACATCAGCCACTACGTAATCAACCCGATTGTTCACTTGGTCGATTTGGGTTTTAGCTTCCTTGATCTGGGTTTCAGCTTCCGACAGGCGGTTGTCATGTTGAGCAACCCTATCCTTCACCTCCTTTATCTCTTTCCCAAAGGTAGCATGAAGGTCCTTAATGAGGAGCATCTGCTCTTCCGACCGACGGGCCTGTTCCTCCTGTCCGCTCTGCAGCTGCTCTTTCAACTGACGGACCTGTTCCTCCTGTCCGCTCTGCAGCTGCTCTTTCAACTGACGGACCTGTTCCTCCTGTCGGCGGCTCTGTTCGTCCTGTCCACCCCGCAGCTGTTCTTCCAACCGACGGACCTGTTCCTCCTGTCGGCGAGCCTGCTCCTGCAGCATCACCATCAGAGCACCTAAGTCAGGTGCCACAGACGTAGAAGCTGCTGACGGGCCGACTTCCGTGGCCGGCGGCTGGCCCTCAGACATCTGCGGCGTTGCACCACCAAATCTCCTCTGGTCCGTCTCCTGCTGGCGTTGACTTCGGGTACGGACACCCTCCGTTTCCTCCTTAGGTAAAATCGGCATTATTTTATCCCACTTCTGACACCAATTGTTACGAGCTTGAGGTTCGTGACAATAAAAATTGCCGATAAAATTACCTAAATTAACACATTAATTTACTTTATACAAATTAAAGTTAAAATAAACTAATAATTAAACACACTAATTCACTTAATTTCGCTCCGAAGCTTCGCTTGTGTCGCCGAGTTAAACTCTGTGCCCCGATCGCATATTGCAGCGCCTATTTATTTAAATTAGCAAAGAAACATCCCGAATCTTCAGGTAAATGCGCGCAAAGGGACGAGTTTGCGAGTATAGATTTTCTAGAAACTTAGTTCTTCGGGTGGCGCTGTGTGTCGGAAGATCTGTGATGTCATTCTTTACACGCTCTACTCGCTCTCGTTCCTGACACTAGATGGCGCTAGTATATCGTCGATTGGAGCGCGTAACATAACTATAAAGCAGTGCTTATGTTATGTACTTTTTTTAAATACTATTATTTTCACTGTAAAAAGAAATTACCTAAACTATCGGCCTCTTGAAGCGTGATTCCTGCCGCCCGGTCACTTCGCTTCGGCCCTTGAAGGGGGAGGTTGTGTCGCTTATGATCAGAATATACATTACGCAACAGGACGACGTAAAATTAAAATAAGAAATAACCGTAATAAAAATAAGAAGCGACTGGCTTGGCGTTAAGAAACAGGCATAAATATGATAAACCTAATGAAATAAGTGTCTAACGATCTTTCTACTTACAGTATTAGTGATTACAAACATGTCGGTACATAGCATACGGCGCACAGGCAAGTGGGGACGAAATTAGAATTTGAGCTGACTTACTATATCCCCTTAATTGATGATAAATGTAGATATCTATGGGCCACAGCTTCCACTTACCATCAGGTGGACTGTGTGCTCTTTTTTCATCCTTATTCTATAAAAAAAGTCTGTCTTAATACAGATTTCCCATATTATTTTAGTTAAAATAAACTCAAAGTCATTCTAAGCTGTAAAATTTTCAAATATAGAAAACTTTTAACTTTCGTAAGTTCTATATCCAGTTCTATAATATTGAAAGTAATAGTAAGCCTCTAATTTAATTTAATTGAGAATAATTATTAGATAAAGTTTGAATTTCATCACATCAATCTACAGTAGTATTACACTTTGACATACCTACATTTTACGACCCTTAATATGAAGGACGACCGATTCTCTGTTTGATTTTTTTGTGATTTATTTTTGTTGTGATTTGAGAGCTGTCATCAGAGAGCGCTATAACCCTTGGTCTTTGGTCAAGAATCAAGAAAGGGACAGAGAGAGGTGGAGAGAGAGAGAGAGAGAGAGATTCTATACAATAGAAATATTAATAACAGGAGAAGTGGCAAGGGGGCGTGTCCGTGTCCGCGCGCTATGATCAAAATGCTCAGCTTCTATACAAATGGCCGTCCATGCGAATTAGTGCGCAGTCGACCGTCATCGTGAAATATTATCAGAATACCATGTTGTTCAGTGGTTTCTTGTAAAAACCGAAGCTAAAACAAAAACTTTCATCATCATCATCATTACAGCCCTTCACAAGTCCACTGCTGAACATAGGCCTCCCCCAAGTAATGCCACAAAGCACGGTCCTGAGCCACCTGCATCCATCGACTTCCTGCATATCTTACCAGGTCGTCACTCCATCTAGTGGGGGGTCGCCCTACACTACGCCTACCGGTACGAGGCTGCCACTCGAGAACCTTTCTTCCCCATCGGTTATCGGTTCTTCGAGCTATATGGCCGGCCCATTGCCACTTCAGCTTACTAATCCGTTGGGCTATGTCGGTCACTCTGGTTTTACTGCGGATATCCTCATATCTGAGTCTATCACGCAGAGAAACTCCAAGCATAGCCCTCTCCATAGCTCGCTGAGCGACCTTGAGCGTCAACAAAAACTTTGTTAATCATGAAATCACTTACCATACCTAAGTAAAAGTATTAATTATATTTATCTTTAAAATCATATTAAACAGCAAATCGTAAAATATTTCTTGCTCTTACTACGTTATTTTTGATTTCAAATATCACAGTCACTGTAATATTTTTGCAGTAAATACATTGCTCCATAACCAGTACCTTAGTATGACGCCAAGTGACTGAACAAGCAATGTAAATATCACAAAATGATACTTTATTTATGCAGATATATGGCGTAGTACGGCCGCTGTATCTTGCGACAAGCTAGTTATGTGCTTGTGTAGATCCACTATCGTAAATAATGTGGATTGGTGAATTGTTATTATAGTTTGTTCTTCAATTTGTCAACCGTTTCAACCCGATAGGAAGACCGACGTGACACGATGTTTTTTACTTATTTTCATTATTTTACAGCAACTACTACGCTGAATGCGTAACCAACGGTCGTGAAGTAAGTTGATTAAATTTTAGGTTATTATTACATTTTTACCTACATATTAATTACTTTTATTACACTGTTCTCTGGACATATGGTATTTTATTTATTTTATATTCAGGGCCCAAAAAAATTTTAGTACAATTTTGGTATAAATGAAACAATCGTTATCTTTCCAATTTAGTCAATCACTAACGTATATGTAAAATAAATGGCTTTTTTACAGCACAACGATAGTGACCGATATTTTTGTGTGAGTAAGTGCCACGGTGAATGGTAAATGCACGCTGTGCTTTCAGAGATACGGTTTAAAATTGATTGTGTAGTACGTTCTAATTTATAAAATGCGAGTGTGTGCGCGACTGTGTATCTATTGCTTTTACTGATGTGCATATGTAGTAGTTGGCGCGTGGTAGGGGGCCAACAGGAGACACCGGGTTCCGATACATTTTCAACTACTGAGCATATCTCCTTATTTCTTATATCTATGTTCTATGCTAAACCTTCCGCAGAGAAGAGCAATTTGCGCAGGACAGGATTACAGTGCCCGAGTGTTTGCTCAAGGACGGGTGCACTTTCTATTCCCCCACTTTTATAGTTCAATGAGATAGTAAACCGACACAACCGGAGAGAGATCAGGCGAAATCAAAAATCAAGAAGGTTATAGCGCTCTCCGACGACAGCTCTTAAATGATGAAAATTAATCGACCAAAGTTTTGGACAAGAATGACGAATTAAAGGCGATGGTGGATGCTGATGATACTTCTACGACTAATTTAGCAGCAGCTCTCAACGTTAACATTCAAACAGTATTGGTACATTTGCGTCAAATTGGCAAGGTAAAGAAGCTTGACAAATAGGTTCCCCACTGAGACTGGCCATGCACTGCTCAACAGGCCCACAAACGAAGGAATTTTGAACCGCATTGTTACCTGCGACAAAAAATGAATTCTATTTGGCAATTGCAAGCGCTCAGCAAGTTAGTTGGATCCTGGTTCAGCACCTAAACATTGTCCTTAAGGCAAACTTACCCCTAGAAAAGTGATGTTTACTGTTTAGTGGTCCAGCGCTGTTGTGATTCATCACAGCTTCTTACTAAATGGGATGAGAATTACTACACATGTTTACTTTGAACACAATGATGGAAAAACTAGCACATCTCCGACCAGCTTCGCTCAATTGCTCGTCCCCGCTACTCGTGCACGACAAAGCGCGAACTCATACTGCACATCAGACGGTCTCCTAGTTACAAAAGCTGGGGTTGGAAGCTCTCCGTCATCCACCGTACTCACCAGACCTTTCGCCTACAGACTTCTACTTTTCGCAGAATTTGGATAACTTTTTGGCGAAAAAGAATTCAATACCCGACAAGCAATACAAAACGGCTTTGAAGAATTTGTTTCCTCCCGTCAAGCTGATTTCTTCGAGGAGGGCATCAATAAACTGCCATTGCGTTGGTAAAGACGCGTCAGTTGCATAAGTGATTACTTTGATAAATAGATATGAAAAATATAAAAAATTATGTTAACTCACTTTATAAAAACTTCAATTTCGTAGTAAAAAAAGTATAGTTACAGCTTCTATACGTCCCACTGTTGGGCACAGGCCTCCCCTCATATCTGAGAGGGTTTTAGGGCAAGGAAGTGTCCGCTGCGCTGCCCCAATGAGTGTTGGCGAACTTCACATGTCTTCGATTTTTTTTTCTTATTTTTTATTCAATTTCGTAGGCAAAGACGTAATACTAGTATATGTCAAGACATAATGCAACCTCAACCAAATTTTACACTAGTAGTGCTATTAACTTATTATTTTAAAAGAGATTTTGTTGACGTAACGGCTTTGAGTATTCAACCAACTGGAGAGGCCACGCGCGTTAATTCCTAAACAAAAATTCTGTCAACATCTGGGGGCACAAGAAAAACACACAACTGTATACTGAACTACAAATGCAAAATTAAATCGTGTCGCTATAAACGTACACTACAGCATTTCTGTTTGTGTTCATCGCGTTTACGCATACCATAAAATTGTACACGTGTCGATATACTGATGGCGCTGCTGAATGCGTAAGCAACGTAAGGCGTGGACTATGTCGATATTTTTATCGATAAACAAATCACATACTCCGCATAAGTTTTTACTTGATTATAAGTAATACATCATCATCATCATCATCATCATCATCATCATCATCATCATCATAACAGCCCTTCACAAGTCCACTGCTGAACATAGGCCTCCCACAAAGCACGGTCCTGAGCCACCCGCATCCATCGACTTCCTGCATGTCTTACCAGGTCGTCACTCCATCTAGTGGGGGTTGCCTTACTCTACGCCTATCGGTACGTGGCTGCCACTCGAGAACCTTTCTTCCCCATCGGTTATCGGTTCTTCGAGCTATATGGCCGGCCTATTGCCACTTCAGCTTACCAATCCGTTGGGCTATGTCGGTCACTCTGGTTTTACTGCGGATATCCTCATTTCTGAGTCTATCACGCAGAGAAACTCCAAGCATAGCCCTCTCCATAGCTCGCTGAGCAGCCTTGAGCGTCCTCATACGGCCAGCAGTGAAGGACCACGTCTTAGATCCGTAAGTCATCACTGGCAACACGCACTGGTTGTACACTTTATTTTTCAGAGTTTGAGGTATACCTGACTAGAAGATGTGACGTAATTTCCCGAACGCTGCCCAGCCGAGTTGAGTCCGTCGAATGACCTCTCGGTCGAAGTTGGACTTACCTAGTAGGACAATTTGTCGCAGGTAAACGTACTCGTCAACAACTTCGAGCATAGTGCTCCCAACAACTACCGGCATAGATGTGACATGGACATTAAACATGATCTTTGTTTTGTCCATGTTCATCTTAAGATCTATCCGTTGGGAGGCACTATTGAGGTCATTGAGCATAGTGCTAAGGTCCTCCAGCGATTCTGCCATAAGGACCATATCGTCGGCAAATCAAAGGTGAATGATGTACTCGCCATTGATGTTACTACCGTATTCCTTCCAGTCCAGTAGCTTGAAAACGTCTTCCTGAAGCTTGAAAACGTCTTCCTGATATAACGTCACCCTGACTTACACCTCTCTGCAGTTGGATAGATTTCGAACTCTGGTTCTGTACTCTATGTACACTTCGATATACCGATAGTCAACTTGGCACCGCTGAAAGGACTGTAGCACCGCCCAAATTTCGACGGAATCAAAGGCTTTCTCATAGTTCACATACGCCAGGCAAAGTGGCAGATTGTACTCTTCGGTCTTCTGTACAATCTGCCGCAGGGTATGTATGTGGTCTATGGTACTGAAGCCTTTTCGGAAACAGGCTTGCTCGGGAGGCTGGAAGTCGTCGAGTCTGCGTGCGAGACGATTCGTAATGCAAAATTCGTAAAAAAATTCGTAAACACGTAGACGCGGCTCGGAAGGGATATCGGTCTATAGTTCTTCAGGAGAGCGTTGTCGCCTTTCTTAAAGAACAAGACCACCGTACTTCTGCTCTACGCCTCCGGAGTAGTGCCACCATGGAGGACGGAATTGAAGAGCTTCTGAAGGACTTCAAGTACCGGTGTTCCACCCGCTTTCAGAAGTTCCGCTGTAATTCTATCCTCGTCTGGGGTCCTGCCTTTTTAAAGGTGCTGGAGAGCCATTCTAAGCTGACTCTGCTCAGACTGACGTCTGAGAGCCATTCTGCTCAGACTGACGTCCGGGATATCATCGGAATAGTGTCGGATAAGACTTGCTCTTGGATCGTTACTCACACTTGCGTGTGGCTCCAACGATGATGTGTAAGCTGCTCATAGAACCTCTCAATCTCACTTAAAATCTAAGGTGTCCCTGAAACGATGCTGCCACATTCAGTCTTCAGCTATGACAGTTGGCTCTTTCTGGCAGACAGATCTATGGCAACAACTTTGGAGCCCTGGTTCCGCTCGATCGCTTCTTCAATACGAGCAGTATTGAAGTTGCGCAAGTCTCGCCGCATGCATTTGGAGATCTGTCTGTTCAGGTGCCTGTATGCTATCAAATCTGTTGACGATTGCAGCCTCATCTCCCGTCTAACAGCCATGAGATTAAGAGTGTGATTGAAGAGTTTTTGTGTTCTTCTGCGGCGGGTCTTGCAGAACTTAGCTCCGACCACATTGACAGTTTCCTCGAGCTTGTCATTCATATCGCCCTTTGAATTGCAATCTTCTAGGCACTGAAAGCGGTTACGTAACTCGAGCTGAAAAGTTTCGGGATTCTGGATCAGAGCACGAGGGGGACGGAGCGTTGACTTCATTAGACGAGACCTCTCCAACTTAACGTTTAGGTTCAGTGTGCCTTTAACTATTCGGTGATAGCGATCACCGAATGGTTAAAGGATGCAAACTGGCAGCGGCCAGTTTTCACCCTTGCGATCACTGAGACATCACTGAACAGTTGGCGTCTGGTCGTCATAATGAAGTCAATCTCATTTTTTCTCGAACCGTCGTTGCTTGACCAGGTCCACTTCCTGTGGGGCCGCTTCTGGAAGAAAGAGTACATCATAAAGATAAAGTTTTTCGTCATAAATTCGGCCAGCTGCTGGCCCCTTCGGTTCCGTTGCCCTACTCCAAATTTCCCTAACTTCAGCTCACTGTTTTCTCCTGTGCCTGGTTTTGCCTTGAAGTCTCCCATCAACGCCGTGTAGTGAGTTTTGGAGGAATGCATGGCTCTGGAAATATCCTCATACATTTCCTCCACCACCTCATCGGGATGTGCCGAGGTTGGTGCGTAAACCTGTATGACCTTCAGCGAATTCCGTTTGGTGACTCTGAGTATCAGGTACGCGACCCTCGTCGACACACTTCCAATCTCTACAACGTTATTGGCGAGGGACTTGTGGACGATAAATCCGATACCTCCTTGGGACAGATGGTCGCCCTCCCGGTGATAGAACAAGTTGCTGGACTCGAGGGTTACCGTGTCCTCCCCCTCTCTTCGGACCTCGGATAATCCAATAATACGCCAGCGCAACTTGTCTACTTCTTCTTCCAGCTCCATTATGTTCTCGTCAGTCCTCAGGGTGCGTGCATTATATGTTGCCAAGTCAGGTCGTCGTAGGTGGCAACCGAACCTCCACCGGAGATTCTTAGCACCCCCTACCCCGCCGTTACCATGGTCGCCACTACAGCCGCCGGGGAGTGGGGCCGCCAGGGACTGGGGGCCGTTTTTTGCGTCGTTATTCATGGGGGGATATTTGTCATAGTTGCGCTTGGCAAGCGGGTTGGCAACCGCAGTTTTTTTATTATATCACTGTTGTTATCAGGAAGATGCTGCTGCCCATCACTTGCCTGTCTCCCTCGGTTGTCTCTTACGACACCCACGGGAAGACATGGGGTAGTGGATATTCTCAACCGCCACTACACGGCATAAGTAATACATAGATAAATAATACCAAGGTGTTATTTGAAATTCTTTTTTTATCAAATTTAATTCTTTATTTAAAAATGATTTCCGAAAAAAAAACTTAGAAATCATTGAAAGAAAGTTTATTATTTTGCTACAGGTTTATTTTACATTATGCAGGATAAAATTTAAAATATTTAACAAATCGAAATAGGTTTACTTAACTTCCTTTAAATATCAGATTTATGAAAAAAAAAAGTCGTATCAGTTTATCGTCTTAGATGGTGTTAACCAAGTTTTTGTTTTTATTATAAGGCTTCAATCACAAAACCGCTATTTAAAAACATTTGTTGATTTTGAAGAGTTATTAAATGATTAAATTAGGAAAATAAAAAATTTTACACTATATAGCAGTTGAACAAAGTAAACTTTAAACAGATAGCTGCTTAAAAATAAAATGTGACATCTATCTAGGGCTAAGTATTCCCCAGAAAGATGTTTTGCTAAAGTAATGTGCAATTGATGGCTGACTTGGCTACACAAAAAAAGCGTTAATTGTTTTAAAACTTAGACTAGAGAGTAACTCTGACAAGAAATTTTATTTAAAAGGCAATGCGATCACTCCAGGAGGGTTTTCCATCGTAATCTCTAACACGTAGGTCAACGGGCAAGGAGATGATCTCTTTCCCAAAACTAAAATAGTGGTTTAATGCCCAATACGATTCACAAATATGAAATTACTAAAGATGGCCGCGATGTACTTTGATTAAAACTATGACGTCCACCGAACACGTGGCTGCGTGCGCTCCGTTCGACGATTCACGACAAAGTGCCTTCCTCTCGGTGAAGTCTTTTACAAGATGGCCGCCTCCCCAGTGTCCGGTGTTACGTAAGAGACAAAACTCTGTTTCGTTCTAAAGTTGATTGATTGGCCATAAACAAGGTTGAACTGAAGGTTCTTGGCGTTCTGCTAGCATGGTATTCTGTCAATTGCTTAATTTTCATTTCATCCATGACCAAGGTACAATAAATTATTTATCAGGGTTACCCTCCGCTCTCAATTTTAATGCCGTCAGCACTTCTTGAGTAAACCCTGGTCGGCGATCCATGGTAGTGTACCACTTATTCAATGTCCGTGGTGCAGATATTTTCCAAAGTGTTTACGTACATAGCGATAGGCTTTTGGTGAGTAATAGTTAAGTGTTAGGGCAAAGCATTTCTTGCAAACTTGTGAAGCCTGTTTATGCTATTGTTTTTTTTTTATATCGAGGCATTTTTACAGTTTAATTTTCCTTACGTAATTCAGAAGATTCAAGATATATATATATATATATATATATATATATATATATATATATATATATATATATATATATATATATATATCTTCATCATCATCATCATCATTACAGCCTTTCACAAGTCCACTGCTGAACATAGGCCTCCCCCAAGTAATGCCACAAAGCACGGTCCTGAGCCACCTGCATCCATCGACTTCCTGCATGTCTTACCAGGTCGTCACTCCATCTAGTGGGGGGTCGCCCTACACTACGCCTACCGGTACGAGGCTGCCACTCGAGAACCTTTCTTCCCCATCGGTTATCGGTTCTTCGAGCTATATGGCCGGCCCATTGCCACTTCAGCTTACTAATCCGTTGGGCTATGTCGGTCACTCTGGTTTTACTGCGGATATCCTCATTTCTGAGTCTATCACGCAGAGAAACTCCGAGCATAGCCCTCTCCATAGCTCGCTGAGCGACCTTAAGCGTCCTCATACGGCCAGCAGTGAAGGACCACGTCTCAGATCCGTAAGTCATCACTGGCAACACGCACTGGTTGTACAATCTAGTTTTTAGAGATTGAGGTATACCTGACGAAAAGATATGTCGTAATTTCCCGAACGCTGCCCAGCCGAGTTGAATCCGTCGATTGACCTCTCGGTCGAAGTTGGACTTACCTAGTCGGACTATTTGTCCCAGGTAAACGTACTCGTCAACAACTTCGAGCATAGTGCTCCCAACAACTACCGGCATAGGTGTGACATGGACATTGAACATGATCTTTGTTTTGTCCATGTTCATCTTAAGACCTATCCGTTGGGAGGCACTATTGAGGTCATTGAGCATAGTGCTTAAGTCCTCCAGCGATTCTGCCATAAGGACTATATCGTCGGCAAATCGAAGGTGAGTGATGTACTCGCCATTGATGTCAATACCGTATCCTTTCCAGTCCAGTAGCCTGAAAACGTCTTCCAATGCAGCGGTGAAGAGTTTCGGGGATATAACGTCACCCTGTCTTACACCTCTCTGCAGTTGGATAGGTTTCGAGCTCTGGTTCTGTACTCGGATAGCCATCGTAGCCCTACTGTACAAACACTTCAGCACTTCGATATACCGACAGTCAACTTGGCACCGCTGAAGGGACTGTAGCACCGCCCAAATTTCGACGGAATCAAAGGCTTTCTCATAGTCCACATACGCCAGGCAAAGTGGCAGATTGTACTCTTCAGTCTTCTGTACAATCTGCCGCAGGGTATGTATGTGGTCTACGGTACTGAAGCCTTTTCGGAAACCGGCTTGTTCGGGAGGCTGGAAGTCGTCAAGTCTGCGTGCGAGACGATTCGTAATGACTCTCGAAAACAGCACGTAGACGCGGCTCAGAAGGGAAATCGGTCTGTAGTTCTTTAAGAGAGCGTTGTCGCCTTTCTTAAAGAACAAGACCACCGCACTTCTGCTCCACGCCTCTGGAGTAGTGCCACCATGGAGGACGGAATTGAAGAGCTTCTGAAGGACTACAAGTACCGGTGTTCCACCCGCTTTCAGAAGCTCCGCTGTAATTCCATCCTCGCCTGGGGCCCTGCCGTTTTTAAGGTGCTGGAGAGCCATTCTAATCTCGCTTAGACTGACGTCCGGGATATCATCGGAATAGTGTCGGATAAGACTTGCTCTTGGATCGTTACTCACACTTGCGTGTGGCTCCAACGATGATGTGTACAGCTGCCCATAGAACCTCTCAATCTCACTCAAAATCTCAGGTGTCCCGGAAACGATGTTGCCACACTCAGTCTTCAGCTTTGACAGTTGGCTCTTTCTGGCAGACAGATCTCTGGCAAAGACTTTGGAGCCCTGGTTCCGCTCGATCGCTTCTTTAATACGAGAAGTATTAAAGTTGCGTAAGTCTCGCCGCATGCATTTGGAGATCTGTCTGTTTAGTTGCCTGTATGCTGTCAAATCTGTTGACGATTGCAGCCTCATCTCCCGTCTAACAGCCATGAGATTAAGAGTGTGATCGGAGAGTTTTTGTGTTCTTCTGCGGCGGGTCTTGCAGAACTTAGCTCCGACCGCATGGACAGTTTCCACGAGCTTGTCGTTCATATCGTCCACTGCATTGCAATCTTCTAGGCACTGGAAGCGGTTACGTAACTCGAGCTGAAAGGTTTCGGGATTCTGGATTAGAGCACGAGGGGGACGGAGCGTTGACTTCATTAGACGAGACCTCTCCAACTTAACGTTTAGGTTCAGTGTGCCTCTAACCATTCGGTGATCGCTGCCAGTTTTCACCCTTGCGATCACTGAGACATCACTGAACAGTTGGCGTCTGGTCGTCATAATGAAGTCAATCTCATTTTTTGTCGAACCGTCGGGGCTCGACCAGGTCCACTTCCTGTGGGGCCGCTTCTGGAAGAAAGAGTTCATCATAAAGAGTCCCTCTTTCTCCATAAAGTCGGCCAGCTGCTGGCCCCTTCGGTTCCGTTGCCCTACTCCAAATTTCCCTACCTTCAGCTCACCGCTTTCTCTTGTGCCTAGTTTTGCGTTGAAGTCTCCCATCAACACCGTGTAGTGGGTTTTGGAGGAATGTATGGCTCTGGAAATATCCTCATACATTTCCTCCACCTCCTCATCGGGGTGTGCCGAGGTTGGTGCGTAAACCTGAATGACCTTCAGCGAATACCGTTTGGTGATTCTGAGTATCAGGTACGCGACCCTCGTCGACACACTCCCAATCTTTACAACGTTGTTGACGAGAGACTTGTGGACGATAAATCCGACACCTCCTTGGGACAGATGGTCGCCCTCCCGGTGATAGAACAAGTTGCCGGACTCGAGGATTGCCGTGTCCTCCCCCTCTCTTCGGACCTCGGATAATCCAATAATATGCCAGCGCAACTTGTCTACCTCTTCTTCCAGCTCCAGTATCTTCTCGTCACTCCTCAGGGTGCGTGCGTTATATGTTGCCAGGTCGAGTCGTCGTAGGTGGCAACCGAACCTCCACCGGAGATTCTTAGTACCCCCTGCCCCGCCGTTACCATGGTCGCCACCGTAGCCAGGAATAGCGGGGCCGCCGGGGACTGGGGGCCGTCTTTTTGTGTATTCGTTCATTGGGGGGTATTTGCCGTAGTTGCCACGCTTGGCGAGCGGGTTGGCAACCGCAGTTTTTTATTACGTCACAGTTGTCATCAGGAAGATGCTGCTGCCCATCTCCTGCCTGTCTCCTTCTGTCGCCTCTTACGACACCCACGGGATGATATGGGGTAGTGGATATTCTTAACCGCCACTACACGGCACGGCATATATATATATATATATATATATATATATATATATATATGCTATTCCGTTTAGGTATACAAGATTCATGGTTTCTACAAGCTACAATCCAAATTTGCCGCCTAAAAGGATCTTTTGGAAATCTGTAAAAACAAACCAATAATAGAAAAATTTACTACTTTTTGTAATACTTTATTGTAAAAGCCAAATAAAAACTACAAACCGGTTCGGCAGACCAACCCACATGTTTAATTAACTTATCGATAGCTAAAGTTGTGGCATTCATCACTATAATAGGGCAATACTTTCGGTTGCAGTGAAACCAGTTTGTTTTTATAAAAATTGCAAACTTTTGCTTTATTTGGCCTTTATTGTGTATAATATTTTGATAAATATTAGTTATCGATTATATTAAATTATATAATATTCAGTATCATGTTGAAATTGTGCTGAATATATAAATCATTTAACAAAATCCACTACACATCTATATGTAGTGGTTATTAGTCATCACAAACTGATTTAGTTTATTATGATTTAGTTCGTTAATATATTTAACTTCTGTAGTAAATTTATTTTTATTTAAAAATAGATTAACTTTCACTTTATGAACTATGATGGCCACACTTGTTATTGGACGAAAATATTCACACAGTACGAGTTTTAATCCTATACTATTAAACGAGCAATTCTTGTATATATATTTATATATAATCGGGATCTCGGAAACAGCTCCAACGATTTTCATAAAATTTTGTGTCCAGGGAGTTTCGGGGATAAAAAATCGATCTAGCTAGGATTTATTCTTAGAAAATGTCTTTTTGTCCGTGTTTTTAGGCAATGAAAAACTGCTACAATATTGTTAGAATAAGAAGGTAAATTTTGACACATTGTCATTATTATAAATAGCTTAATTGGTATAATGGGCGGTCAGAGAATCTTAAAACCCCGGTTCGAGCCCAAACCGACTGACTTTTTTAATTTTTTTTTCAAGTTCCTTTCTTTTTTGAGAAAATCTATTTTTTCGAGCCCTTTTTTTAGTACTTAAGTTATTAGTTTTGAGTGAATAGGCATGTATCAGCATAATTATGTTGCTTCAAATAGGTACTTCTGTTTTGATAAAAAATTCAATAGTGTAACGTAATAAAATAAAACTGCGTTATATTGTTATCAATGTTGACGTAATTTATTTCCCAAAGTTATAAATCAATTAGTTTATAATTCAAATAGTTTACGCCAAAAAATATAACTTTCATTTTTATAACAATCGTACATGGCGTTTTGTAGTTCTGCCTACCCAATCTACACATACAGAAAAATTAAAAACTTGTTTTTTTACATACACGCCATCTAGCGTTCAAGCTTAGTAAAGGTAGGGATACGTCTGTATGTGTAAACGACACTATATTCAATGACAGATGTTATAATCAAACTTTGTGTCAAATTGGGTGGCTTTTGAGGCAATGAGGCCCATTCCAATATAATGTAATATCCGATAACCGCAAAATCTACTCCTACGACTTAATAATTTTCCAATTACACAAAAACCCGAATAAACTAAAAATGTTGACTTAAGTGCCATCTGCGGGAGAATGCCTGGGAACAGTCCGTAGGTTTCACCTAAATACTCAAAGGGTAACGGTGATAAACAAGCAAACAGTATACCTGATGGGTAAGTAGATAGTGTGGCTATATTATCATATTTGACGACTATGATCGAATGCCTTGTTTCTAGTAAAAAGGATTCTATCGTTATAAATGCTACGTCATGTATTTGCTGTAAAATATGACTAATTATTAACATGATGGATCGCTCAGAAAAATAATAATATTTTAACAGTAGTAGCAGCGTCTACCTAGAACGTCTTAATAAATACGAGTATGATATCTCGGATATACAAACTGAGCGTCGGTATTCAATTATTTCTCTCTTTTAATTATTCTGTACTGTGTTCATTATTAAAGACAAAAGATCGGTTTTTGTGGATAAATCGAATAAAAACAATATACGTATATTAAATAACAATAATTGGGTAGTTAACAGAATTTTTTATAAAACTGAATTGCTAAATAAAATTTTATAAAACAGAAATGCAAAGTAAAAGATGGATTGCCTGACACCCTGTCATTATATATTGACTCTCTTACATCCTTTAGACCGGAAGACAACAGTTAAATTTTTCCTTACTTCATGTAACCTTTTCGCTTTTAATTTTAATTAAATTTATACGATACTTATGAGATTTCTTTTATTAAGATATATACTATATTACTGCTATATAATGAAGGCATCTAATTTATTTAATGTAGATTCTAAGCCCAAACTCGTGAATGATAAAATCTATCTATTTTACGTTACCTCACCAAAGCCGTCTTCACTCCTTAGAACATTTTAGAAATGTTAAAAAACCGACGAAATAAAACAATCCAATACAAGCCACATATACATGACTTCTTTTAGAAGTGAAAAAGTATTTTTGCCCTTACGTAAAATATCTCAATACGCATTCTATTAAATTATAATAATTGAAATTTATTTTTATCTATGACTTTAAATCGTGCTTATAATTTTTGCCACTATATAATCGATTATTAGCTTTATAAAGCTATTTATTTGTAGCTACGAAACTAGTGACATGTGGTGGCGGATTAAAAGAGCATATCCGGCGGCAGGTAGCGTCAAAAGTATAAAAGTTACAACCAATACATGTCCCACAGCTGGGCACAGGCCTCTTCTTATTTCTGAGAGGGATTAAGGGCAAGGAAACGTCCATCGCACTGCTTCAAATCGTGCTTGCGAACTTCACGTGTCTTCAAAATATTTTCTTTTTCTTCGTAGAGACTGACTGCTGTGAATTCGGTCTGGAGGACTTTGTTATTATTATTACGTTTGGTGCCTATGAATAGAAAGACTATGGCAATTTCTCCCTATGTGGGTTATAAAACCTATGTCCAGCACCTTACTCTTACAGATGGATGAAGAAGATGATAGTAAAACTAGTAGAAATTTTAGTTTTTTATACCCCAAATGAAGATGCACATATATCCCATATAACCGATTTCAGAACAGGAGGGCGTTGTATAATCGACGGTTTACAGATTTATGAACTGTGATTTGAGGTTAGCTCTTTGAACTATCTTTTTTTATTAAAAAGTCATAAATGACCTCAAAAATTTTCTTATTTGGAATTAAATATCTATTATTTGGAAATAATTGTGTCCTTGTTAGTTTAACAATAAGGTGAGAAATAAACCTATATTATATCTTATATGCCTGATAAGTTGATAGAACAAATAAATAAATGTTAAGTGACTGCTGTAGCCCGTAAATACCTGCAACACAATTCAAACAAAGAAGGACCTTTACGGACTTTAATATGATACCTACTGGCTCTCCTTACACATCGAACTGGAACTAGCAGTGCATGCCCTGGCGCTTGGCGTCCGAAATAGTTATATAAGTAGTTGAAACCAACCCAGAAAAGGCATTGTATTAGTAGATAAAAGGGGATAACAAAATTTAAGGGCAAAGTGAAAGTTGTTTTCACAACACATTAATAGGTTATGAAAATAAAGCAGTAATCTCAAAATCTTTGTTCTAATCATCGAAGGCTTACACTTGCTAATTTTGAAAAGCGTTGAATTAATTTATTAATAAATACTTGGATATGTGATGATTCATTATAGGCATATAACCAAGTATTATTAAAATCCCCATTTAGTTCACATTATTTCAGGGATCACACTCACATGAAATTTACGTAAAAAGAAATGATAAAAGTATCTTTGTTTAACGAACTAAAAGTAAACCTAAAGTGTTAAAGTGCGCAATCTAAAAAATCACATATAACAGCACATTAACTTTACTGAACTTTGTCGTATAATGTGCAAGCTCACAGCTTGACTATGATCCACGGGTCCATTCGACTCGCGCAGTTCACCGTATAATGCAATGGAAGAATATCCTTTCACCCTATCGTCCCATGAGCACCGTAAGAGGCAACAGAGGAAAACGAACCACGAAATGGGCAGCAGCATCTTTCATCATTTTAGAAGAACAATGTGTGACTACTACTACATTGCATTCTATCTTTATTCATCGTAGGTAATAATCAAATACATAGAATAAACTTAAAAGAACTTGTTCCAGTTTGTTTCAGACATGTTTTCGAACATTGCTCGTTGGTGAAATGGGAATAGATTCTTAGGATTAGGCGACACGGTACCAACCATTATTTAAAAAAAATGTAATAAAGAGTAAAAGCCCACTTCAAAGAACTAAAAGGAGTTACATAATTTCACATCCTTAAGACAGTGTTTAGAAGAACTAAATCCCTTGACTTCACAATGAGAAATATTTTATTCTATTTTGGTCTTTGAACTTTAAAGATCAGAAAAAAAAACAAAGTTTGAAGTCGGCATTTACCTTTTATTAAAAGTTAGTTTTTAACTTCTTTTGAGTTGACTAAAGGCAGCGACTCACATGCCTGCCGCAGCGGTAATCTAAGGTGTAGGATTGGAAATGACCTTTAATTGCCTCCTTAACTATATTGTGTGTATGCAAGTAACCAAAGGTATAAAAAATATCCCAGGTCGGCCCTGCGGCAGGGCGGCAGGGACGCAAGACTTTCTTTGCTCCCTAGACCATAGCTGCCACTGCCACAAGCGTAGCGCAATTGGGCCAACAGTTTAAATCAGTTCGTTGGCGATTTTCGCGCGGAGCGCACGTGTCAAGTCACAAGTCACAATGGATAACAATAAAGAACGTGAAATTGGGACAAGGGTGATAGGGTATTAAGAGCGGCCTATTCACCCAGTATCTATTTTTTGCGCCAATACCGCAGAAAGAACGTTATTTGAACGTGGTAACGTTATTAACGCGATAGAGCCAAGCTGCAGCTCTAATACTATGGCTGTGATTGTTAATTAATTAGTTGTATCATGGACAAATGTAGGTGTCTATGAGCCACAGTAACCACTTACCATCAGGTGAACGGTGTTATCGTTTGTCACCCCTATTCTATAAAAAAAAGAGCCAAAGGTATACTGATCCTTTGATATTTCGATAAAACTAGAACCGTTCTCCACGTGTATTCAGCGGGACACACTTTCATAATGAACGGCAGGTACGTGTTTAGAGACAATCCTGGTATTGTCTCAATCGTTGTACACCCTATATTTCTCCTGAAACAGTCATGTGTGTAGCCGTCTTAAGGAATATCACAATCTCAATTTCCCCTGCAACAGTCACGTGAGTAGCCACCTTAAGGAATATCATAATCTCAATTCCCCCTGCGGTAGTTATGTATGTAGCCACCTTAAGGAATATCATAATCTCAATGTCGTCTATGATAAAATTTATTAAATATGAATCAGCAATTGAAACAATACCATCATTTCAATAATTTTATATGGGTACTTAGTTCCATAGATCATCATCATTCTCTAAACCATTTCCCATTATCTGGGGTCGGCGCAGTAAACCTTCTTGTTCCATTCCTCTCTATCAGCCGTCATTTCCATACTTACTCCTTTCATTCACATATCACTCTTCACACAATCGATCCATCTTTTATTCGGCCTTCCTCTGCCCGTGTGTCCCTCCACATTCATATTCAACACTCGTTTTGTGACATGACTTTCATTCCTCCGCATCACATGCCCAATCTGCTTCCTCTCACCTTTTCTACCACTGGTGCTACTTTCAGGCTTCCTCTTATATACTCATTCCTTATCTTATCCATCCTTGTCACACCACACATCCATAGTAACATTCTCATTTCATTCGCATGCAGTCTATTTTCATCCTGCTTCTTGACGGCCCAGCATTCACTTCCATACATGACGACAGGTCGGATGATCGATTTGTAAATTTTCCCCTTCAGCCTTATTGGCATTCGGGAATCGCACGTTGTGGCTGTGACCTGTCGCCATTTCATCCACCCTGCGTTAATCCTATGCTGCACAGCTCTATCTATTCCGCCGTCGCCTTGAATGAGGGAACCGAGGTACTTGAAATCTGAGCAGGTAGGCAGTATAGCGCCATCCAACGACATGGGTACAGGACTGGAAACTGGATATTCGGTTTTGGATCTGCTGATCTTCAAGCCAACACTTTTCAGCCTCTGTTGCCACCCCGTCAGTCTGCTCTGTACCTCGATGCCTTCTTCCCCGACAAGCACGATGTCATCGGCAAAGAGCATGCACCAGGGTGCCTCATCCTGCAGGTCCGACGTCAAAGCATCCATAATCAGTAGGAAGAGGTAAGGGCTCAATGCCGACCCTTGGTGCAGCCCTACCGCCACATCGATACTGCCCGTAGTTCCCGCGGCAGATCGTACACATGTACGGGATGCTCTGTACATAGCACGGACTAACCTCACATACTTCCCAGGCATACCTTTCATCTTTAACGCCCACCACAAAACCTCACGGGGAACCCGATCGTACGCCTTTTCAAGGTCGACAAAAACCATGTGCAGATTTTTATGCACGCGCTTGTACTTTTCGCACAATTGGCGTAATGCGAAAATGGCATCTGTCGTACCTCGACCGGGCATGAATCCGAACTGGTTTTGTGTTATCTCACACTCTTCTCTCATTCTTCTCTCTATTATTCTTTCCCAGTTCCATAGATGATCAAAGTTAAATTAAAGCTAACATAGACAGACATTAACAGACGTAGAAATTTATGGTATATCATCGGTAATGTTTCAGTGAAAAACTGACTATGTTGAATAATTGTGTGCAAAATTGGTAAAACCACACGTTGCTTTTAGTTATTCCATTTCAACGTAATCTATGGCTTATTGTGTTGTCGCGTAACCCAGTCATTCGTGTAATAAATACTAATTACACATATGATCCGTATTTACTGTGTAAAGTGTTGTTTTGACATTACAACCTTGACACTAAAAGCGGTTGCATGTATAAAAAATACTTTATTAAAGCTAAACCTTTAGTAGTTTATTACCACCAGTCAATCTACCACTACGCTTACAATATTTATTCCAACGTAAGGATATAAATTATATATATATATATATATATATATATATATATATATATATATATATATATATATATATATATACATATATATATATATATATATTTATATATATATATATATATATATATATATATATATATATATATATATATATATAATAGAATTCTGGATCTCGTCAAAAGCTCCAACTATCGAGATATCACACAAAAAATCATCAGAATCGGTCGAAACAGTTTCGAGTATTAGCGACATTAATGAACAGCAATTGATTTTTATATATAGAGATTTGTCTTAATCGCCACATTCAGCAGGCGGAATATACGTGATGGTACACTACCAGCCATCGCAGATCATTGGGAATTCTGGTCTTTCATAAAGAAATCGGATTCTCTTACTCATATGGTGATATTGTTTAATGATCATATGGTTTTAAAATGAGCCGTGGTAGTATCAGTATCCCAGGGGCTTGCTGTAAATTTTACAGTACGAGGGAAACACGGAATTTGTCCCCGCCCGCACCAAAGAAATTGTTAAATTTAATTTAAAGTTACGTTTTACCAAGTGTTTGGCAGTGAAGAAATACATAGTGAGAAAAAATAGAATGTCTGAGAAGTAAAAATATTAAATATTCGAAAACCTGTGGCCTGTGCCCAGCAGGGACCTTTATTGGTTTTACTTTTTAACTTTGCGCATTATTTTCAAAATGAAATAATAAAAGAAAGGAAATTAACACAAAATTCTTTATTAATATAATTCTTGTTTCGTAAATTTTTAAACTCTTGTTTCGCTCAAAAACTCGCGCGATAACTTGCAAGCTTCAATTGGGACACTAAAGAAATGTGAGTTGAATCTCGTCGTGCAACGAAATCCCATCGCTTGCTCGTACGACCGTTGCTAATTAGGGCGACGCTTTAGAGTAATTACATTCATAACTCTTATTCGATTGTCAATAGGTTAGGTGTGAATATCGACATAACTAGAAAGGCAGTCGGGTAAAGGGAAACTTCTAGCGTTTTTTCTTGATATCCTATACCTTTAAACGAGCAATTCTTGTATATATATTTATATATAATCGGAATCTCGGAAACGGCTCCAACGATTTTCAAAAAAATTTGTGTCCAGGGAGTTTGGGGGGCAATAAATCGATCTAGCTAGGATTTATTTTTAAAAAATGTCCTTTTGTCCGTGTTTTCAGGCAATAAAAAACTGCTACAATATAAGAAGGTAAATTTCGACAGATCATTAACGATCGTTATAACTCAGGTGGGATATCGTTCGGGCGTGATATCGGAGTTCCGGGGTTCGTTTCCTGTCTCTGGTCTACCTTTTTTCCTTTTTTTTTTCAAGTTCCCTTCTTTTGTGAGAAAATCTATTATTTCACTCCCTTTTTTTAGTAATTTTTAAAAATACGAAAATTTTAATAAAACTAATTGCACTCATGATTTTTTGTTCAAATAATCAGTGCAGTTTTTCTATTCTGTCAATAAGATCAAAATATATTATTTAAGTTTCATCAGTATGTAATTTATAAATGTAAATTCAAAAAAAAACCGAGCAAAGCTCGGTCTTCCGGGTACTTTTAATAAAGAAAAGAAACAGTCATTGACCTCTTTATTTTTCTTTTATTGAGCTGCTGCAACTACATTATGGTTGTGGCACGAATGTGTCGGCTCAACCGGGGCTGGACCACCAAGAGGGTGAATGTGGCTATGAACAGAGCTAGAATGTGGCAGGATCTTAAGGCTGCTGTGTTTCGTGTAGTGAGTGTAGGCAAACGAGGCAACCAGTCCTCAGACATGATAACGCATCTGCGTTTTGTTTCTTAATCTAGGTTAGATGTGATCTATGAGCCACTGCATCCACTCACCAACGGGTGAAATCTTTGCTCGTTTGTCACCCTTATTCTATAAAATACATACAAACTTTTGATATGAACCAAAAAGTTCTTATGTAATTTAATAAAATTATTATTACTTGTTTTATTTTTACATGAAATCTAAACATCTACAACATGTCAATCATAAATATCTAGAATGAAGTTGTTAAGCATAATTAATCATCGAACGAACTAATTAAATGAAGTTCTGTCCCATTTACGCAAACGGCTTCATTCTAGCGATTTACCCAGGTCCTTCCATTATACATTTTGGATGCTGTGTTTTCATTACCTATTAAAACAAACCCTCCCTTAATTTCGTAAAAATAAAAGTAAGTCGTAAAAAGCGATACTAAATAATAAGCAGCAATTTTATTTGTATTTCAAAGAAATAATGACACAAGTATTGCGGGCTCTGCATGAGTAAGTCGGCGAGTGTTAGTATTTCCATTTAGTTCTTTTTTTGCGCCCGAAGCAATTGTAAAGGGCTACCCTTTATGTAGGGAGGCGGAAAATGCATTACGCATACCACGATAGCCAGTCTATCGTGGTTATGAGGGACTCACTGCCTACCGGGGGAACCTAAGTGATACCCTCTAAAAACCGCCTTTGGGGACTGGCAACTGGCTGTTTAAGCTTCTTATGCCGTATCGGAAGCGACCCTCTTTTGGGAAAAGAGGGCGCAGGCGGCTACGAGCCGCTGAGGGAGTGCCTACGAAGGCATATTAATTATGAATAATTTAATTTAATTAGAGTATGCCTGAGCCGCTAGGAGGCAGTTCAGGTCGTTTGTAAGTTTATTAGGCCGTTCCGAGTGAGAGTTTCTCGGCCTGCGGACTCGATAGCGAGAGGGGGGTGGGGCTGCATAAGTAGCTGCCTCACGAATAAGATGATTGGAGTGCGACTCTGGGGCTTTGAAGAAGTTCTAAGAGAGTTTTTTAAGAAATTGTTAGATTGTAGGGAGCTCTAGGTCCCGATGAAGGTCGGCATTACGGACGTACCAAGGTGCGTTCGCAGCTCGACGACAGAAAAAGATTTGAACTATTTGGAGTTCATTAATAATTTTAGGGTCAAAAGTAATATAGCACGCGTTAGACTAGATCTGCAGGAGTGAGTCGGCGAGTGTCAGTGTTTCCATTTAGTTATTTTTTCCTCCCTTCATATAGCACGCATTAGGCTGGATCTGCAGGAGTGAGTCGGCGAGTGTCAGTGTTTCCATTTAGTAGTTATTTTTTCCTCCCTTTATATAGCACGCATTAGGCTGGATCTGCAGGAGTGAGTCGGCGAGCGTTAGTGTTTCCATATAGTTATTTTTTCCTCCCTTCATATAGCACGCATTAGGCTGGATCTGCAGGAGTGAGTCGGCGAGTGTCAGTGTTTCCATTTAGTTATTTTTTCCTCCTTTTATATAGCACGCATTAGGCTGGATCTGCAGGAGTGAGTCGGCGAGTGTCAGTGTTTCCATTTAGTTATTTTTTCCTCCCTTCATATAGCACGCATTAGGCTGGATCTGCATGAGTGAGTCGGCGAGTGTCAGTGTTTCCATTTAGTTATTTTTTCCTCCCTTTATATAGCACGCATTAGGCTAGATCTGCAGTAGTGAGTCGGCGAGTGTCAGTGTTTCCATTTAGTTATTTTTTCCTCCCTTTATATAGCACGCATTAGGCTGGATCTGCAGGAGTGAGTCGGCGAGTGTCAGTGTTTCCATTTAGTTATTTTTTCCTCCCTTTATATAGCACGCGTTAGGCTGGATCTGCAGGAGTGAGTCAGCGAGTGTCAGTTTAACATTTAGTTTTTTTCCCTCCCTTTTAATACCAAGCACTAGGTTGGATGCTTGAAACAGAAACAGAAACTTTTTTATTCAACGTTTAATATATATGGTGGAGCCACGTGTCTAAGGCTGCCGAAGTCTAGTTCCCCGGTCGAACCTTAAACCTATTACGCGAGATATTAATCTAAGTGGACTGTATATGCGATTGCTTCTACGCTTACGTAAAAGCGACTACTATAGCATGCGGTACAATGCACTCGCTCTTCCCTAAAACTAAACTATTAATTTGCCAAATCGATGAAAAGGAATCCTGCCTGATTAGGAGAAAAACAATATTGGAGCGGGTTAAAAACAATTATATCTGGCAGGCAATATTATTCGAAATATTGACTCACCGGGGTTTCTTCTGTTGAGCACTATAGCTGCGACTTCTGAAACTTCTTCTGGACAGACACTCTGGGGCCCCAGAGGTACGTCGGGAGAGAAGCGGTGTGGTTTCAACGGCGAGCGCGGCGGGAAGAGAGCTGTGGTTCCAATGACTAGCGCGGCGGGAAGAGAGCTGCGCGTCGGTCGCGCGTGCCTTATATATCTTCGGTTCCGATGATTACGTGACATTCTAGAATCATCTTCATTCCCCTCCCACCCCACCACCCCGATGTGTCGATAGGAGGGTATGAATGATATCGTTTTGGAAAGTAATAAACGACTTGGCAACCTACCGTCCAATATAAAATAAATACGAATGGTTTTCCGCGCAACCAATATATATATATATATATATACAAATATATATATATATATATATATATATATATATATATATATATAACAAAAATTAATTCTTATATATATATATATATATACATATATATATATATATATATATATATATATATATAAGAATTAATTTTTGTTTGTTCATATTTTATGTGTTGCCATACCGTTCATCAGGTTGCCGTCCAATTTATCACCCGTGCGAAGCCGGGGCAGATCGCTATTAGATTGTAAATAATACTTATTGAAAGTCACTTTTTTATTTAATTTAACACTGGTTTGGATAAAAACCTTTATCCCAGGAAGAACCACAAAGTAACCCAGCGGAACTTTAAATAAAACAGCTAACAATCATTATATTTTATAAAATCATCAACAACAAACACATTAGAAATACCTTGGTAGCGATTATCTCATTTCCCATCATCCATACATTGCTTAATATTATATTAAAACATTTATACACTCAACTCAACTTCACATAATAATGAATTACTGTTTCGGTGGAGTCTAAAGTGCAGCTTAGAAATAGCTTAGAATATTTTCAACCATAAATCACGGGACCGTGCATTGGCTCTATATGAATATAGACTAACCATATCGTCCCATGTATGTACTAAGAAGCAACGGAGGGAAACAAATCATGACATAGGTATTGATAGGTAGCGGTGTATTTTTAATAACATATAATGATAAAAAACTACGTTTGGCAACACAGCAACTTTAATAAATATCCCTCCTTATATAGACAACCACAAATTACAATGTTTATTTATTGAATATTTATTAAAAATACACAAGACAAAAGTTTTATCATTATGGTGGAATCGACAGACGGATTGTTGATCGCATTACCAGGCCTCAATCTTTGAGTAGCTGCCCGTCACCGGTCAGGCTACATTGTGACTGACGTTATAGAATTGGTGAAACTGCCATTTTTCGGAAGCCTAGAAGTTTTTCTGGCATTTCTCATGTCAGCTTTTACGACACGGAATGAAATATTTAGTGAAAGTAATTCTCTTAGTCTGCCAATAGATGGCGTATTGTAAAGGAGTGTGATTTTTAATAAATTTTATTATTTGTATATTATTTCTAATGAGTATGTTTAGAAATTGTTCATAAAACCTTAAAACTTAAACGCAGGACATATTTTCAAATAAATAATAAAATATATATAGGTAATCTAAAATAAATCTCTTTAGGGGTGAGACCTAGGTTTAGTTAACCGTCAAATGCCTTTTGTATGCCGATGATCAAGTCATACTTGCGTCATCGGCGGCAGAGTTGCAAATGATGGTTACATTAATGAACTGGGAATTGAAAGAAAGGGGAATGAAAGTGAACGCAATTAAGACGAAAGTGATGGTTTTTGAAAGAGAAGAAAGCAAAACGGTATGTGAAATAAGAATAGAAGGAGAGTTAATTGAGCAAGTGGATGAGTTTGTGTATTTGGGATGTGTATTTAGCAGGGATGGTAGATATGATAGGGAAATAGAACGACGAGTAAATGCAGGGAATAGAGTGAATGGGGCACTACACTCTATTATGAAGAACCAGAATGTGTCAAAACAGGCACGTATGGTAATTCATAATGCTGTGTTAGTCCCTACTTTAATGTATGGTAGTGAAAGCTGGGTGTGGCAGAAGAAGCACGAAAGTAGAATAAATGCTGTAGAAATGCGGTCTTTAAGGAATATGCTAGGGTTTAATCTGAATGACAGGGTGAGAAATTGCGTGATAAGAGATAAATGTGGTATGCAAGATGATGTTGTGACCAGGATTAAGAAAGGAATGCTTCGGTGGTTTGGTCACGTAGAAAGAATGAATGAGGAAAGAGTGACAAAGCAAATTTATATGACAGATGTGAATGGCCGAGTCGGAAAGGGACGCCCTAGAAAAAAGTTTATCGACCAAATTGGCGATATTTTGAAAATGGGCCACGTTAGAAGTACCCTTAACCGACGAGCATGTATGCGTAGATATATGGATGTAAAGGAGGCGAAAGAGGTATGTCGGAATCGTGCCAAATGGAAGTCCGTAGTCTCTGCCTACCCCTCTGGGTGACAGGCGTGAGTGTTTATGATTATGACCTAGGTTTAGCAGTGAACTTTAAGATAACGTTGTACTGTAAGATAACGGTTAATCGTGAGAATGAAGCTGTTGTCATAATTAGGTTCGAGCTTTACTTCGTAATTTCGTTTGATGACGTAGTCTTTTACAATAAAATCTCAGAAATTATACAAATTTTGGCTATCTCCGAATTCAAAAAAATTGTAAAAGAATAATTGTTTAAAAAATATTTGACTACAGAAAGATTGATTAAACAGGTTATATATGAAATACATGAATGATATTATGGCAATGAATTGAGATGATCAACTACTGAGCTATTTCTAATATGTTTTTTATAATATAATAAATAACTGGAATTCGTTTTTTAAAGCGTTCTATAAAATGACATTTTTTGTTTGCTGGTTCGAAGCAATGAATAATCTACTAAAGTAATTTAACCGGTAAATTTTAAAGGAAATTAATTTCCCAATAATTAAGGAAAAATTTTGCATCCAGAAAACTTTTACAATTGGGTTCATTATTTTTATCGTAGATTTCAAAACTTTGAAATAAGTAAAACAATGCTTGCAAAAGCTTGTCGTCTATAAATTTTAAATCTTTTACTCAGTCTGGCTGTAGTCCCTTTAAAGTTATTTTGGTAAACATTATTTTAATATATAAAATTAGCTGGAGTTTTAATAAAGATAATTTGTTCTTCTTCTCGTTGAAGTACCAATGAATTTAATGATGATAATATCTTAAAAGTATTTGAAGTAGCGATATTCGGTGATATTTGTGTCTTTTATTTTCTTTTTCTTCTTCCAAATATGGTTTTAAGTCGTTTAATGTGGATATTGAATTAATTTGAAAATCGAATTCCTCGCGAAATCGGATTGCTATAAACATATATACTGCGCTTGGTAGGTGAGTTGAGTTGTTATTAGAAAGATGTGCTAATATTAACGATATATATTAAAACTGATTTTTTTATTTACATTCTATTGCTTTTAAAATACATCTATTCTATAAAGAACCAGCCAGGATAATCAGCGAAATATTTAAAAAAAAAACAATATTCCTTCCGAGTCTCTAAGTCAAATAATGGAGATTTTATTCCTTATTTTCATTATAATTAGCTACGAGTAACAAAGCACCTGTGTTTTGTATGCTTATCTGATGCCTCGTTTATGATGACTTGCTTCCGGAGGCGGAGCTTTTAGAGAATTGATTTTAGCTTTTAGAGATTTTTAAAGAATTGGTTTTGTATTTCAGTGCTCCATTGGTATTGTTAATTTTGTTTTGCATCCGACTTCATTTTTAAGACATTTTTGAAGACAATCGGCTAAATATAAAAGATGTACCCATATACGAATAACAATAACAAATTGTAGTAAAGTAAGTAAAGTAAATTTACTGCCTACATACGTCCCACTGCTGGGTACAGGCCTCCCCTCATTTCTGAGAGGGTTTTAGGGCAAGGAAGTGTCCGCCGCGCTGACCAATGCACGTTGACGAACTTCACATATCTTCGAAATATTTTTTCCTAAAACCCTCTCAGAAATGAGGGGAGGCCAGCAGTGGGACGTATATAGGCTGTAACTTTACTTTTACTTTACTTTAAGCTAATAACGATTACATGTAATATTTTAAAATATGTCCGTCTGAGTAACACCCTCTTAGAGTCATCATAATACCAAGCTATGAAACATTGCAGCTTAGTCCTTAGAGTCATCATAATACCAACCTATGAAGCATTGCATCTTAGTTCTTAGAGGTAACGACGCATCCGCAGCCTTCCTTTTTTGAAGTTTGTTGCAGATGTCCATGAGCTGCAGAGCCACTTAAAATCAGGTAGACTGTAGTTTGTTTGTTATTTCGGTTTTATAATAAAATACCAATTCAGACTATAGCAAGGAAATTACGTATTTCTCTTTAGTTTTTTAAATTCGGGTAATAGTCTAACCAATTCTCAAACTGATATACTATCTTAAGCTTTTATGAGCTAACGCTTCCAACTAGTTTTATGTAATAACTTTCCACTCAATAAATATATTCAAAATTGACTCTTTTAAAAATATACTTTTCAATTTTACGTCAACTTCCATAATGTACGGTTATGAATAAAATAAATTAATTTACTTTCACTTTATCACAGTATTAGTCAAGAGTAATAAGACACTTGGCTTTTGTTTGCATATCTGATATCTCATTTATCACGCTTGCGTTTGGAAGCTGAGATATTTTGACTGAAATTTATAGCACTTCCGGCACTTCCCCATCGTTACAAAAATACTACGACGCGTAGAAAATTGTAATTGTAATATATTAAAATAAAGTAAGTACTTTAATTATTTTTTCTATTTCATAACGATATATTCTGAAATTATGCTAAGGTGTGGAATTATTGTAAAAATATGATTTGGTATAATATTTAATAATATAAATAAAAATAATAATAATAAAATTCTAGCCAGAATTCTACACCAGGAGCTCGCTCTGAAATACGGTCTCGTGGACCGGAAATTGCCATATTACAAGTACTTGCCGGAAGCTGTGCTCGAAAACCGCGCCAGGCTCTACTGGGACCGGACCATCATCACAGACAGGACTATTCTTGCAAATAAGCCTGATATTGTGCTGATGGACCGGGCACAGACTAGGATATTTTTTAGTCGACATTACCATTCCGTATGACGAGAACCTCGTGAAAGCCGAAACAGATAAGCAAACAAAATATCTAGACCTGGCTCACGAGGTGACCAAAATGTGGGGTGATCTGCCGACCGAAATCATTCCTTTAGTCGTCTCTGCGAATGGGCTTATCCCGGTCAGCCTCTCGGGTCATCTGAGGCGACTGGGACTCCGTGACGGACCGCTCCGGGCTCAAATGCAGAAGGCGGTGCTCCTCGATACCGCTCGTATTGTCCGCCGATTTCTTTCCCTTTCCCCCTAACCCTCAGCCGTTTGGTCTCCCCTGCCGAGGGCTTCCATCTGGTTGGGATTTTATTTATTTATGTATTTTTATGTATTTATTTTATTTTATTGATATTTATGTATATTTATCATTCTCATTCATAATTATATATTTATGGAACCCAACCAGATGAGAGCACCATATAGATACCCCAATAAATCAGTTACATATATATATATATATATATATATATATATATGTATTTTTATCATTTCCTTTTATGTATTTATTATTAAATACTTATTAATTAGCCTAACCAGATAAGAATACACTGTACTAATACTTCAAAATCGACGATAAATATTTGAAATAAGTAATAATGTTTAAATAAAAATTACGACACGTGGTAGAGCAGCTGTAAATATTATAGTTGTAGTCTGGTATGGCAAGTGAGTATTAGCGCAATCTGGTATCAAGCAGCAGAAATAGGAGCGTCAAGATCCTTCTAGAACTCTCCCACTAGCGCTATCTATTATCGAATAGAAGAACTAAGCTTTCTATTAAACTCCACACTCGAATTATCTACATCTAGTCGGTCGGGATTGATATTTGCTGGAATATTCTCGGTTTTTCGGTGGAAAAGGCCTATATAAAGACGTTTAGGGCCGCGACTGGGTCAGTATTGAATTGGCGATACAAGCAAAGCTTCGGAGCGAAATAAAGTGAACTTAAGTGATTAGTGTAATTAATTATTAGTGTATTTGAAGCTTTAATTGGTGTTCGGCAATTAAAGTGTCAATTTTGGTAATTCAATCGGCAGTTTTTGTTGTCACGAACCCTGAGCTCGTTACAATATGTATACTTAAATCAATTTTTTATCTTTAACCTGATGTTTTTGCAGATTCAAAAATGTTAATTTTATAATACGCCTACGTAATCAATAAACTGAACAATATTATATAAATTTAACAACTACTAGTCTCAGACGAAACAATAGAAAGCGTCAATTTTAGCCGTCGGAGCCCAAAAGAAGAGTACCGAAGTCATATTTTGCCAGATATTTACCTATTCAGTGCTTACTTAATTTTATCATGAATTTAATGCATGTTTGTATGTCTCTCCGTAACTGCTAAGCTGGTACATAATTGAATTATTACGAGAAATCAATATCTCAAACACTTCAATCGCATTGGTTTAATTGTTAGGTATGAGGTCAGATAGAAGTGAACTGTTAAGATCTTGTGAAATATTTCTTAAATATATTTGTTCGACCGTAGTTTGGTTCGTTTACATGTATGCTTCATGACGAGGAGGTACTTTACAGAACGGTTTCGTCGTAAATATATTAGAGATCAGAGGTGCGATTGTGTAAATTATTTTATGACATTTTATTTTAAAATAATATATCTAGATATATAAGAAAGCCGCTTATAATCAATATTGATACCATAAATAATACAACGATTAGACAACAAACGAATCCAACCAAGAGACCTTTAAACTGAGCTATAAGTTAAAATTTTAGAATTTTTTTATTCATTAGGAAAACATTTTTGTGAAACTTTTAAATAAAAGGAGATGGCCAAGAACTTTATGATCCTGTGCTACCGACACTACAGAGATGATATCTATATAGTTTGAAAGTACAAACTTTCTATATAAAGAATTAGAAAAGTGCATGTAGCTACACAGTACGGGACAAAAGTTACGAAGAAAAATAAACCTAACACGTTGAAACTATGTCAGAGGATTATCAGGTTTGTGTTCGCTCTGTATCGTCTCTCAAAATTAGCTAACCTTAAGACAGCTCCCGTGGCTTAACATGGATACGTTGGTTCTATACTGAGGTATGGACTGATTTTGTGGGGAAATTCGACACACATTTGTCGTGTCTTTATGGTGCTGAAGAAACGTATATGATCTATATGCAGTGTTGGTCAACTGGAATCATGTAGACCTTTCTTTAAAAGGCTAAATATTCTTAAATTAACTTCCCTATAATGTTTAAATGCTAACCTCTTCACAAAACAACACAATGATCGTGGTGGTACAAGAAGGTACCCGTGGAAGTTATCTGTGCCCCAGACAGCCACAACTTGTTTTGCTAGAAATATTTATAGCATGTGCGTTCGAATATTTAATTTACTGTAGAAACATATTCACATTTAAACTTTTAAAAAAATATTTTCGGGATTCTGGTTGAAAACCGTTTTTATGACATAAATGAATTTAACAAATTCTGCCGTGACGGTGTCACCTCAAGCGAATTGTTGTTGATGTTTGAAATTTTAAAAAGTTTGGAAAATCAAAAAATGCACTCATCATAATCTCATTTGATTATATAAAAAGAAAAATATCTCTTTTTTCCATATTTGAGACAAAAGAAGAGATCCATGAGAATATTTTTTTGTAGAAAAGAACCAGTTGTTTTTTACATTCACATTAATTACAATTAAACGAGACCAAATTACTCAGTGATTTTTGAAAGGAACTTGTGCGTTGAGATTCTAAACCTAATAAAAAAGAATTATTTTGATACATTCATTCCAACGACCGTAATCGTGCGCCATCCACACATACAGACAGCCCGACACCCTCGATTTATTTAAATCAGTTTCTTTACACTAAATACAAAAAGTTACATTTTAAAAATAACAGAAACATAAAAGGGAGTGATTTTCTCGATATATGTGTATTTTTATTATTCTAAAAGTGCAATAGTAAAAAAATAAACACAATGTTAACTCAGAAAATTACTGGATTTCCATTAGGTGAGAGTAGAGCACAACCTCTACGCTTCGCTTATAAGGCGTGCAGTTGACAAATGAATTTGAATTTGTGAGGTTGACATTATACTAGTTCGGCATTATGCATTATGACATGACCATGCCTGTACATAAGAAATTTATATATAACGTAATTTTGTAATTTTAATTATTCAATTGCATTTCGACGTAATATTTGCATACCGATAAATCGGTAAAACATGCATGTTCACACTATGTTATAAGCCCTAAAAATGTACCATGTTTTATGAAAATAAGTATTTATTATTATTATTTGGGTTATCAATATAGTTTTCTCATCTGGTTGGGTTCTATAAACTTTAAATGAAAATGAAATGATAAATATACATAAATATCTATAAAATAAAATATATAAAAAATACATAAATAAATAAAAGCCCAACCAGATGGCAGCCCTTTACAGGGGAGACCAAACGGCCGAGGGTTAGGAGGAAAGGGAAAGAAACCGGCGGACAATGCGGGCGGTATAGAGGAGCACCGCCATCTGCATTTGAGCCCGGAGCGGTCCGTCACGGAGTCCCAGTCGCCTCAGATGACCCGAGAGGCTGACCGGGATCAACCCATTCCCAGAGACGACTTGACACGTCTGTCACCTCGCGAGTCAGGTCCAAGTATTTTCTTTTCTTATCTGATTTGGCTTTCACTAGGTTCTCGTCATCATCATCATCATCATTACAGCCCTTTACAAGTCCACTGCTGAACATAGGCCTCCCCCAAGGTATGCCACAAAGCACGGTCCTGAGCCACCTGCATCCATCGACTTCCTGCATGTCTTACCAGGTCGTCACTCCATCTAGTGGCGGGTCGCCCTACACTTCGTCTACCGGTACGAGGCTGCCACTCGAAAACCTTTTTACCCCAACGGTTGTCGGTTCTTCGAGCTATATGGCCGGCCTAATGCCACTTCAGCTTACTAATCCGTTGGGCTATGTCGGTAACTCCGGTTCTACTGCGGATATCCTCATTTCTAAGTTTATCACGCAGAGAAACTCCGAGCATAGCCCTCTCCATAGCTCGCTGAGCGACTTTGAGCGTCCTCCACCAGGACCACGTCTCAGTTCCATATGTCATCACTGGCAACACGCACTGGTTGTACAACATAAATTTTTTTTTGTTTTTTTTTTGTTTGTTAAATTTATATAATATTGTCCAGTTTATTGATTACGTAGGCGTATTATAAAATTAACATTTTTAAATCTGCAAAAACATCAGGTTAAAGATAAAGAATTGATTTAAGTATACATATTGTAACGAGCTCAGGGTTCGTGACAACAAAAACTGCCGATTGAATTACCAAAATTGACACTTTAATTGCCGAACACCAATTAAAGCTTCAAATACACTAATAATTAATCACACTAATCACTTAAGTTCACTTTATTTCGCTCCGAAGCCTCGCTTGTATCGCCAATTCAATACTGACCCAGTCGCGGCCCTAAACGTCTTTATATAGGCCTTTTCCACCGAAAAACCGAGAATATTCCAGCAAATATCAATCCCGACCGACTAGATGTAGAAAATTCGAGTGTGGAGTTTAATAGAAAGCTTAGTTCTTCTATTCGATAATAGATAGCGCTAGTGGGAGAGCTCTAGAAGGATCTTGACGCTCCTATTTCTGCTGCTTGATACCAGATTGCGCTAATAATCACTTGCCATATACCGACCGCTAGCGCGCAACAATATTATCACTTAGTACGTGTTCAATTCTAAGTGTTCTTAATAGCTTGAATCCATAGCGCCACCTGGCTGTCGAAGTCAGAAGAAGTCAGAAAACAGCAGCATTAAGCTACTAAATTAGCCAGACTACAACTATAATATTTACAGCTGCTCTACCACGTGTCGTAATTTTTATTTAAACATTATTACTTATTTCAAATATTTATAGTCGATTTTGAAGTATTAGTACAGTGTATTCTTATCTGGTTAGGCTAATTAATAAGTATTTAATAATAAATACATAAAAGGAAATGATAAAAATACATATATATATATATATATATATATATATATATATATATATATATATATATATATATATATATATATATATATATATATGTAACTGATTTATTGGGGTATCTATATGGTGCTCTCATCTGGTTGGGTTCCATAAATATATAATTATGAATGAGAATGATAAATATACATAAATATCAATAAAATAAAATAAATACATAAAAATACATAAATAAATAAAATCCCAACCAGATGGAAGCCCTCGGCAGGGGAGACCAAACAGCCGAGGGTTAGGGGGAAAGGGAAAGAAATCGGCGGACAATACGAGCGGTATCGAGGAGCACCGCCTTCTGCATTTGAGCCCGGAGCGGTCCGTCACGGAGTCCCAGTCGCCTCAGATGACCCGAGAGGCTGACCGGGATAAGCCCATTCGCAGAGACGACTTGACACGTCTGTCACCTCGCGAGTCAGGTCCAAATATTTTCTTTTCTTATCTGATTTGGCTTTCACTAGGTTCTCGTCATCATCATTATCATCATTACAGCCCTTTACAAGTCCACTGCTGAACATAGGCCTCCCCCAAGGTTTGCCACAAAGCAAGGTCCTGAGCCACCTTCATCCATCGACTTCCTGCATGTCTTACCAGATCGTCACTCCATCTAGTGGGGGGTCGCCCTACACTTCGTCTACCAGTACGAGGCTGCCACTCGAGAACCTTTTTACCCCAACGGTTGTCGGTTCTTCGAGCTATATGGCCGGCCCATTGCCACTTCAGCTTACTAATCCGTTGGGCTATGTCGGTCACTCCGGTTCTACTGCGGATATCCTCATTTCTAAGTTTATCACGCAGAGAAACTCCGAGCATAGCCCTCTCCATAGCTCGCTGAGCGACTTTGAGCGTCCTCATACGGCCAGCAGTGAAGGACTACGTCTCAGTTCCATATGTCATCACTGGCAACACGCACTGGTTGTACAACTTAGTTTTCAGGTTTTGAGGTATACCCGACGAGAAGATGCGTTGTAATTTCCCGAACGCTGCCCAGCCGAGTTGAATCCGTCGATTGACCTCTCGGTCGAAGTTGGACTTACCTAGCCGGACTATTTGTCCCAGGTAAACTTACTCGTCAACAACTTCGAGCTTAGTGCTCCCAACAACTACCGGCATAGGTGTTACATGGACATTAAACGTGATCTTTGTTTTGTCCATGTTCATCTTAAGACCTATCCGTTGGGAGACACCGTTGAGGTCATTGAGCATAGTGTCAAGGTCCTCCAGCGATTCTGCCATAAGGACTATATCGTCGGCAAATTGAAGGTGAGTGATGTACTCGCCATTGATGTTAATACCGTATCCTTTCCAGTCCAGTAGCTTGAAAACGTCTTCCAATGCAGCGGTGAAGAGTTTCGGGGAAATAACGTCACCCTGTCTTACACCTCTCTGCAGTTGGATAGGTTTCGTACTCTGGTTCTAAACTCGGATAGCCATCGTAGCCCTACTGTACAAACATTTCAGCACTTCGATATACCGACAGTCAACTTGGCACCGCTGAAGAGACTGTAGCACCACCCAAATTTTGACGGAATCAAAGGCTTTCTCACTGTCCACATACGCCAGGCAAAGTGGCAGATCGTACTCTTCGGACTTTTGTACAATTTGCCGAAGGGTATGTATGTGGTCTATGGTACTAAAGCCTTTTCGGGAAACGGCTTGTTCGGGAGGCTGGAAGTCGTCGAGTCTGCGTGCGAGACGATTCGTAATGACTCTCGAAAACAGCACGTAGACGCGGCTCAGAAGGGATATCGGTCTGTAGTTCTTCAAGAGGGCGTTGTCACCTTTCTTGAAGAACAAGTTCACCGCACTTCTGCTCCACGACTCCGGAGTAGTGCCACCATGGAGGACGGAATTAAAGAGCCTCTGAAGGACTTCAGTACCGGTTTTCCACTCGCTTTCAGAAGCTCCGCTGTAATTCCATCCTCGCCCGGGGACTTGCCGTTTTTAAGGTGCTGGAGAGCCATTTTAATCTCGCTCAGACTGACGTCCGGGATATCATCGGAATACTGTCGGATAAGACCCGCTCTTGTTCTCGTCATATGGAATGGTAATTCTTGTCATATGGATATTATCATTATTATTATTAAGTTTTAAAAAGTTGATTTCATCACTCGGATTTTATCATAATTACACTGTAGATATTCATAAAGTTATAATTTAATATGTGTTATATAAGTTAATGTATATGCATTTTCCCAGATCTTTAGGCTACATACCTAGTAGTTTAGTAAAAAAATAAACAGGGAAATCAGTTTTCTTTAGTCTGAAAATATTTATTTGTGTGTAACTATTCACTCAAGTTTGGCACTTTGACTATTTTGACATTTGACTAAAGTAAAATAATCATATGCTACTATGTAAGGCTTCATGTTTAAGCTGATGCTGTATTAAATAAATGAATAAAATCCTATCCGTCAGCGTATTTTTTTTAGATTAAGGGCGACAAATGAGCACACAGTCCACCTTATGGTAAGTGGGTATTGTGGCCCATAGACATCTACATTTAAACCTCGATTTATATTTAGCCACGATTAAGAATCAAAAGGCGAATGCGTTGTCACCCTTGACGACCAAGATGGAATGCCTCGATTCCAGTAAAACACACACCACCACACACCACAGCAGCTGCTGTGTTTCGTATGGTGAGTTAATTAAGCTGCTATTTCACGCTGGCATTCTGTGAGAGCGTGGTAATTCCTCGGTCGAGCCGACCCATTCATGCTACAACCGTGATATGGCTGCAACGTGACTCCACCACGTATAAAAATTCTTTTGATTATTTTGAATTTTGATCTATTAATTCATTCTATAAGGTTTGTTTTTATAGAACATATCTTTAAAAAAGTATTTTTATTCAGGTAGTTAGTGCTTTTTTCCCTAATCAGATCATTTTTAATTTTTAAAAATCAAAAATTAAAAAGTTTATATGGCCACCTTAAAGGTACTTTAATTCTATAGAGACTTCTAACAGAAGAAATCAATTGATTATTTTTCAACAGCTGCTATGAAATGTTAATTGTTATTCAAAATTCTTTGTTTGTTTTTGGTTAGTGTAGAGTTTTATATATATTATATTAGTTTTATATATTAATTTATATAAAACTAATATAATATATTATTATTTATAGGATATTTGTACAGCTTTGGGCACATTTTGGCTCCATCGTTTACGAAATCGCTAGTAAATTGTAAATACCGATTTAACATTATTATTTTCCTTTAATCATTATCGTGAGCATCCATAAAAAACCAATAAAATTCATAACTCTTATTTCTTATGTAAAATGGAAGTGACATATGAATTTACAGTCCATATGATGACAAACGATTACTTTAGTCCGTGGACACCTACAACCAACTTCAGACGAGGAAGGCTGCAGTCGCGATATCACCTCTGAGCAATAAGGTGGAATGCCTCATATCCAATAATCATTCTGGCTCTTATATCCTGCTGACCGAAGCAAAGCAGTGCGAGCACACAGCACTGCACAGCTTAGAGCTGCTGCAGTAATAAGTAAATTAGGGGCTAGAAAGCTAGATCGCTCTTAGGCAGAAACTCTTAGCTAGAAAATAATTTTACATAATAAATTATATCTGTTATACCTTACAAAACAGTAAAGGGTCGTAAGGCAGCATTTCATACTAAAAGCACTATCTGCCAGGCCACATAAATAAAACAAAATAGGGCAGTGATAACACTACGAAAGCGGTTACGAAGAATATAAAAATATATCTTATTAAAATACCTTATCAAATAGTATCTTAAAGATCTTTGGTTTAGAGATAGCTTGCACTCTAAGATGGGCATAGAGTAGTTACTTTTTAACCGACTTCAAAAAAGAGGAGGTATTCAGTACGACTGTATTTTTTTTAAATAATAAAGTAAGAGTACAAAGAAAACATACCCATATTTTCGGTGTCTTAGCCTCCCTAACGTAATTGTTTTACTTAGTTTGAAGAGCACCTTCCACAATCGTGAAACAACACTTCTAAGCCCGAATCCCACACCACCACGCTAACCTATACAGCAAAAGAATGCACCACCTTAAGTGGAGAAATAGACACTGCAATGCTTATTAATTACCTCAATAAATTTAATTAAATTACGTGGTAGACCCACGCTGCAGATATATTATGGTTGTGGCATGAATGGGTCGACTCGACCGGGTGAGGAACACGCTCTCACAGAATACCAGCGTAAAATAGCAGCTTAATGCAGCTGTGTTTCGTATGGTGAGTGTAGAGAACTGGAGACTCGTTTTATTGGAATCAAGGCATTCCATCTTAGTCCTCAAAGGTAACAACGCATCTGCATTTTGATTCGTAATGGAGGATAAATGTAGATGTCTATGGGCCACAGTATCCATTTACCATCAGGTGGACTGTCTGCTCGTTTGTCACCTTTTTCCTATAAAATAATTCACTATCGAGATAACTGTTGTATATTTTTATTGAGTTTTCTGTATGCTTAGTTCTGTATGTTTCGGTAGACTTTCGTTTTTATAATAAAAATAATACATGAGATTTACGTGGGTAAGGGTCAGAGGTCGACATACATTACATTTTATTTAGCAAATCGGACAGATTTACATCTATCTATTTACTTGATAATCCTATAATATCTATAGGTTCCAAATTAATTATTTAAAACTAGCTGTGCCCGCGACTTCGTTCGCGTGGAACCAATACATCTAACAAATAAAGCGTATCAAATATACGGAATTGTTGCACGAACGTGTAATTTTTTTAAAAGCTCCTCATCTTATTTACTACTTTTCGAATCACTTATCAGACCACAAATTGAATATGCAACGCAAGTATGGAACCCCTATTATAATAAATACGGTGAACTTCTAGAATCATTACAAGCAAAGTTTCTTCGTTTTATAAATTATAAATGTTACCACGCTAAATCATCGTATCGCAACTTATTAAAAAAGTTTTCAATTCATACTTTAAAAGCAAGAAGAATATAATTACTTTGATCTAATACTATTATTCAAAATAATTCGAAATGATTTAGATTGTAGTGAACTACTTAACAAAATATATGTCGTGTCCCTAGTCGTTCTCAACGCATTAGAGACGTGTATACACATAATTTATTTGCGCCTAAACTATGTAAAACCAATGCAGGTGAACGCGCCCCATTAAGACGTATTATGAAAGTAAATAACATGCATTTTTTAAATATTGATTTATTCACTTCATCATAGTTACAATTTCGCAAGAACGTTCTAAGAAAGTTGGTAGATAATCAATAGTATCTTAAAATATTTTACAAGATAAATTTGTACTATTAGCAATTTTTTTCCTTTTGTCTCATTTTCATTTTTATGTTACTGAATACTGTCAATTTTATTTTATTTTCCCTTTTTCACTTATACTTGGTTTATTGTGCATTTATTATTTATTGTTACCAATTTAATACCTTTGTGGATAACGGTGCTGGTTACATAATGACTAATATTATTTATAAAATGTTATTCGGTTTAAGCATTATTACGTAATCTTTTGTTGTCCTGAATAAATTAAAAAAATAAAAAATAATAATTTTGCTATTATAATGGTCGCCACACACGGTCAGTTCAACTAATCATTCCTACTGATCAGTTCAAACTAAAACTGTTGATATTTTTTAAATATCGGATTTTTAATATATAGATAAATAAACTTATATGTAAAACTCCAATATTAATATATTTATTTATTTATGCTTTATTTGCACACCGAGTACAAAAAGGCGGACTTAATGCAGCAAGGCATTCTCTGCCAGTCTACCTCCAGGCTAAGCAGAGAAGATATTATGGGTGCAAAGTGCTACTGAGTTAAAACATCTTTAAGTAGACATACACATTACATATTGCATTACATGTTATAAACATATATATACAAGATATATAAATATATACATATATATGCTTAATGCTGCCCTAATATGCTATATATATATATATATATATATATATATATATATATATATATATATATATATATAGTACATACATAATTAAATATAGCTGTTTCTGATTCAAACTCCTATGAAATATTTGAAATAAAAACAGGATAAGGGAACAGTTAGAATTTAAGAATATAAAAAATGTTAATCGACAAACTACTCCTGCAACGCCACAAAATGATTCCATAGCAAGCGTTTGAACGATGCCTTGCTCGTGGCTGCACGTACACAGCTCGGTAGCTCGTTCCACAATCTTACCAAGTGAGAAGTAAAAGATTTATACAAGAAGCTAGTGTGACAGAGGGGGACATGGAGATTAGATTTTTCCGTAGAACGGAGACAACGATTATGAGAATCACCCTGATACTGAAATTTACATTTCAGATATTCAGGGACAAACGGATCGTGTAAAACTGAATTAATGTGCACAGTATTCTGAAATATCTGCGATAGCGGAGAGGTAGCTATTTAAGCTGAGAACGATAAGAGGAGATGTGGTCGTATTTACGTAAACCGAAAATGAAGCGTATACAATTATTAAGAAGTCGATCCAGTTTGTTTAGAAGTTCTTGAGAGGCATCAGCATAGCAAACATCTGCATAATCTAAAATAGGCAACACTAGAGTCTGTATTAGCATCACCTTAGTCCCTATCGGTAAAAAATTCTTGAGACGATACAGATAACGCAGAGTGTGAGTGACCTTTTTGCTCACTTCATATATATGCGGTCGCCAAGTGAGGGTGTTGTCAATAACTAAGCCAAGATCTTTAACAGTTATTGAGTAAGGAATAGTAACATTATTAAAAATTATAGGAGGTAGCACCTTCATATCAATTTTAGGCAATCTACGAGAACTACCAACCACAATAGCCTGACACTTTGATGGATTAACCCTAATACCAAATCTGTCTGACCAATAATAAATACTGTTAAGGTCGCAGTTAAGCTTCTTAATCACTTCATCGATACCTGCCGCCTCAGTTTGAGCATAAATTTGTAAGTCATCAGCATACAGAGTTCTCCGATTGGTGTAACGTTGTTGCTGGTGTTCCTCAAGGCGGTGTTTTATCTCCGTTGCTTTTTTCTGTGTTTATCAATGCACTTGTTTCCGTAATAAATTTCAGCAAGCATCACCTGTACGCAGATGATGTCCAACTGTATCAGCATTTTAGTTTAAATGACCTAAATTCATCTGTTGACAGAATGAATTCTGATCTTGCTGCAGTCCATCAGTGGGCAAGATGTCATGGGCTAATATTAAATCCTGCCAAAACACAGGTTATAATCATAGGGAGCAGAAAAATTACATGTCGACTTGACTATCAATACCTACCTAAGGTCATTTTAAACGGAGTAGATTTAGAATATGTTAGGCAGGTTAAGAACCTTGGCTTAATTTTGGCTGACGATCTAAGTTGGGTGCTACAGGTTAATGAGGTCAGGAGACGTATTTTTGGAACTATGCATTCATTAAAGCTCTGGCAAAAATTTATTCCTCAGACGGCCAAGGTTACGCTAGTCAACTCTCTGTTGCTTCCTATTTTTGATTATGCCGATATTGCCTATCCAGATATAACTGAGGAGCTGCTTAGCAAACTCGACCGTCTGCTCAATCTGTGCATACGCTATTTTTTGGCCTGCGCAAGTTTGATCATATATCACAATTTCGCTCAAGACTTAAGTGGCTCGACATCCATTTTCGCCGGAACATACACCTTCTAACCACTTTGTATGGTATTCTTCACAATCCTTGTTCCCCAGTTTATCTAAAAGAGCGTTTTTCATATTTAAGCTTATCCCGTTCGATGACCAACAAAACTCTATCTATCCCGATGCATAAATCTGCATACTACTCGGATTCATTCACGGTATATTCAATTACACTTTGGAATAACCTTCCACGAGATTTAAAAGATGCTCCTTCAATAAATACATTTAAACGTAAGCTTGAGGCATATTATTTAAATTACTTGATTAATTTTATTGATTATGTTTATTATAATTTCGTATACTATATTGTATGCTTTAGTGGTTTAGTATATATTTTATTTAAATATATATGTAAGCATGTATATATATATATATATATATATATATATATATATATATATATATATATATATGTATGTATGTGTATGAGTGTATATATGTGTAAACTAACATATACATAATATTATATGATGCGTTTCGAATAGTATGAATAAATAAGTTAGTTTTTCTTTCTCTCGCGGCTCTACCCATAGCTCTCACCACACTACAAAGGTTAGCTGGCAGAGAATGCCTTTTCGGCATTAAGTTCGCCTTTGTACCAAATTGTTTTGTTTGAGTGCAATAAAGAATTTTCTAACTATCTATCTATCTACAGATGGTACGAACAGCGAATGTGGGATGTAATGAGATTTATAAAGACTGAGAACAGGAGAGGAGAGAGAATTCCGCCTTGAGGAACGCCAGCAGACAACGAACACCAATCAGAGACGATCCGACTCACTCGAATAGCCTGCTGACGACCCCGAAGATACGACGAGAACCAGTCCCGTGCTGACGAAGAGAATCCCAGGTGACTAAGTACAGCTAGGAGAATATCATGATCAACAGCGTTAAAAGCGTTAGAGAAATCTATTAGGATTAACATAGTCAATTTTGAGTTCTCCATTCTAGTACGAAAATCTTCTGTAACTTTAAAAAGAGCTGTGGTTGTACTGTGCCCAGGCCTAAAACCAGATTGAAATGTGCTAAGAAAATTATGTTTGAAAATGTAACAAGAAATTAGTTTGTGGACAATAGCTTCAAGAACTTTAGATAAAAAAGGGAGAATAGATATTGGGTGAAAGTGAGCGAAAGAACTGGGGTTATTTATTTTGGGCAGCGGAATAACAAATGCTTTTTTCCAAAGTATAGGAAAATCCCCAGTCAATAATGAATGATTAATGATGTGAGTAATAACATGAGTTACATTGTCTAGAATTAAGGTGATCATGAGTCTATTCACATCATCGAAGCCAACTGCCATAGACTTAATACAATAGATGATCTTTTTTATATCCTCATCAGCAACGGGCGAAAAATTAAATGTGCAGTTACGAGATTGTGGCATGGAATTCAAATAAGAAATAGTACTTGATTTAACAGAAGCCTCCATTTGGGTAGTTGAAGAAAAATGTAAGTTTAGGTCACTTATAGAAATGATTGCAGGGTCCACGTTACACGTAGGTTTACCGAACCCGATCGTCCGGAGAAATTTCCATGTATCAGCCATAGAAGAGTTCATGATATTATGGTGAATATAGCGGCGTTTAGCGGCTCGTACCATCTGATTACATCGATTTCTCGCAGTTTTGAATTTTGCCCAATTGAGTTCACAACGGTTCTGCTTGAATTTCCTAAACATCTGATCGCGCTTGGACATGGCCTTACGGATATCTTCAGTAATCCATGGCGCAGGCGCGCGCTTTAACCTAACCTTACGAATAGGTGCGTGTTTGTCAAACAGCTTATGAATATTAGAGTTAAATGTCGTAAACTTGTCATCAATACTCTCTGCATTAAATGTATCGCTCCAGTCTAAAAGCGAAGCAAAGTGTTGGAGCGATTCTACATTTACCCTAGCAAAATTACGCAGATGCACTATTACTGGCTTTACTTTGGGAGGTTTGATTTTATAGGAAATGAACAGTAAATCATGTCTCGAGAAACCAGGAGCAGGGAACTGTCCATGGCACGCAACACGTTCTTCTGAGGAGACTAATATCAAATCTAATAAAGTATCCTCAGTAGTAAGATTATGATCGGTGGTTTCGAGTGGAAGTATTGAAAAATTTGCCGATTCAATAATTGAACGCAGTCCACGCGATCTAGGGTCACTTAGATCACTTAGAAGATTTGTGTTAAAGTCACCCATTAAAATATGATGTTGATAATCAGAGCAAACTGAAAGAAGTGCCTCTTCAAATTCACATAAATAATTGGAATTAGGTGGACAATAAATTGCACCAAGCATAACCTTATTTCCACCAATAACAATTTCTAAAAAATATATTCAAGTGATCCAGTACATTGTGAAGGTGAGGCTGATAAAATTTTGTAAGGAATACCACTTCGCAGGTATACTGCTACACCACCTCCTCTTTTATCAATGCGATCGTTACGAAGTAAAATAAAGCCTGGTAATCCATAAGAAATAGAAGGCAAAGTTGGGTTTAACCAGGTTTCCGAGATAAGTACCGCGTGGATACTTTGAATATTAAAAATTTCTAAAAGGTCGTTGTAATCTGCGGAATACTCTGGGCATTAATGTGACAAGCGTTGAAATTTTTATTATAACTATCGAATTTTTGGGTCAGGAGAGTACGAAGTGTAAGTAGTTCAAATTCAGAGTCAGAAAATGAATAAAAGGAAAAGGAATCAGAATTAGCAGAGGTGAATGAATCGTTATCGGAAACTACCATGTCACTAAAAATCAGTATATAATATTATATGAAAATAAATTAACATATAAATAACTTATAGAAATAAATATATAACTTATTTAAGTAAATAAAAATAAATATCTTTAATATATTATGTTTAATATACGCTGTATTGTAATTTAGATAATGATTTAGATTGCTACCACACCTGCTGGTAGACTGTTTACAAAACGAGATTAATAATAAAAAATAATTAAAAAAATGAGATCAAATCAAAAATAAAAAGAATTAAAAAAAATCAAATCACTTTGGTCATAAAACTATCAGAAAAAGTTAAATATCAAATGCAACAAAAGTTGTTCTTATGCACCTATGTTATAAAACAAAAATATAAAATAATGAAACACTACCAATAAAAATATTCCTTAATGCTTAACGTAACCTTAGATATACACACTTAAGGTTGATAATTACTTAAACCAAAAGTTGTTTACCAACTCTGAGCGGCCAGCGAATGAGAACAATGCAATGATTCACAGTACAGAAAAAGTGGCCTGCGCTATTTATGTTGAACAACCAGTAACCATATGCCCTTCTAAGCATAATGATCAAACAAATTATCGAAAAAAATATATGGTATTAGTGTTTCTTTACCGTACGCCTAGTTCGTGGTACTTCGCTGCGCGTGTTTCCAGGCTCCCTCGAAACCCTGGTTTCTTCCATCACCGGTTGAGGTTCCTGATCACATCTTGCCTTGCTATGTTCACGTACCAGCCGGTTGAGATCCTCTTTGCATTGAATACACTGGCGGGAACCATCGGGCAACCTGACGCTTTTACTTTACTTTACGCTGATGAAGCCATTTGAAGACCAAACCTTTTTTATCCCAAATTGTTTTCGAGCTTGCATGAATAAATTCTGCCGATATTTTGTGAGAAACTCGGATAACGTAAACGATGATCCCTTCAGCATAGTCTTCTTGTGCCAGGCAGCAGAACGCATCGAGAGATCAGCAAAGCGAAAAAGTATCGGTCGGTTGTGACCCGTCTTTGCCCTACCGAGTCTATGAGCCATCCGGATAGACGATGATGAGAGATTCGTCATGCTCAGGTGTTTCTGAAGAATGTTTACAACAATATTAGGCACATCTTCATCAGCTTTTTCTGCAACACCGCTTAACAAAAGATATTTTCTGCGGTGTCTTGTCTCAATGGAGTCAACTGACCGGCTTATCTCTGCTATTTGTTGGCGAAGCAGGTTGAACATGCCTTGAACAAAGTCCCGAAAAGAAGTAAAATCCTGACCAACCTTCTCAACGGCAACAGCCTTGGAAGAACTGGAACCGAGCTGCTTCTCAAACTCTTCCATCTTACGAGTGATTAACGCTTCCAGGGACCTCTGAGTTTCGGCAATGTCAGCAATTGTGGTCATAGTGATGAACAAAATTCACAAAGTGATTATAGAAACAAAATGTGCTCCAGCAGTGTGGTGCAATGGAAAAAAAATCTATTGCATTACCAACTTGCTTTACTTTAAAATAATTTACGTGTTTTATACGTGATAACATCCCTAAATTAAATGTAAGTAAATAGTTTATTAAGTGATTAGTAATTAAAGTAAGACGAACACGTATGCACGTACTTATCACCCACCCGCAATCCCGCCATCCATTTATAATGATCGATATATCGAAAATCCTCTATTTTAAAAAATGTCAACAGTTTTAGTTTGAATCGAGAATCAAATAGGGGCAGATTTTTGTAAAGTTCTTAACCTTATTTCCACCAATAACAATTTCTAAAAAATATATTCAAGTGATCCAGTACATTGTGAAGGTGAGGCTGATAAAATTTTGTAAGGAATACCACTTCGCAGGTATACTGCTACACCACCTCCTCTTTTATCAATGCGATCGTTACGAAGTAAAATAAAGCCTGGTAATCCATAAGAAATAGAAGGCAAAGTTGGGTTTAACCAGGTTTCCGAGATAAGTACCGCGTGGATACTTTGAATATTAAAAATTTCTAAAAGGTCGTTGTAATCTGCGGAATACTCTGGGCATTAATGTGACAAGCGTTGAAATTTTTATTATAACTATCGAATTTTTGGGTCAGGAGAGTACGAAGTGTAAGTAGTTCAAATTCAGAGTCAGAAAATGAATAAAAGGAAAAGGAATCAGAATTAGCAGAGGTGAATGAATCGTTATCGGAAACTACCATGTCACTAAAAATCAGTATATAATATTATATGAAAATAAATTAACATATAAATAACTTATAGAAATAAATATATAACTTATTTAAGTAAATAAAAATAAATATCTTTAATATATTATGTTTAATATACGCTGTATTGTAATTTAGATAATGATTTAGATTGCTACCACACCTGCTGGTAGACTGTTTACAAAACGAGATTAATAATAAAAAATAATTAAAAAAATGAGATCAAATCAAAAATAAAAAGAATTAAAAAAAATCAAATCACTTTGGTCATAAAACTATCAGAAAAAGTTAAATATCAAATGCAACAAAAGTTGTTCTTATGCACCTATGTTATAAAACAAAAATATAAAATAATGAAACACTACCAATAAAAATATTCCTTAATGCTTAACGTAACCTTAGATATACACACTTAAGGTTGATAATTACTTAAACCAAAAGTTGTTTACCAACTCTGAGCGGCCAGCGAATGAGAACAATGCAATGATTCACAGTACAGAAAAAGTGGCCTGCGCTATTTATGTTGAACAACCAGTAACCATATGCCCTTCTAAGCATAATGATCAAACAAATTATCGAAAAAAATATATGGTATTAGTGTTTCTTTACCGTACGCCTAGTTCGTGGTACTTCGCTGCGCGTGTTTCCAGGCTCCCTCGAAACCCTGGTTTCTTCCATCACCGGTTGAGGTTCCTGATCACATCTTGCCTTGCTATGTTCACGTACCAGCCGGTTGAGATCCTCTTTGCATTGAATACACTGGCGGGAACCATCGGGCAACCTGACGCTTTTACTTTACTTTACGCTGATGAAGCCATTTGAAGACCAAACCTTTTTTATCCCAAATTGTTTTCGAGCTTGCATGAATAAATTCTGCCGATATTTTGTGAGAAACTCGGATAACGTAAACGATGATCCCTTCAGCATAGTCTTCTTGTGCCAGGCAGCAGAACGCATCGAGAGATCAGCAAAGCGAAAAAGTATCGGTCGGTTGTGACCCGTCTTTGCCCTACCGAGTCTATGAGCCATCCGGATAGACGATGATGAGAGATTCGTCATGCTCAGGTGTTTCTGAAGAATGTTTACAACAATATTAGGCACATCTTCATCAGCTTTTTCTGCAACACCGCTTAACAAAAGATATTTTCTGCGGTGTCTTGTCTCAATGGAGTCAACTGACCGGCTTATCTCTGCTATTTGTTGGCGAAGCAGGTTGAACATGCCTTGAACAAAGTCCCGAAAAGAAGTAAAATCCTGACCAACCTTCTCAACGGCAACAGCCTTGGAAGAACTGGAACCGAGCTGCTTCTCAAACTCTTCCATCTTACGAGTGATTAACGCTTCCAGGGACCTCTGAGTTTCGGCAATGTCAGCAATTGTGGTCATAGTGATGAACAAAATTCACAAAGTGATTATAGAAACAAAATGTGCTCCAGCAGTGTGGTGCAATGGAAAAAAAATCTATTGCATTACCAACTTGCTTTACTTTAAAATAATTTACGTGTTTTATACGTGATAACATCCCTAAATTAAATGTAAGTAAATAGTTTATTAAGTGATTAGTAATTAAAGTAAGACGAACACGTATGCACGTACTTATCACCCACCCGCAATCCCGCCATCCATTTATAATGATCGATATATCGAAAATCCTCTATTTTAAAAAATGTCAACAGTTTTAGTTTGAATCGAGAATCAAATAGGGGCAGATTTTTGTAAAGTTCTTGTTGATGATGTAGGCCGCTGGTGTCGTCTGGGAGAAAATATACAAAAAAAAATTAGGTGAGCGCGTGTACATCCGCGGGGAGAGAGACATAGGTGTCACCTCGTATGATGTTCTAGTGCAACTAACTCGAAACGCGGGATACCTTCACCCTACTGATAAAAATCGCGGTAAGTGCCACCGTCCCCGTATGCACACGTACTTATTTATTATAGAAAAACAGCAAGTACATAAGGTAAGTAACAATGTTTTATGAGTATATATTTTACATATTTTATTTTTTATTGATTAATATTATTTATATTTCAGGTGTTCGAGAAGCAACGTGAGCATCGTCAACATCCTCCCCCCAAGTGTCGGTTCGCCGACACTCATCATCAAGCTGGAGAAAGGCCACGCGAGCAGCTGATCGCTTCATCACTCCTGACTTAGTCCTAACGTCAACTACTCTGACTCTGCCGTCTGAACCTGGATAAACCTTTTCAATAATACCTATTGGCCAATAGTTTCGAAATAATGATGGATCGACTACTACAACAAGATCTCCTACTTTTAATTGCGGACCTTCCCTATCCCATTTACGACGAGAAATTAGCTCTGGCAAAAACTCTTTTACCCATCTGCACCAAAGTAAGTCTGTCAACCGTTGGGCAATACGCCACTGTCGTCTAACATACATGTCGCCATCATCAAAGACCCCAGGTACAGGTAAGTTCGACGAAGATCCTAGTAAAGAATGATTTGGAGTTAATGCCTCTTTACTTTGAGGGTCCACCGAAACATGGGTAAGCGGTCTACTATTAATTATATTTTCGACTTCAGCGAGAAGCGTTAATAAAACTTCTTCTCGTGGAGCCCTCTCTCTAAGAACGACTTTCAGTGCCGTTTTCACACTTCTAATCAGACGCTCCCAAGCTCCCCCCATATGAGGACTGGCCGGTGGTATAAACTGCCAGGAAACTCCTTTGTTTAATGCTTCGGCTATAACTTGCTGCTGCTTAATTTCTTCAAAAGATTTTCGAAGTTCAGCATCAGCACCTCGCATGTTAGTTCCGTTGTCAGATATGACAGTATGAGGCCACCCACGGCGTGCAGCCATCCTTCTAAGTGCTATTATAAGTGAGTCTGCGGTAAGCGTCGATACTATTTCAATATGAACAGCTCGTATTGTTAAACATGTAAAAAGAACACCATATCTTTTGGGTCTCTGCCTGCCCACAGTTACTTCGATCGGACCGAATAAGTCTACACCACAAACGGTAAAAGGTCTTTGATGATGAACCAATCTTTGAAATGGCAAGTCCCCGAGGCGAGGCGGTCTTGGTGCTGCTTTTCGTATTCGGCAAACTAAACACTGTGAAGCTACGGAGCGAACTGTAGGTCTCAGATTTACAACCCAATATTTTTGTCGTAGCTCGTTTATTACAAGTTCATTATACGAATGAGCAGCACGTACGTGGAAGCCCAAAACCACCAGCCTTGCTATGCGATGTTTACCATCCAGAATCACCGGGTTTTTCATAGTTTCAGTGACGTTTGCAGCCGCGTTTATACGCCCTCCTACACGCAATAAGCCGTCTTTATCTAAAAATGGTGTCAATGAACGTAAACGACTATCACGATTAATTTCTTTATTTTGTTTCAGCAAATCAATTTCAGTCTGAAATGATTGTGATTGTGAATAGCGTAACAAAAGTACTTCGGCTCTATTCATTAACAAATTATTAATACGCCGAGTACCGGTTTTTCTACATTTTTCTATAAATAATAGTACAGATGCGGTGCAGCGAAGCAAGCGCAGCCACACGGAGAAACGGTTTGGATCCGGAATAGGCAAATCATAAATACTATTACAATTCTCCTTTGGTGATTTTATTACTACATATATTTTATCTAACAGCTCATTGTTGCTCTTTTCGTTATTTTCAGGCTCTCGGGGCCAATACTTTTCTTCCGTGTACAGAAAAGACGGACCCGTTAACCAAGAGGAGTCCTTGTTGAAGTCGTAATCATTATTTTTTGTAGCTAAATCCGCTATATTTAAATTTGTTGGCACATAATGCCACTCATCAATTTTACTTAACTCATCAATTTCACCTAACCTATTTGCAATAAAAACTTTGTAATTTCTATGCTCGTTACGTATCCAATAAATAACAATCATTGAATCAGTCCAATAAAAAACACGTGACGGTTTAATTATATGCTCCTTTTTTATAGTCTCTGCCAAGCGACATGCTAATAGCGCGCCTTGAAGTTCGAGTTTAGGCATAGTTAACGGTTTTAACGGCGCAACGCGACTTTTACTCGCAATGAATGACACCTGCACGCCGTTGCTGTCTTGTTTACGCCAATAAGCAACACATGCGTATGCGCATGGAGATGCATCACAAAAAATATGCAATTGCAACGACGTCTCATCGTCGTTTACGGTGTGGCCGCTCTTCTCATTCACACCGACAGAATCGTTGCTATAGAAATACCACCGCGGGATTCGAACGTAACTCATTTCTTGTAACTGCGAAATCCAATCTTTAAATAAAACAAATAAACTATCTGTTATTTCCTGATCCCACTTTATACCTACATTCCATATTTCGCGCATTAAAATTTTGGATTTTATCGTAAAATGTGCTAAAAAACCATGAATATCATATACAGACATTATAATACGAAGAACTTCACGCTTAGTCGGTTTTCGTGATAGTTGTAAAATATCACTCGGTATACGCTTTAACGAAAGATCGAACCCGAACATATCACTCGCGGGAAACCACAAAAGCCCAAGCGTTCGTTCCGGCTGGGATTCAACATTAAACCGTATCGCCATGTCATTTAAAGTCTCTTTTGGCATATCATTAAGAACATCTGACTTGTTACTTAACCAGTTACGCATCACGAAACCACCTTGCTGATTAATATATGAAACATCTTTTATCATTTTTGTAGCAGTAGCGACGTCTGGTAAACTATCGATAAAATCGTCCATATATTGATTTTTCCTAATTGCATTAACTGCATCCGGCATTTTATTCTGAAAGCGCAATGTGTTTTTATTTTGGTTAATATATTGTGCTATAAATGGGGAGCAGTTAGCGCCAAAAATTAATGACGTCATAACATATTTCTTAACAGGATGTTGTATAGGTAATTTTGAACCTTTGTTACTACTTCCGAAGCCTAATTGTTCATTTTCATTGCTTAAATAGATATCTTTCCACAAAAAACGCAAAGAATTAACATCTTCTTTTCGTACATTAATCCTTAAAAACATATCTTTTATGTCCCCTATGATACCTACGCGGCTTTCTCTAAATCGTAACATTATTCCTAATAACGATTGTAACAAATCAGGGCCTTGTAAAAGAAAATCATTTAAAGAATAACCGTTCGACTTTGCTGCCGCGTCATAAACTAAACGCAGTTTTTTCTTATTTGGATTATCTACACCAAAGTGCGGCAAATACCATATTATACGTTTATTAGAGTTTTCATCGGTCTCATTAAGTTCTCTAGCATAACCATTAGAAAATAAGTATCTCATTCTTTCACAATAACGAGTTGCATACTCTTTGTTGAGCAAAAATTTTCTTTCTATTGACTTTAGACGATTAAAAGCGTTAGGGTAAGAGTCGGGTAAATGTAATTCATCGTATTTCCACGGTAAGCCGACATTCCATTGACCATTTACTAATTCTGCAGTGTCATCTAAAATTTGTAAAGCGCGTATTTCGTCTGGGTTGCGGCGCGGCTTCGAACCTACACCAATAGACTCTAACGCGAAGGATCTACGAACTGCATCGTGCAACTGCGCGCAGGTGCATTCACCGTTATCGTTATCGAGAGAGAGATCGCTAGCAATCGATTCTACTGTGTGTAAGTGAAAGATACACTGCGACTGTCCCGCCTTTTCAGTGCAACTATTAATGAAAGAGACAAAGCGATCAGTGCAATTAACATCACTTACCATATATCCGTGCACACACCATCCAAGCGCAGTTTGAGTTATGTACGGCTCACGCTGCTTACCACGAACACAACGAATGGGAGAAATTAAATGATGGTTGTCCTGACCTATTAATAATTTTGGCTTAGCGTTACAATTACATAACATAAGATCTTCACTTAACAATCCATAATTATTAAAGTCCATATTCGGCACTTTTTGTGTTGGTAAATTTAATTCTTTAATTTTACGCGCACGGAAAGTAAACATTTCGTTATACGAATTGGTAACACTAACACTCACTACTTGAGATTCACACACAAGCTCGCCCGAGTCCCATGCGCTGCGCGCGCGCAATATCACGTTTGCACCGTATAATCCGAGCTCATCTGCGATATCAGAGGATATCACCGTCACGGTAGCTCCATCATCCAGTAGTGCATGCGTATGCAAACTGCCATTCGGTCCGTGAAGAGTGAGCGGCACCACTTTCAAAAGCACCTTGTGACAGTGGGATGCCACCGTATGAGTCACTGTTTCATTGGTGCTGGGATGCTCATCCTCACTTCGCTCCACAGTTTTTAAGCTTTCTTCCAATGGTTTTATCCAGTGCAGTAAACGATGATGCGGTTGATTGCAGCCGTCAATGTCGCAATTACTGCCAATACAAGACATACCATTCGTATGGCGGGGGGCAAGACATTTGAAGCAAAGTTTATTTACGCGTACAAATCGCCAGCGATCTTTGCGTAAGGCGCGCTTAAACCGTGAACAATCTGCGACACCATGAGCCCATTTTCGGCAAAATGTACACTTTTCCGCGTTTTGTAATTGATTACTATTTGTGTACAACAACGAGTGTGAACGGTGTTTACGTTCATAGGGCTTCTTTAAATTATATTGAGCGTGAATATGACTTACTCCTGATGCAGCTGTTTTAGTGGCTTCCTCATATAAAAAATCACTAAGCAATTCTAGCTTCGGTAAATTACACTCTCGCTGTTCATAAACGTAGTCGGTCCATTTTGCGACAAGCAAGGTTGGAAGCTTAGATACGACAATCGATACTAACTCCGGGCTGCGAAGATAATCACTTTGTTGCATTGCTTTGGCAGCAGCCACATAGTTCTTTATTTTTATTGCAAAATTAATGATATCATTATGATAAGTTAACGGCAACGGACATAGTTTTTTAAGCTGTAAAACTATTTTACTCATAATTGTTTCTGGTTTGCCAAATCGAAGTTCTAAGGTGTCAATTATTAAATCGGGTGTAGTTCCACCAATCAAGAGTGAAGTCACTGCTTCTTTAGCATCGCCACGAAGACACTTACGTAGCCGCCATAAATTCTCTGTGTCACTATATTTGCATAATTGGGTAGATTCTTGGTACGCCTGTTTAAACTGCAACCACTCCATTGGATCTCCAAAAAATAAAGGCAGGTCTTTAGACGTTGCTAATCTTGTTAAGAGCTCCTGGTTCTGTATTTTATATGATGAGGCAGCCACTGCATCATTCAAGGCATGTGCTAGCTTTTCTAGGCCGATTTTTTCACAAGAGTACTCTTCTCGGTTCTCCTCATGCTGGTTTCCTGGAGCATTCAGCCAATTTTCAACTTTGCTGGTCGAAGATTTCATAGCCGACTTGTGGGAAGAGCGCGAATGAGACTCCAATTCTGCCATCTCAGCTGCAAGCTGTTTGTTTAGCAGCTTCGACTGAATATTTGCCTTAAGCTTGGCAGCTTCTGCCTGAGCACTCTTAACTTTGGCTTCTGCTTCAGCTTCCGCTGCTTGTATTTCCACGAGAGCCATAGCTTTAGCGGTTTCGTATTCCAATTGCCGTTTGCGTGCCGTACTTGACGACGTGCCTGCGGTCTTTGATGACTTTTTACTCTTACTAGAGGCACTTAGCGCATTTCCAGGTTTTTCCAGCACTTCATCCTTTAAGCTGAACGATGGTAACACATCTTGGTTGTTCTTGCACTCCGATTTTGCAGCGGTGCCACGTGGTCGTCGCTTTTTTTGCGGCGTAGCCGGCGCGTGGAACATAACTGGTACTTATTATTATTATATTTTTGCAGACGACGTAAGGATTCGGCCGAAGGACCACTATGTTGATGATGTAGGCCGCTGGTGTCGTCTGGGAGAAAATATACAAAAAAAAATTAGGTGAGCGCGTGTACATCCGCGGGGAGAGAGACATAGGTGTCACCTCGTATGATGTTCTAGTGCAACTAACTCGAAACGCGGGATACCTTCACCCTACTGATAAAAATCGCGGTAAGTGCCACCGTCCCCGTATGCACACGTACTTATTTATTATAGAAAAACAGCAAGTACATAAGGTAAGTAACAATGTTTTATGAGTATATATTTTACATATTTTATTTTTTATTGATTAATATTATTTATATTTCAGGTGTTCGAGAAGCAACGTGAGCATCGTCAACAGTTCTATTATAGGTATTATTCATAATTTCGTTTTACGGATTTCCCCACCACCATTTAATTAAAAACCATTTTTCCGCAGAAAATTCGATATTAAGTGAAATACTACGAAAATGAAAAAAACAACTGATTTCATTATTTTAATCCTAAGGTATTCGTACTAATTTTAAAGTTACAATAATCATTTAATAATTTTTCCCTATACTAATATAAAATCATTCCTCATAAAAACATTCTTAAAACCTTATTTTACTATCTAAGGATTTTAATTTTTCAAACTTCTTTCTTAGGGGATGCCTACTCGTTTTTCCTGGCCCCATGGCCTTTGTGCATCGGACGCGGGGGCGTCTGTTGCACAGACGTAATTGGAGGCCGTGGAGGAAGGAGCGCCATGTGTTCTGGTGCGCCTTACCTATGAAGGAGAACGGGGAGGAATTTTCCTCTCCCGAGGAGGTGCTGCCATGGGGCGGCAGGCGCTAGTAGGGCCGCGGATGTGTGCGAAAGCGTTCTCGTAGCCCTGCCAATATGCGACAAAGGTGGAACACCATGGGGTTTTAGTCGGTGCGAGTCCGACATAACCCGTCCTTGCCCCCGCGAGGCGGGTATGCGTAGGCATTTCCCCATGTACAAAAAAAAAGGGGATGCCTACTTAATAAAAGAAAGTTATTGTTCCAATTTCGCGCATTTACATCCAGCGATTTGAGCTGTAGATTTAATACAATATTTTTCATACAAAATTTGAAGAAATACACAGAAGCAAATACACACTCTGCCCTTCCCCCTCTACCGTAACGGTTTATTTTGAAATCGCAAAATGCGTATTTTTTTTTAAATACAGTACTCTCAGTAAGTATCGAGTCAATTACCCTGTAAAATATTTTTGTAATAAAATAATAAACTGTAACATCCTTGTTTTTTATATCTTTAAATTTTATGTATCTACTTGAGGCGGTTTAGGTTGAGCAAGTGCACTGGTATCTATGACTCAATATATAAAGAGTATATTATAGTAGATACACAGTGAACAGTGACATTTTTCGATAAATGGCAACACTAATTTTACGGCAAATAAAATTTTATTCTGTTGAGGCAATCAATGGGGAGGCTTATGTTCAGCAGTGGACTTCAAAATACTGTAACGGCTATTGGATAAAAGGAAGAAGGAGATTTGAAAATACAAACATTGCGTTGAAAGCAGCAAGCAAAGTAATTATTTACATATTATGTGTCCTTCATATCTCATTTATAATTAAACCTTATGGTACTAGAAAATACTTATAGCGCCATCTATATACAATTATAGTAGTCAATTTATTATTACAGTAAAATCAAAATTATATGATATTTAATAAAGAACGGGTAGGAATAATATAAAAAAAGTTAAAATCGACTAACGTAATTATTCAATTTCACGACAATGTAAATTTTAAAACCTTTGGAAATGCAAAAGTGAAGTATAATATGTTTACTGCCAAGCTTGTATGATCCTTGCCAAAACCAAAGAAATTGTTAACAGCTGTTTCAAAATTTGATTCATCATGTTGTAGGTACTCGGTGGTTAAGGAAAAAATTATAAGCACACCTACTTAAAATTTAATAAATAATTTGCACAACACCATCTATCGATGACATTGGTTAACTATTGTACTTTTGAAACTAGGATATCAGGATTTATATGATACTATTATATCATTATAGAATACGATTTTAAAATATCCTTAATCACTCAACGCCACCATTGAACAAATTCGTATCAATATTTCGTACCCATACCTCAGAATATTATACATAACTTTTGATAAGAAGAACCGATTTTTATAAAACAAAGACTAAATTTAAAACAGAAATACGCTCCACAATATTTCTTACAATTATTTTGACATAAATTATTACTTTATACATGATACGTTAACAAACATACAGACAGACAGTTAGATAGACAATTTTAAAAATGACACGAATGTATTCAGTTACTTATTTTTAGTCCCTCTCAATCAATTTTGTTACAAAAATATAAAATTTACAGACATCCGCAATTTACATTTTTATTATATGTATAGATATTTACTACAGTTTTATTACAATATACGATAATTTTAATATATTATAATGGATTTCCGCAAAGTAATGCCTGATTCTATCAATTACGATATTTTTTCATACAAACTAGATAAAGAATATATTAAATTATACCATTATTCGTAGAAATCTTGATCACTGTAGCATAATATGGAGACCGCTCTATACTACTCTTTATCTGCGGGAGGAAAGGAAGCAGACACAAAGAACTTCCTACTGGACATTCTAAAGAATTTTTAAAAATAACTTAACATGCGATCCAGCTCAAGTCTTCTCTCATTTCTCAAACAATTTTGGGGCAGATAAGGACCTTTTCGGTATTGGCGAATTCATGTCCTAGAAATTTTTTAATTTCTTTCCTCAAGTACCAAGTACGTGGTAAACCTAGGCATAAAATTGCAATAAGTAATTTAAGCGGTGTCGGCGAGACATGAACTCGAATAGCTCGTATACTGTAAAATTTAAAAGAAGGCTTATCCAGTATGTTTTCAAAAATATGCACAAATATAATAGACTACATACTGGATGGAAATATAGCAAATAAAAATGTCTTGGTTAAGGAAGATACAAATAGTAAAATCGTATGTGAAACCTGAGCAAACTGAACAAGTAAGCCAGTGTCTTCTTGGAAAATCCTATGAACGTTTATATTCTCTGAATTGGAAACAGATACGAAGACAGATTTATCACGAATGCGCAAAATGTAAGAAAATATCGTAAGACAAACCGCACACTGAAGAATATCATACCTTCATATGAATATTTGTGGAATTTTTCGTTGCAATATTCCAATGGTTATATTAAATGCACTAAAGGCATAAAAGAAAAATGAAAAGCAGAACAAATAAATAACGATATATATTAATTTAAAAGAAATTTGAGGTGCTGATAGTTTGTCACGACTACTGTTAAGAACTACTTCTTATTGCGCAAGCGTTTTAAGCTTACATGGATTAGTTAGCAGAAATACTAGTGTTGTAATAGCGTTGTTAGTATTTTTTAAAGAAAATTAAAATAGTTCTAGAAACAATGAACAAGAATTGTATTCCTATTTCATTTTTATATAAATTTGAAGATGATACAATCTTAATATTATTTTTATTGAATTAGGATGACACACTAGCACCATCCACCACAAGTCCACCTGATGATAAGAGGATGTTGTTGTCCATAGACACTTACATTATAGCCCTACATAACAGCTCTTCACAAGTCAGTTCAGTTCGTCAGTCAGCTCGTCACTCCATCTAGTGGGGATCGCCCTACATTTCATCTACCCGTACGACGCTATCGGTTCTTCGAGTTATATGGCCGGCCTATTGCCACTTCAGCTTACTAATCCATTGGGCTATGTCAGTCACTTTGGTTCTATTGCGAAAATCTTCATTTCTTAGCTTATCACGCAGAGAAAAAAGTACAATATGCACTAATTTAGCAGAAATTTATTCACGTTTTTGAAAACATTCACATGTAGTCGGACGAAAAGACCTATTTTTCCAAATTACCAACCAACCCTTTACTGTACGAGCTACAAATGACACATCGACGTCCCATGATCAAAGGATTGGTTTAATTAATAATTTCTGCGCGCATTTTTCAATATATTTTCCATCGTCACTTTTGTCGGTGATTGAGGCTAAGTAGCTTAGTATACATCAAATTGGGGCGGAAATTGGACGGGATCATTAATTTTAGTAGATATAACGTGCGTATCTCATTTCGCCCCTCATGAATCCGTCAGCAATCGATCAATATGTTTCAAAAATTCAAAATGTTACTTTTTTACTTTTAATAATTACTATATAACATAGATAAAATGAACATCATCGCGGAATAGCGTTCACGATATAAATTCAGTTAATTCTGGACTTCTCTGAGATTTTTCTGCCAACCTATTTTTATTGAAGTTGCTTGAGTCTTCTGTCCATAGCAATAAGTCGGCGGAAAAATCTCCGGGGCACGACATCCTTCAGCAATTTTCAGCAGCAAATTCCTATGTTCTTCACTTTGTGTGGTTCTTATGGCTATATCGCTGAAAAGTTAATACCAAGGATTGTTTCACTTATCACGAAAATCAAACTAGGGATTCCTTAGATGTACATACACAAACTATTTAGTAAGCAATTGAAGCTTACCTCTCCAACGAAAGTGTCATATTATGATTTAAGCAGGCTTTAATATACTACACATCAAGAAACCGGTTCTTTAAGCCTTTGATTCGGACTTCTTAAAAGTATATAATATAATATCATATACCGTGGAGAGAGCTACAAAACAACACTAGTGTACCACAAAGAAATTACATCTGTATTTACATATTGGTGCAATCATTAAAAAAAGTTGTGCCAGATGGGCAAAAGCACTGTCAAGATTTTAAAAATTGGATTGCGGAGTAAGAACAGGGGTTGATTTTTCCTCGTCTTTTAACCTATACTAATGTACATGAATCAGTTCATTGATAAAGTGTTCAAAAATCCTGATCGAGTTTAAACTGCATGCTAAAAAAAGCAAAAGGATTTACTGACGATATCGGCTATGCACACAGCCTCATAATATTTTTAATATCGTTTTAAAATAAAATAAATCTAATACTAAAACGTAATATTTTGTAAAACAAAAAAATAAAATCCTATTTTTTTAAATATTATATCATGATCCCATAGAGTTCAAGATTTATTGAAGTCCTTAGACTCATACGTCAAAAATATAAATTATGAAGACAACTTGGTCTGGTTGAGACCATCGATCGGTGCACAAGAGAGACTGATGTAAGTCATACGCGGGAATTCATAAGCTCTAATACAAAATACATGAGATCTTTAAAAGTTAGACTTTAAACGCCGGTTGCAAGTGCTATTCAGTACCAAAACTAACAATCTGTATTACTAAAGAGACTTGAGAAAATCTCTTTGAGATCTCTCTATTCCAAAGTTTGCGAAAGCTGGTGTCACCGATGTACTTTCGTGAACAGCGCTTCGATGGCGTCCTTAAGCGTTTCGTGGTGCCTATGCCTCATAGCAGCTCTGACTTGAGTTCTCGGAGACTCTAAGTTCGCAGATACTTTTTTGGTTGATGCTGTTTTGGTTGATGGTGGTGGCACAATCCAGTTCGCAGACAATGGAAAACCCTTAAGCTTCAAGCTAAATGAGACGGACCGTACCGGATTGTGACAAGAGTCAATGATGTAAACTACCGGATACAGAAAGGTGCAAGACGTACTCCTGAGATCGCTTATGTGGATCGACTGGTGCTTTATTATGGGACCGATAATGCTCGGAAAAAGTGCTTAAAAATATCTTAAGAGGCAACATTGTTGCGCGCCATAGTTAATGCCTGGTACAAGGCAACTTTAGTTACCACTTGCGTCTTCTAGTATCGAGTAGCAGAACCAGGAGAGTCAAGATCCTTCCAGAGATTTCCATGCCAAAACTTCCAACACTCAGTCAGTCGGGACCTTTGTACTCGAATATTCGAGATGTTTCAGTAGAAGTGGCCACTAACTTTATAAGGCCGATATAGACCACGACCCAGGTCAGAATTGAACTGGCAATACAAACGAATACTTTGCAGCGTCTTCTTTGCATCCATCGCTACTCTCGATGATGGGGGGAGCACACCGCCGACGATCCCGCGGCGTGAGTGCTCCATGCCGGATGTGCGGTTCACACAGCGCTCGGTTCGCAAAGCACGTCTCTCCCTGGACATCCACAAGTCGAGTGGGCCTAACGGAATCTCCCCAATTGAGCTGAGGAATTGAGCTCAAAATTGGCACCGGTTATATCGCGTTTTTTATGGTACTCCTACTCCCTAGGCGTAGTTCCAAAATAATGGAAGACGGCTTTCGTCCACCAGATCCCTAAAAAACGGATTTTCGGATTACGGGCGACTAAATATAGTCCAGCTTAACCCTCAGAAGACACAAGTTTGCGCGTTTACCGCTAAAAAGACCCCCTTCATCGTATCTTCTCAGTTTCAAGGCACTCTCCTTGTTGCCTCAGCTAGTATAGGAATCCTCGGCGTCGACATATCGAGTGACGTGCAGCTTCATGGTCACTTGGAAGAGAAGGCCAAATTGACCTCTAAAAAGCTTGGCGTGCTCAGCAGAGCGGGACAGAATTTTATGCCGGCACACTGCCTGCAACTTTATAAGGCGCAGGTTCGGCCTCACATGAAATACTGTTACCATCTCTGGGCTGGGGCTCCCCAGTGCCAACTCCTTTCACTTAACCGCTGCAGTTTTTCCAGTGCAGAGCGGCCCGAATCGTTGATGAACGAGTGCTTTCCGATTGGCTCAATTCACTGGCGCTGCGAAGAGATATTGCATCTCTTTGCATTTTCTTTTGCATCTACCACGGGGAGTGCTCTAAGTAATTGTTTGGTTTAATCCCAGCTGCCAAATTTTGTGAACGCACTACGCGGCAAACCTCTCGATACCATCCACACAATCTGGATGCTTGGCTGTCCACCACTGTACGTTTCACTAGGAGTTTTCTTCCGGGTACGATTTCTCTGTGGAATAGTTTACCACCGGCGATTTTTCCGTACCGATACGACCTTGGGACCTTCAAGAAAAGAACTTACTCCTTTCTAAAAGGCTGACCATGCACTGCAATTCCCCCTGGTGTTGCACTTGTTCATGGGCGGCGGTAGTCACCTAACATCAGGTGAACCGTATGCTCATTTGCCCCTCTCCTGTAAAACAAAGCTATAGAACTGCAAACTAAAGTGATTAGTAGTACGATTGTGTTTTACTATTAGTGTGTTCAAAGTTGTAGTTGGTGTTCTGTAATTAAAGTGTCAATTTTGGTAACTCAATCGGCAGTTAATATTGTCACGAAACCCAAGCTCGTAACAATACTGTAAAGCTCGATTTCTCAATCGGTAGTTAATATTGTCACGAAACCCAAGCTCGTAACAATACTGTGAAGCCCGATTTTTCAACTGTTAGTTAAAAGTTATCCATAAAATTAGTTATAACCTGAATAAATATTATATAAAAGTGAAATAATTGAATCATTTAATTCGCAAAACCGTAATTTTTTATTTGTTTATGTTGTATTTTATTCCATTTATAAATTTAAGCAGAGGATTGTAAAATTTTTTTTTTTTTTTTTTTTGCGCCCGAAGCAATTAAAGGGCTACCCTGTACGTAGGGAGGCGGAAAATGCATTACGCATACCACGATAGCCGGTCTATCGTGGTTATGGGGGACTCACTGTCCTACCGGGGACCCTAAGTGATACCCCCTAAAAACCGCCTTTGGGGACAGGCAGCTGGCTGATTAAGCTCTATTGTGCCTTATCATGAGCGACCCTCTTTTGGGAAAAGAGGGCGCAGGCGGCTAAGAGCCGCTGAGGGAGTGCCTACGAAGGCAAAATAATATTAGTTGATATAATAATAATTAATTTAATTAGAACTGGCCTGAGCCGCCAGGAGGCAGTTCAGGTCGTTTGACAGTTTATTTGGCGGGTCCGAGAGAGAGTTTCTCGGCCTGCGGACACGATAGCGAGAGGGGGGTGGGGCTGCATAAGAAGCCGCCTCACGAATTAAATTGTTTGGGTGCGACTCTGAGGCTTTGAAGAAGTTCTCAGAGAGTTTTTTAAGGAACTGTTGAATTGTTGGGAGCTCTAAGTCCCGATGAAGGTCGGCATTACGGACGTACCAAGGTGCGTTCGCAGCTCGACGACAGAAGAGGTTCTGAACTATTTGGAGTTCATTTAATATGTTAGGGTTTGCGTGGGCAAAGACGGGGCCCGCGTAGGTCATGACGGGTCGTATACAGACCTTATAAAGGGTTCGCTTGTTCCGAAGGGACATTTTACTGTGTCTGCCCAACATACTGTTGAGCCTACTCAGGTAAAACCGTGCGTGACGGGTGACTCGTTTGACGTGGGGCCTAAAAGTGAGCCCTGTGTCTAGAGTGACACCTAAATATTTGGCTGTCGTATGCCAGGGGACAGGGGTCCCTAGCATACGTATTGGAGGAGTGTTTTTAAGACGGCGTCGTTTATAATCGAAGTGAACGGCGGAGCTCTTCTCCGGGTTCACATCGATGCGCCATTTTTTGAACCAATCTCCTAGGTCATCAACTGACTTTTGGATCTTGTTCCGTATGAAGGGTAGTGAGACACCTTTGCAGTAGATGGCAGTGTCGTCTGCGAAGAGGGAGAGTTGAACACCTTTCGACGGGATGGGAATGTCGTTGGTGAACAGGATGTACAGCAAAGGAGCAAGTACTGAGCCCTGAGGGACACCAGCCTTGATAGTTCGCTGTGAGGATAGCGTGCCTTCGTGTCTAAAACGAAAGGTACGATGCTTCAAATAGGAGGCCACGAGACGAACTAGACGATCGGGGAGACCTATTTTGTAGAGCTTGTAGATGAGGCCTGTGTGCCAGACTCTATCAAAAGCTTTGGCTATATCGAAGAAGACCGCGATGGTTTTATGACGTCGAGGATAGAAACCGCTGAGGATATATTCCACAATGCGGTGAACTTGTTGGGGACATGAGTGTTTGGCTCGGAAGCCGAATTGGTGGGGAATGATGAGAGGGTCACCGTCTATGGGAAACAGATAGCGCCTCATCCGTGTTTGGATGACTCTTTCGAAGAGCTTGCCCATTGCCTTGAGGAGGCTAATGGGGCGATGGCTGGAGGGGAGGTTGAGAGGCTTGCCTGGCTTGGGAATTCCAATCACAGTTGCCTCTTTCCACGTAGTGAAAAAATAACTAAGGTTGAAGCAGGCGTTGAAGATAATAGATAGAAAGGTTAACACCTGCTCGGGAAAGTGTTTAAGGGCTTGGTTGGAGATGCCATCCGCGCCCGGAGCCTTTTTAGGCTTAAGTCCTTTGATGAGGGATGAAATCTCATCATTGGACACAGAGATAGGTTCGGAGGCGGTAGGGGGTGAGTTCCGGCGGCGGACCTCATCCTCTACTGCCTGGACGTGTGAGGGGTCGACAGGTTGAGAACTAGGGGAGCATTGATCGGCAATGCTATCCGCAAAGCACTCAGCCTTCTCCTCGTCCTCGAAGGCAACCGTGCCGTCGGGACGGGAGAGAGGGGGAGTGTGGGTGATAGCGTCTATGCGGAGGGCTCTAGCCATCTGATAGTACGCTGTGTGAGATGGAGTGATATTCTCCATGAGCTTACTCTTTTCGAGATCTTGAAATTCAGAGAGGCGGAAGCGGAGTTTTCGTTGAAGACGATTGGCCGCGCGCCTATATTCGGGGGTGGGATATTTTGCTGCTCTCCGGAAAGCAGCTTTTTTGGCTTTTAATAGGTTGCTAATATGTAGGGGAAGCCCACTATTGTTAGCAACCGGGACGATCCTTTCGTTCTCCTTAAGGGAGGATTTAATAAGGGTGGAGAGTGAGTCGACCGCGGTGTCGATTTTTTCGGGACTGTCTAAGTCCGACGGAATGGAGATGGTAGAATCCTGTGAGTCCAGAGCTTTAGCTAGGGACTCCTTGAATCCCTTCCAATTAGTGAAGGTTTTTGTGTGTATTGGGGGAGGTGGCTGATGGCCAAGAATGAGGGAGACCGGTCTGTGATCTGATCCTAGATCGTCTAGTGTCTCGATTGCTCCGAGGTTGAGAGAAACTCCTTGGAGTAACGCAAAATCTAACACATCGGGAGAGTGATCGGTGTTATCGGGAAAGTGAGTAACACCGAGAGGACTATGGACAGTGATATCAAGAGACTGCGTGATATCGAGCAGTATCTTGCCACTAGGGGACGTAGTGCGGCATGTCCATTCAGTATGCTTGGAGTTAAAATCTCCAAACATAATGACTGAATTGCCCAAGGATAAAATGGCTTCAAAATCTTTTTTGAGGGGATAGGTTCCTGAAGGGATGTAACAGGAGGCTATGAGGATGGACTGATGTCCAGTCATAGCTAGCTTGCATACCGTGGCTTCCATATTGGTAAGCTGCGGAGTAGAAATGGGCGAGCAATGAAGTGTCTTCTTGTAATAGATGGCCGTTCCGCCGCCTCGGCGGTCGGGTCTGTCATTACGAAGAAGAGAGAAGTTTCTAATAGAAAGGCCTCTAGTGTCCTTAGCTTTAAGATTAGTTTCCTGTAGGAGGAGGAAATCGACTTCACGATTTCGAAGAAAGAGCTTTAGCTCTGGGAGGTTATTTCGCAAGCCGCGAATATTGAATGATACAAGCGATAAACCCTTAGGTTTGATACGACCGTGGGATCTTGGTAGGTTAATATTATTATCAGCCATTGAAGTTAAGTTAATTAAGTTAACTTAACTTACAACAGAGCAAGCAGAAGGTCATTGTGTTCCGCAAGAGCGATGAGACGCTCTTGGGGGGACTTCGCCGCGCGCAGTTTGCGTGAGATTACTGTAATCTCCCTAACATCTATATTCCTAATCGCGGAATATAGTGTGTTGTAGTCATCAATTGTGGGCTCTGCCTCGTGTGCGTACGAGGTTGTCCGCGGAGGGAGGATTGTAAAATCAGTATTGATTCAGATATCAATAGTAAAACGTTTGATAATCCATCATCATGTATAAGTTTCTTTGAAAGATACAAGGTTCTTTTGCCTCTAGGTACAAAAGTTCGATATTGACAAAAGTTAAGGTTCTGTGTCCAAAAGCGAAAAACTTTGTAAGATTCGCTAAATATTTTCGCTTCACTTTATTTCGTTTTAACGTTTGTGATCTAAGTATAGCAAATTGAACTAAAATTTCAATGGAAACAAACATAACCGTGTAAGGGCGGCATAAAAGAATCTATCACCCATTTTGTCCCATCGTCCATCGTAAGCGGACGTTAGCGATACCGTTTTAATGTACTAAAAGTCCACTACTGAAAATAGGAATATTTACGATAGTTGCCACGCTTGGCGGGCTGGTTAGAAGTCTTTAAAAGGAAGTTTTTTTTTTTTTTTTTTAAAAAACGCAATTGTCCATCCTCCATCCCATCCATCCTGGTTTGTTTCGCTCTGTTACCTATTGTGACACCAACGAGATGATGTGGGGTAGTGGATATCCTCACACTGCCACTACACGTTCACGGCCTCAGTTGTAACAATATAAGTTGTATCGATGAATTGTACATTACGAAGTTATAAGTAGAAGATCAATTTCAGATGTGCTACGGAACCTTGAATTTAATAGAAATCGCTACAAACGTATTATACATAATAATAAAAAAACTCCCAATTTTGCCCGGAACACGGACATATATTACTGGATCTACAATAAATAGATATACAATATTTTCGTGTACGCACAAATCTTATTCAACTGCAGTGGTTATTCTAGCTGATTTACATGGGTAAAGGTTAAAGGGTTGTAATAAATTACGTATATAATTTAAACAAGTCTAAAGCAAACCAGCCCAAGACTGACATAAAAATGTTTACACCAAATATTTTGTCACAAAATATTTTGCTTAACGGCGCCTCTACACGTTGGCCAACACAGTGGCGAATGTAGTGGCCAATAGCATTGGCCAACATGTAGACGAGGTGTTTGGGCTTCATTGGTATGTATTCGAACGATGGCCCGCAAGTTGGCGCGAGATCCGTGTGGTGTCGGTTTTTTACGAAAGATCAAAGGATTGTTGGCCGAGTTTGGTCCACACGTTGGCCGCGAGTTTAGTTTGCTACAAGCTCCCAGAGTGATTACACGCATCTGATTAAAATTTTATATTCACGCTTTGTAGGGTGGATGACCCAATTATCAGCCTTTTAGTGCCAATTTCAACTTTAAACATTCCTACTACTTTAATTAGCGCGATTTAATTATTTTTAAACATTTGTTTTAATCAATAAGCTATTTATAAAAAAAAATAATGATCATTTTTTTTACAATCAGATTATTACGAGAACAATTTTAAAATGAAAAAAAATGCAGCACGTCATTTATACGTGGTAGAACCATGGAGTCATATTAGAAGTATAGTTGTAGCACGAATGGGTCGGTTGGACCGGGGAAGGACCACGCTCTCACGGAATATCAATGTAAAATAGTAGCTTAATGATGCTGTGTTTCGTATAGTGAGTGTAGAGAACGAGAGACACTTTTTAAAGGAAACGAGGCATTTCATCTTAGTCCTCACGGGTGACAACGCATCTGCATTTTGATTCGTAATCGAGGATAGATGTAGATGTCTATGGGCCACAGTAACCACTTACCATCAGGTGGACTGTGTGCTCGTTTGTCACCCTATCCTATAAAAAAAAAGTTTTATAAAAACCTATCCCATATAAAAAAGCGTCGATTTCTTATAATTTAAGTAATTAAAGTACATAAGTTTTCGAATCATCATCATCATTACAGCTCTTCACAAGTCCACTACTGAACATCCTCCTCCAAAGAATGCCGCAAAGCATGGTCCTGAGCCACTTTCCTTGTCATGAGTTTTTCATTTATGTTCTAAGTTATAATTAGTACCTATTATTAAGTCAGTGTTAATTATATCTATTGATATTGTTTTTGTCTTTCTCAAAAAATAATTAAATTACCAAATAAATTATAAGGTGTTTTTATATACATCAAATGTCTGATAGAAAAGCAGGAACATGTTTTGCTAAACTTTAAAAACAAAACCCAATTTTAAAACATAGACTAATCGATTATAACTCCTTTAACTTTAAAATAAGTTAAGTTCTAATTAATAGTATTTATTCTAGTTTCTGATGCATGTAAAAAATAAATAAAGCTAATTGTATATCGTATATCTAATTATAATAATAATAATAAATAACGTTTATTAGCAACCAAATATGTCTAAATACAAAGGAGCTCTGTCTCCTGAACTAGGTTATCACCTGTATCTCAGGAAACAGTGCCTTCCCTAATTCTTAGTTCTAGGTCTATATTCGGCAAGTACATAAGACAATTTATTATTCTTTAATTAATGTTAGTTTATAGCCGTTACTGTTACATACTGTTTAATGTGTTGTTTATTGTTGTTGTGCGTATGTGTGGAAGAGTGTGCGTGTGTGCGTGTGTGTGTGTGCGCGCGCGCGCGCGCGTGTGTGTTTGTGTGTTTGTGTGTTTGTGTGTGTGTGTGTGTGTGTGTGTGTGTGTGTGTGTGTGTGTTTGTGTGTGTGCGCGCGCGTGTGTGTGTGGGTGTGCGCGCGCGTGTGTGTGTGTGTGTGATTGTGATTGTGTCTGTGCGTGTTTTAATGATTGTATTTTATTTAGGTATTGTAAGAAGATTTTCAGTTTGGACATAGTCAAGATTTTGCAACCATTTCAGTACATATTTTTTAAATCTATTGGTGCTTAGAGTTATAAGGCTAATAATATTTTCGGTGGGAATTTTATTATATATGTATGGTGCAATGAAATTGTAGTGTCTTTGCATAAAGGTGGTTTTGGTAGTGGGTATAGGGCACCGAAATCTTCTTTTACTGGTTCGTGGTAGTGAGTAGGCAGTTACACGGTGGTATCTCAGGAGAGCTTGAATTATAAACAACTTGCGAACTGAGAGTACCTGAGTCTCGTTGTAGATTTTATTAGTAGGATGCCGGTACGGTAGGTGCATTAGTACTTTTAAAATTGCTCTTTGCGCACGTTCCAGTTGAATCATTGTTGTTTTAGGTGCGCTACCCCACGTCGTCACACAATAATTAATGATACTTTGGCAGAGCGCTTTATAAGTCTGAATAAGAATTTTTTTACTAGCGACTGTTCTTAGTTGTCTAAATACGTATATAAGTCTTCTAACCCGAGAACAGATGCTAATGATTTGTTCTTTCCAGCTCAAATTATCATCTATTTGAATACCTAGGTATCTAATACATCTGGCTCTAGTTAACGTGCTGCAATTGCATTGGCTAGTAAGCTTTCCATTACATGGTAAAGAATGTAGTGTGATTTTAAAGTCTTGAGCTGGACCTGAAGTTGCAGACCTCGAGAAGCAGAGGTATTTGGTCTTTGAAATATTTAGTGCGAGTAAGTTATTCTCTAACCAAGCTGAGACATTCTTAAAACAGGTTTCTGCAAAAGTTTGTACTTGTTTCCAACTCTGCCCATGAAATAGTAAGACGGTGTCATCAGCAAATATTAGCACCTCCGTATTAGATGTTAATGCGTTTGGAAGACTATTAATATACGCCAAGAAGAGAGTCGGGCCTAATGTACTGCCTTGTGGAATACCGAATTCACAAGTTGAGGCGTCACTTAGGTCTTTATTTACTCTAACGTATTGCTGTCTGCCTGCCAAGTAACTATGGAACCATTGGTGTACATGACCGCGGATGCCCAAGCCCTCTAGTTTAGACAACAGTATCGGAATTGATACTGTGTCAAAAGCTTTCTTTAGGTCAAGAAAAACACCAATGACCTTCTCTCCTCTATCAACATAATAGTGAATTAAAGATGTCAACATCAAAAAGGCGTCATCCGTTGACCTTCCTTTGCGAAACCCATACTGATAATCAGTTAATAGTTTGTTTTTCTCTAAATAAATAATCAACCTACGGTTGATCAACCCTTCCACAATTTTTGACATGGTAGACAGCATAGAAATCGGTCTATAGTTCGAGACATCTTGTTTGTCCCCCATTTTAAAAATTGGAGACACGATAGCCGTTTTAAATAAATCGGGAAATATTCCCTGTTCTAAGCTAAGATTACAAAGATGTGCAATTGGATATACAAGGTACTTTTTTGCTAATTTGACAAACCTAGTGGGAATGCCGTCATGACCTGGTGCACTGTCAGATTTTAGTTTATTTATTATTTTATTAATTTCATATGGGTCTGTGGGTGCGAAAGACATAGATTGAAGCTGAGAGTTTGATTGTACAGACGCTTGCCTTGCTAATTCAAGCTCCGTTTTATTTAGTTTCTGTAGGATGACGTCCGCCAGACTTTTACCAATGGTTGTGAAGTATGTGTTGATCTTGTTTAACGATTCCTTTGTAGTGCTCCCAATCTTAAGCAACTCTGGAGGCACATCGTTTTTAGTTTTCATATTACATATGTCCTTTATTATATTCCAGGTTTTTTTTGATATTATTTTCACTTTTTAGTAGTTCCTTTTGATAATACTGCTGCTTCAAAGATTTTAATATTTTATTGCAAGTGTTCCTATATTTTTTATATGTGTTAATAGTGTCTTCGTTTGGTCGTACTTTGGCCCTTTTATGCAACTTATCTCTTTTACGAATTGATCTTACAACGCCTATCGTGATCCAAGGCTTAAGAGGTGCTTTCTTTTTGGGTATGTACTTAGTGCTAGTGCACTCGTTAATGATATTCGTAACAATATTGACAAGATGTTACGCAGTTTGGTTTACATCACGCAACTTAAAATAATGTGACCAGTCCATGGCACTTAGATTATTTAATGCCCGGGCGTAGTCTAGTACCTGTTTTGTGTGTGTGCTTTTTATTTTTATATCTATTTACAGCCGCATCAATATTCACTATTCTTTTATTTTCTCCTGTATCGCGGAGGCAACTTACAAACATAAATTGCGCAAGGACACACATCCAGACCTGAAACAATTATTTGTAGGATATACAAATACTTGTTCCGTGCGGGATTCAAACCCGCGACCCCAGGCACAGCCACTTATTGCCAAGCCACTGCGCCACGGAGCCGTCGTCTAAAATAAAATAAATTCGTCCGCACATTGGCCCGAACCGAAGTAAACTGAACGACGTTCCAACGTGTGGACGCCGTCACCAACTCTCGGCCAATATATTCGCCACTCCATTCGCCACTGTGTTGGCCAACATGTAGAGGCGACATAAACATATTGTTACGATTGATACATTTAGTTCTAACACATATTTTGGCTGTAAGCGACTGCCCTTAATTTTCTTCAAGTTTTAGTCACTTTCAGCGTCATAGGTATAATTATTTTAAATTTCTATGCTTTTTTTAAGTTTACTGGTTTTGTAGCTCATTTCTATTTATGTCTTAGCAATTTTAGAAAATTGTAACAGGCTACACTCTTTCTTGAAGTTATTCTAAAACATTAATAATATTTTAGTACAACTTACACACGCAAACTGCCTTTTAAAATAAAAACGATTTATGTTTAAAAATGAAACTTTGTAAGATAATCTATATACCTAGAGTCCAAACAAATAGATCGATAAGGTTCTTAAATTACCTACTTAGTGTATAAGAAAATCTGTATGATTTACGTAGACAAGGGTAAAGGGAAGAAATAAATTATCTATTTTATTTAGCTAAGCAAGTCAGCAAACCGGAACTTGGGATAGAAAAATAAATGTTTATATTGAAGTTGCCAAATATTATTTATTTGTAGCTATGTACTAGCAGGTTCCGTAGATTTAATTCCGTCCTTCAGATTTATTAAAAACTCGACTACAACGTTAGCTATCAAATATAAAACATTAAATCAACACGTTTTGTGTGGCCCATAGACATCTCCATTTATTCGATTCTGAATTAACCCCCGAGGACTAAGATGGAATGCCTCGTTTGTAGTAAAAAATGGTCTCCGGATCTCTACACTCACCACACGAAACACAGCTGTATTAAGCTGCTATTTAACGCTTGTATTATGTAAGAGCGTGGTCCTTCCCCGGTCGAGCCGTTCCATTCGTGCTACAACCATAATATAGCTACAGCGTGGGTCTACCACGTATAAACCACATACAAATTGTATGTGTTATTTAAGCCTACTGATAAACATGACGCTCTTTTGGATGGTGGATTGACGATCGCAATATCAGACGCGTCTCACATCTTTGACGCTGCTGTCCGATGCCGGTTTGGATATTTTACGATTAGCGTAATCGATACCGGAAATGCCAGTTTGGAGAATTCACGTCTAATGTAAGGGATATGAGCAACGCCAGTTTAGATATTTTAAGCCATAAAAGTCTAATTGGTGTGATGGGTTTTCTTATGCAACATGGTAACGCAAAAATTAAATTCTACTCATTTCGATAAATTACGTGCGACAAAATTTATAAATCGATTATATAAATACAAGACTCTCATTATACTGAACTCAATAACGTTGAACAAATTTACCTCAATTCTCCAAGATAATTAATTTCAAATCGCTTATTATTACAGTGTTCACATTACGTTAATTGAAAGATTTCAATTTCGATTACATTAAAATCTTTTCGTTGTTTTTTTTTTATTATATTACAAAGTAAAAGTTCATCTGATGTTGAGTGGCCATATTTAATAAAATCTCGCAATCCGGCAACCAACTATTACTCATACAGTTAGTTAAAGCCTGTTTTTTAATGCTTATATTTACTCCTTCCAGCATTAAACCACAAAACAGCAGTGGACTCAGTTCTCACTCTGCTGTTAAAATTAAGCACTTCAATATTATGTGCATAGGTTTTCATGCGAATTTTAATTGGCTTACCGTATGGCTCTACCACTGTCATGTTTACCAAGGTACGTAAATACAATTTAACTTTTTTACAATTTAATACTTAGGTAAAAAAACAACATGACAATATATTGTAACATTATTTTTCTAAAGTGTTTGGTAAACCAAAAATACTATTAGCAAATCAAATATAGTAACGAAATTAAAAGCGGTCTAGGTGCGATCCGAAAGGTCCACACGACTAACTTCCCAGTGGAAAGAATAATAAAATATCATATTTTAATATTTTATAAAAAATTTCATTCGGCATAAAACAATATGACAATATATTGTAACATTATTTTTCTAAAGTGTTTGGTAAACCAAAAATACTATTAGCGAATCAAATATAGTAACGAAATTAAAAGCGGTCTAGGTGCGACCCGAAAGGTCCACACGACTAACTTCCCAGTGGAAAGAATAATAAAATATCATATTTTAATATTTTATAAAAAATTTCATTCGGCATAAAAACAATATGACAATATATTGTAACATTATTTTTCTAAAGTGTTTGGTAAACCAAAAATACTATTAGCGAATCAAATATAGTAACGAAATTAAAAGCGGTCTAGGTGCGACCCGAAAGGTCCACACGACTAACTTCCCAGTGGAAAGAATAATAAAATATCATATTTTAATATTTTATAAAAAATTTCATTCGGCATAAAAACAATATGACAATATATTGTAACATTATTTTTCTGAAGTGTTTGGTAAACCAAAAATACTATTAGCGAATCAAATATAGTAACGAAATTAAAAGCGGTCTAGGTGCGACCCGAAAGGTACACACGACTAACTTCCCAGTGGAAAGAATAATAAAATATCATATTTTAATATTTTATAAAAAATTTCATTCGGCATAAAAACAATATGACAATATATTGTAACATTATTTTTCTAAAGTGTTTGGTAAACCTAAAATACTATTAGCGAATCAAATATAGTAACGAAATTAAAAGCGGTCTAGGTGCGACCCGAAAGGTCCACACGACTAACTTCCCAGTGGAAAGAATAATAAAATATCATATTTTAATATTTTATAAAAAATTTCATTCGACATACAATACGATGACCGATTTTGCTCAAAATTTAATGAGGTCTAAGTTACATAATTACGCGTTAAATGATACTGGTCCCATGACAATATTACTTTTGGTTCTCGAGGTACACGAGGCAAAAATTGAGTTGCACTCACGGACATCCTCTTAAAAACCGTTCTATTCGACTCTAAAGACCTTGAAACGTGGAAATATGTTAAAATTTCCAATTTGCAAAATCGGACCCACTACAATAAATTCCCACTGGGAAGTTAATAAAATGAGTTCATAAATGCATTCGTTCTAAACCAATCATACATTTACTTTGGTCTTTACTATTTATTTTTACCTCGGCAGTCAAATTAATTCACATATCTAACGTAACTTTCTGCATGCAAAAGTTTATATTCTAAATATAAACTTTTGCGTGCAGAAAGTTACGTTTAGTTGTCATTGCAATCCTCGCATTTTGTTAAAATTCTTCTGAAGACAATGAAAATTAAGTAAATCGTGTAAAGCGAACAAAGTTATATTTACTAAGTGTTCTCCCTATCTCTCTCTCTCTCTCTCTCTCTCTCTCTCTCTCTCTCTCTCTCTCTTCCTATTTTTCTCTTAGGAATTGGCTTCACGAGATACACTTAGAAAACTCTTCTATCAGTTTCTCTATTCCTTTCCGTTTCCTTGGTTATGGACCCGTACGGTTATACTTAATTATGCTAGTTTCAAAATGTAAGTAATCATCTTTTAAAATATTTTAAGTCAAAAATTACTTCACAATATGTTGATACATCACATTGCGAAGTTCTTACGAGATTTTAAAAACACATGACCAAACCACCGAAGCATTCCTTTCTTAATCTTGGTCACAAAATCATCTTGCAAACCACACTCTTCTCTTATTACACAATTTCTTACCCTGTCATTCAGATTCAGCCCTAACATACTCCTTAACGACCGCATTTCTACTGCGTTTATTCTACTCTCGTGCTTCTTCTGCCACACCCAACTTTCACTACCATACGTTAAAGTAGGGACCAACACAGCATTGTGAATTGCCATACGTGCCTTTTTCGACACATTTTGACTCTTCACAATAGAGTGCAAGGCCCCATTTACTCTATTTCCCGCATTCACTCGTCGTTCTATATCCTTATCATATCTCCCATCCCTGCTAAATGTGTTGAGTGCAATTAGTTTAATTTTTTTAATACTAAAAAAGGGCTCGAAATAATAGATTTTCTTAAAAAAAGGGAACTTGAAAGAAAAATGAAAAAAAAAGTCGGTCCGAGGGCAGGACTCGAACCAGGGGACTAAGATATTGTGACCGCCTGTTATCCCAATGGCGCTATTTATAATCATTAATGCATTGTCAAAATTAACCTTCTTATTCTAACGATATTGTAGCAGTTTTTCATTGCCTAAAAACACGGATAAAACGACATTTTCTAAAAATAAATCCTAGCTCGATCGATTTATTATCCCAGAAACCCCTTGGACACTAAATTTTATGAAAATCGTTGGAGCCATTTCCGAGATTCCGATTATATATATACAAGAATTGCTCTTTTAAAGGTATAGGATTTTTAAATTTCATTTCTAAGTTAGTTGTTATTGTTGGGTTTTAAAATGTGCTTTAACAAAATATTTTAAATTTCACAAGTATAGTCCTTATGGACAAAGAATGGGAATATAAATGGCGGCTCCCCGAGCCCATACCGTCAATATCCACAGTACCAGTAGTAGTAGTAGTAGTAGTAGCGAAAAATTCCTAATAACGGTATATCGTTATAACGTTAAATTATTCAGTTAGTTTGAAATTTTATTTTAATGGGAAAGTATTTGAAAAGAACTGTACACCTAAGTAGATATATTAATTTAAAAGTAACATTTAAACTAAAGATCCGCTCTAGATTCTCCTGGGTGGGATCTATTAATATGGCGTTATTTATAATTAAAAGCCATTAAATACCGTTTATTTTATCTTATCAATATATCTATCTTAATAAAATCTTTCAATTGGATATAATTTAGTCTAGATCATTATAGCCCCTCAATAGACGGAGTGTTGACCTGGTAAAAGGATAGATGCTGGTGGTTCTAAAACGTACTTTCTGGCATTCCTTGGGGGAGGCATATGTTCAGTGGATCTGTGATGGTGATGTGTTTGAATATAGAGCCTGTGTTCCACTCATGCTTAATCATGTAGGCGTAACTAATTCCGTAACCTTAAAAACGCATAAAGACAGGTTAGTATCCGTTTGTTATACGGTTATTAATGAAGCGCATATCTATGCATCGTTATCCTATGTTTTGTTAGAGTTATGCGCATTGTAATTCTCATCGTATTCACTAGACGTTACATAGACAACAAGGTCGTAATTGCACTGAAGTAAATTAGGATGTTCACTTAACATTTTTTTTATAAAACTGAAGTAATAAACAAACTTACAGCACACTCGTCGCACAATTGTTGACCGTGGTAGAGCCACGCGGCAACTTTTGATGTTGCACGTATAGGCCGGCTCGAGCCGGGGTTGTACCACGACCTCACAGAATACTGACGAGAAGTGGAAGCTCTACTGCCGCGTTTCGTCTGGTGAGTGCAGGTGGATGGAGGCCCAATGAAAAACTATACATATACGCGTAATATGGACGCGCATAAGTTTTATTCTACTAATAACTGCGGAGTAAGAAACGAGCTGAGAACAGTGCGTCCACTACTGTTTTGGGGTTTAAAAGTTGAAGGGAGTAGATATGAGTAATAATAGGCTGTATGAGTATAGCTGGCGGATTGCGACTTTTTATTAAATATGGCCACTTAACATCACATAGATTTTTACAAAGTAAATAAAATATAATCCTTGAAAAATTGTTTAATGGAATCATGCATTTTTTTCAATTAAGGTAATATGAACACTGTTATATTAGACATGCTCGTTGCCCTCCATCCCCCCTTTTTTTTAAAAATCATTACAGAGAAAAGGCAAGACTAATAGCGTACCTTACATGAGAAAAAAGTATGTTTTATAAATCCTCTGTGGTATTTTGTGTAAATATCAAAGAAGAAGATCGTTTCATGCGCGTTCCTCGTCTAATGTCTTCGTCGTTGTCGTTCTTCTCTAATCTCTATTCTCATTAGAGAATGACAGTATTCAAAACATAGAATACTATAATACATGTTCTATGGTTCAAAATATTTTCCCTTTATGACAAGCGCTATAAAAGAGCTTAATAAGCCGCCTTGTAGCGGGAGTCACAATGGCTTTAAGAAATTCTCTAAATGGGTAATTCTTAATTGATTGATGAAAAGATTTACTCTTATACCCTACTCACGCGTCTACAACATATTAATACAGTATATTTGATTTTGTGTGATATACAATGATGAAATTTTGCAGAGATATTGCAATAGATTTTATTGATAATATACCTTTTACTTCAGACGGACTTTTAATTAAGCGAGTGTTATTTTATTTCGTTTAGTAGTTTCGTTTCTATCGAACCCACATTATGTACAATGACACCACCAACTCTCGACACTAATCTCATACTATCCACCGCTCTTCAGTAATATATGATTTCACTATGCAGATTATTAATTTTAATTTTCGTAGTACAAATATACATTATGTCCGGTGTTCGTTATATTCGAATAACTATATAATAGCACCACTCAATAAGAGCTGTTTTTTTTAACTTTTTCATAGATATTAGTTTATTTAAAAAAATGTGTGATAATTCAATAAAATTAGTTTATGGAGCCTCTTATTTATTTTAAAAGACCTTTTTATGATACCCCAACTCATAATAAGGAAAGTCGTGAAACATGTTGGCATTACCTGCTTACATATGGGGTAACTGCATAAATATAATTAAGGTTTGTGTTGAAAACCGACGCTATTCCGATGATATTCCGCACGTCAGTCTGAGTGAGATTATAATAGCTCTCCAGCACCTTAAAAATGGCAAGTCCCGGGCGAGGATGGAATTACAGCGGAGCTTCTGAAAGTGGGTGGAAAACCGGTACTTAAAGTCCTTCAGGGGCTCTTTAATTCCGTCCTCCATGGTGGCACTATTCCGGAGGCGTGGAGCAGAAGTGCAGTGGTCTTGTTCTTCAAGAAAGGTGACAACGCCCTCCTGAAGAACTACAGACCGATATCCCTTCTGAACCGCGCCTACGTGCTGTTTTCGAGTCATTACGAATCGTCTCGCACGCAGACTCGACGACTTCCAGTCTCCCAAACAAGCCGGTTTCCGAAAAGGCTTTAGTACCATAGACCACATACATACCCTTCGGCAAATTGTACGGAAGTCCGAAGAATACAATCTGCCACTTTGCCTGGCGTATGTGGACTATGAGAAAGCCTTTGATTCTGTCGAAATCTGGGCGGTGCTACAGTCTCTTCAGCGGTGCCAAGTTGACTGTCGGTATATCGAAGTGCTGAAGTGTTTGTACAGTAGGGCTACGATGGCGTTATATCCCCGAAACTCTTCACCGCTTCATTGGAAGACGTTTTCAAGCTATTGTACTGGAAAGGATACGGTATTAACATCAATGGCGAGTACATCACTCACCTTCAATTTGCTGACGAGATAGTTCTTATGGCAGAATCGCTGGAGGACTTAAGCACTATGCTCAATGACCTCAATAATGTCTCCCAACGGATAGGTCTTAAGATGAACATAGACAAAACAAAGATCATGTTTAATGTCCATGTCAAACCTATACCGGTAGTTGTTGGGAGCACTAAGCTCGAAGTTGTTGACGAGTACGTTTACCTGGGACAAATAGTCCCACTAGGTAAGTCCAACTTCAACCGAGAGGTCAATCGACGGATTCAACTCGGGTGGGCAGCGTTCGTAAAATTACGACGCATCTTCTCGTCAGGTATACCTCAAAACCTGAAAACTAAGTTGTACAACCAGTGCGTGTTGCCAGTGATGACCTATGGAACCGAGACGTGGTCCTTCACTACTGGCCGTATGAGGGCGCTCAAAGTCGCTCAGCGAGCTATGGAGAGGGCTATGCTCGGAGTTTCTCCGACATCCGATTCTGCCATAAGAACTATCTCGTCAGCAAATTGAAGGTGAGTGATGTACTCGCCATTGATGTTAATACCGTATCCTTTCCAGTACAATAGCTTGAAAACGTCTTCCAATGAAGCGGTGAAGAGTTTCGGGGATATAACGCCATCGTAGCCCTACTGTACAAACACTTCAGCACTTCGATATACCGACAGTCAACTTGGCACCGCTGAAGAGACTGTAGCACCGCCCAGATTTCGACAGAATCAAAGGCTTTCTCATAGTCCACATACGCCAGGCAAAGTGGCAGATTGTATTCTTCGGACTTCCGTACAATTTGCCGAAGGGTATGTATGTGGTCTATGGTACTAAAGCCTTTTCGGAAACCGGCTTGTTTGGGAGACTGGAAGTCGTCGAGTCTGCGTGCGAGACGATTCGTAATGACTCGAAAACAGCACGTAGGCGCGGTTCAGAAGGGATATCGGTCTGTAGTTCTTCAGGAGGGCGTTGTCACCTTTCTTGAAGAACAAGACCACTGCACTTCTGCTCCACGCCTCCGGAATAGTGCCACCATGGAGGACGGAATTAAAGAGCCCCTGAAGGACTTTAAGTACCGGTTTTCCACCCACTTTCAGAAGCTCCGCTGTAATTCCATCCTCGCCCGGGACTTGCCATTTTTAAGGTGCTGGAGAGCTATTATAATCTCACTCAGACTGACGTGCGGAATATCATCGGAATAGCGTCGGTTTTCAACACAAACCTTAATTATATTTATGCAGTTACCCCATATGTAAGCAGGTAATGCCAACATGTTTCACGACAAATAGTCCCACTAGGTAAGTCCAACTTCAACCGAGAGGTCAATCGACGGATTCAACTCGGGTGGGCAGCGTTCGTAAAATTACGACGCATCTTCTCGTCAGGTATACCTCAAAACCTGAAAACTAAGTTGTACAACCAGTGCGTGTTGCCAGTGATGACCTATGGAACCGAGACGTGGTCCTTCACTACTGGCCGTATGAGGGCGCTCAAAGTCGCTCAGCGAGCTATGGAGAGGGCTATGCTCGGAGTTTCTCCGAGCATAGCCCTCTCCATAGCTCGCTGAAAACGATCTAAGTATATTAAATAGCAATAGTTGGATAGTTTACAGCATATTTTTTTAATAAAATTGAACTGACAAAAATAAACCTATAGTTTATTGTTGTGTTCATCGACTGCAGTAGCCACTTGATGCTAAGTGGCTACTGCAGTCGATGAACACGTGCAGCCGAATTCATATAAAAGCGGCTACAGATGCGTTGTCACCTCTGAGGCCGAAGATGCAATGCCTCACAAACTGTTATATACTGGCTCCCTACACCCTTTACGAGTAGACCGGAACACAGTGGTTAAATTTTCCTTTATATCATGTAAACTTTCACTTATAATCACTGACCTCTATATATATATATATATATATATATATATATATATATATACAAGTACGCTGGACTGGCTATAACATAGAAAATGACTGTGCCAATTTGAAGCGCCACCAAAGGATGTCTTTAAAAATAAATTTGACACAATATGTCAAAGTCTGTTGTCTCATTTATATTGTCTTATTTAATAAGTCCTTATTTTGAACATTTAAACTAAAAAACGAAAGTATTTTATGTTGTTCATTGTGTATAATATTAGTTACATAATAAGAATTATTTTTACTAATAATGAGAGTGTGCGTAATCTGTAAAACTCGTTACCAAAAGGGAAGTGGTATAACATTTCACAAGTAAGTGAATTTGCAGCAAATATTAAACAAATTAAAACCATTTGATAATATAAGTACTTAAAAATTTGTTACTAATCTTAATATCATATATAACAACATCTTTGGCTATTTACTACTGAGTTTTTTTGATAAACAATAAAATTCAATAGGGTTGTCGAGTTCCTTGACTATAATACTTATCGATGTTCTTTCCTACCCATATCTGTTAACAAACAAAGTCGCCAACAAGAGTTGATTATCAAATGTTTATTAATTAACAGGTTTCCAATTGAACCTAGACTAAAAATATGGCTTAAATGCATAAATATTGTGAATTGGCGTCCGAAACAAAATGATCATATTTGTTCCAAACATTTAACAGACGACTGTTTTATTAGACATGAGAATTGCACCACTTTGAAAAAGTGCAGTATACCGACAATATTTTCTGGTAGTATCAGTACCAGTAAGTATAAAAGTATTAGATTATTATTTCGAATGTTTTTTTTATTTCTTCTTTCCTCATTTTCCACCAAACTCAAGGGTTATAGCCAAGTGCCGAAAAGTCACCTGATGATGTCGAGCCACGTCGTATGTGTTTTAGTGCGCTGCGGCTAGAGGAAATTCCTCTCCCTGTACTATACTACACTACAGTGGTAGTCGAGGTGGAGTCGTGAGGGAAGAAGAGTGTTGGTATGGCGATTGGCGATGCGCCACTCGATTATCTTTTGCGACTTTGGTGAGGCTGCACCACTTGATGCTTTCAAGTGCTCGTTCTTCCCTGGCTCCATTCACATATCGGCCTCGGGGAGTCCGTAGTCCAGGTGGAGTTAGAAGACGCGAAGGGTAGTGTGGCTTACTTCTGGTGCGCCTTATCTGAGAATGACAACGGGGAGGAGAAGTCAGCAACTAAGGAGGGGCCGCCATTAGGCGGCTGGCGGCGGAGGGGCCGCGGATGTGCATGAAAGCATTTCCGTGGAACTGCCAATTTGCAGCGGAGGTAGAACACCATGGGGTTTTAGTAAGTGCGAGTCTAGAGATTTAATTATCTCTCGAGTCTCAAAATTTAATTTGTGCCTTAACTTCATAGTGGCCCTACTTTAGTTTCCTTCTTATTTACAAATTCTTGCCATCGTTTACATTCACGGTTTTTGGCAGCTTCCTCTCGCGCAACATCCACCGACAAAGATAATCAAGTGTTCGATCAAGAATCCATGGATTGCGGTACGTCAAGTCCCCCAGAATTCTTTTTTTCTTCTCATTCTTTTTTCTCTTTTATTGACAAAGTTTTACCGCAATCTGATAAACGGCATGGCATCGTAGAAAGTACGAGCAAACATAAATTTTTATATAGTAGAAAATATTTTACTGTCTATAGACAGACCTGTAGTTGATTAGAATAGGCGTTATTATAGCAGCTGATTTGTTCTTTATAATACTAGAACTAAGAACGGTTGACAATAAATTATTTTAGAAATTATGTTTTTATTTTTATTTTGTGTAGTTAGTTTGTTCTTAATAATTTTTAGTTGAATGGTCTAAGAGCTACAATGGCTATCCGAGTACAGAACCAGAGTACAAACTAATCCAACTGTAGAGATGTGTACGACAGGGTGACGTAATATCCCTGAAATACTTTACCGATGCATTGGAAGACGTTTTAAAGCTACTGGACTGGAAAGAATATGGTATTAACGTCAATGGTGTGTACGTCACTCACCTTCGATTTACCGACAATATAGTCATTATGGCAGAATCGCTGGAGGACCCACGCACTTCGTTCAATGACCTCAATAGGCTATCCCAACGGATAGGTCTTAAGATGAACATGGACAAAACAAAAGTCATGTGTAATGTCCATGTCACACCTATGCTGGTGGTTTTTGGGAGCACTTAGCTGAAGTTGTTGACGAGTATTTTTACTTGGGAGTCCGACTAGGTAAGTTCAAATTCGACCAACAGGTCAATCGACGGATTCAACTCGGCTGGGCAGCGGTCGGGAGATTACAACACATCTTCTCGTCAGGAATACCTCAAAACTAGATTGTACAACCATTGCGTGTTGCCAGTTTTGACCCATGGATCTGAGATGAGGTCTTTCACTACTGGCCGTATGAGGAAGCTCGAAGTCGCTCAGTGAGCTATGAAGAGGGCTATGCTCAGAGGTTCAAACTTCGCCCAATAGATTAGTAAGCTGAAGTGGTAATTGACCGGCCATATAGCTCGAAGAACAGAATACCGATGGGGAAAAAAGGTTATCGAGTGGCAGCCTCGTACCAGCAGGTGAAGTGTAGTACGTTCCCCCACTAGATGGAGTCAAAACCTTGTAAGACATGCAGGAAGTTGATGGATGCAGGTGGCTCAGGACCGTGCTTTGTGGCATAGCTTGGGGGAGGCCTATGTTCAGCAGTAGACTTGTGAAGGGTTTTAATGATGATTAATAATTATTGCATTATATTAATATGATACATAAATATAATGAATGTTACGGGTAGAGTCCATCTATCCATAGAGTTCATTCTATTGGTATGGTTGGGTATAGAATTTTTATCGATATAATTTGGTACACTGTCTTATCCCTATTATTAGTTTCGTGGACGTGCACTTTTGCTGTCAGCGCCAAAATGGCGGAAATCAATTCGCTTCATCATGTCACGTCTATAGCCAGTCCAGCGTACTTGTAATAGAGGTCAGTGCTTATAATTTATAGCATACCTATAAAATTAGTTATATTAGGACATGATAAGATATATTGCTCCTTTATAAAGAAAGTATCTAATTTATTTAATGTAGATTCTAAACCCAAAATCGGCAATGAAATCTACCTTTTTACGTTACCTCATCAAAGCCGTCTTCAATCCTTAGAACATTTTAGAAATGTTAAAACCCGAGAAAATAAAGCAATTCAAAACATGTCACATGTACATGACTTCTTTTAGAAATAAAAAAGTATTTTATCTCTAAGTAGAATATCTCAATACGCTACGCTTAAATTAATTTTCATTAATGCTTATAATATTGTCATTTTTGGCACTATACAATCGATCATTAGCTTTATAAAGCTATTTATTTGTAGCTAAGAAACCAGGAGCACGTGGTGGCGGATTAAAAGAGCATATCCGGCGACAGGTAGCTTCAGGAGTATAAAAGTTACAGCCTAAACACGGGACTGAGCACAGGCCTCTTCTCATTTCTGAGAGGGATTTAGGGCAAGGAAACGTCTACCTCGCTGCTCCAATTCGTGTTTGCGAACTTAACATCATGCCTTCGAAATATTTTGGTTTTCTTATTGAGTTGTAGTACTCGTGCAGTATTATCCTGTCCTGTGACGACTAGATGGCTAGTCTCCGTAGAGACAGGCCGCTGTGACTGAAATTCGTTTTAGTGGACTTTATTATATTAAGTTTGGTACTGAGATCGCCAATTCAACTTGGATGGGATGGAATGGATTATTGAAAGTTCTCCCTACACGAGAGTATACATATAAACCATAATTGGCTGAACGACCGAACGATATTGGTAGCCATAAAAAAATTTCGGTAATATCAGTGCGACCATTCATAATTTTCTTTCAGGAGAGTTGTTTCCTTACAAATACAATTGACGCAGTTACAAACCAGGATGACGTAGTCAATTATCCCACAAAGTCTTCAAATTCCCTCAATTTGCCTGGACTACCACCTCACAATTTACAATTAAAAGTAGGATCAGTTGTGATTATGCTGCGTAACATTAATCAACCTAGACTGTGCAATGGAACGAGACTGTCTGTGAAAAAGCTAATGAATAACGTCAACGGGAAAATATAAAGGAACAGATGTCTTGATTTCGCGTATACCGATGATTCCAACGGATATGCCATTCGATTTTAAGGGTCTACAATCATTTTCTGTGCGTCTGGCCTTTGCGAAGACCATAAATAAGTCGCAAGCATAATAATGCTTCAAGCATGGATGTTGACGGTACGGGCTCGGAGAGCAGCCATTGCCAATCCCATTCTTTAAACGTTCGGACTATACTTGCGTGCGAAACGGTTAGTAGACATGTAAAATTTAAAAAAAAAAATTGGTTAAAGCACATTTTAAAAACCCACAATAACAACTAACATAAAAATGAAAATTAAAAAATATCATACATACGACAGCAATAATCGAAAAAAAAGGTGCCAATCAAGAAAAACCAAGACACGCTTAAAGTTGAGATAAACACACAATATGAACGTAATGAGAGTTTCACTTTTTTTAAAAGAAACATTAGATTTTTGGCGGGAAATTGACCGCTAGAAGATTTTTGCTCTTATTTTATCGTCAAAGTAATGAATTGAATTGGATTTTGACACTTTAAAGTGGCGTAGGTATAATTGTGTATTTAAATGTTCAGATGTACTTACATCAATGACCTCTATATATACATATACAGCGTACTTGTATATATAGAGGTCAGTGACTTACATATATATTAACCTCAAGCTATTTTGCCTCTTACGCGCCTTAAGAACTTATGAAACTGCCGTCATCGACTGTCCGCTGAGTGCAATGTGACAATAGCTAATGTCTTTAAAATCTCCCAAGATTTTTGCAATGTGATGCATTCAACATATTGTGAAGTAATTTTTAAAATAAAATACTTTGAAAGATAATTACCTATAATTTGACACTAGCAAAAGTAACCGTACGGGTCCATAACCAAGAAAACAGAAAGGAACTGAGAAACTGATGGAACGGTTTTCTAATTGTATAATTAACTGCTAGGAGAGAGAGAGATAGAGAGAGAGAAAATACTTAGTAAATAAGCTACCTGAATACTTTGTTCGCAAGATTTACATAATTTTCATTGTCTTCACAAGTATGTTAACGAACTGCGAAGATTGCAATGACAACTAAACGTAACTTTCTACACGCAAAAGTTGAACAGTGAATTGACTTGACTGTCGAGTAGAATACAATTAACAGTACCGGGCAAAATTGAATTAATGATAGTTTCGTTAGAGTTTTTATTAAATGTGTAGGTGGCCACCTAACATCTGATGGACTTTCACCTTGTAATTTTTTTGTATAGGATGGGGTAACAAACGAGCACACAGTCCACCTGATGGTAAGTGGTTGCTGTGAATGTTTAGTGTGTACGTACAAGTATGTCTATAAGATGTATAAGATAACTTTGACCTTAGCAAATTACCATAAGTTAACGGGTTGGTATTTTATATTACATTTAGAATGGAAGATGCGAGGAAGAAGAGGACGAGGTTTCAAGATATTCATATCCCATAGACATCCACATCTATCCTCGATTACTAATCGAAATGTATTTTTCGATATAATATATTTAAAAAAAGAAAACATTTTAATGTAATCTTAAATTTTTTAAATAAACGTAATGTGAATACTGTTATAATAAGCTATTTGAAATTAGCTAATAATCTTGGAGAATTTAGGTAAATTTGTTCAACGTTATTGAGTTTAGTATAATGTGTGCTTTATATATGATTTTATAATTTTGTCGCGCTTAATTTATCTCATAAAATTAATTTGATTACTTTTGGCGTTGCCGTGCGGCAGCGACGTAAGAAAATCCATCACTCCATTTCGTATCTTACGGCTTAAAATATGCAAACTGCGCTTACACTAGACGTGAACTATCCAAACTGGCATTGCCGGTATGGCTTACGCTAGTCGTAAAATAAGTGAACCGGCATCTGACAGCAGCGTCGAATATGTGAGACACGTCTGATCGTCGATCGGCGATCGTCAATCCACCATCCGAAGAAGGGGCATATTCAGCAGTGGGCTTAAATAACTTATGCTCACAATTTGTGTTGGTTTGAATTCAATAAAGAACATTGATAGGTGACACTGCGGTCGAGTTATTAATAAATCTGAAGGACAGAATAAAATCCATGGAACCTGCTAATACATATGTACAAATATATAATATTTGGTAACCAAGATGGACCTTTATTTTTCTATCCAAAGTTCCGACTCGCTGCCGTACTAAGCTAAATAAAATAGATAATTTATTTATTCCCTTGACCCTTGTCTACGTAAATCATCCAGATTTTATCATACACTAAGTAGGCAATTTAAAAACTTATGCAACAATTTGTTTGGACTATTCTAGGTATATAGATTATCTTAAAAAAATTGTATTTAAACGTTAATTGCTTTTTATCCAAAGGCAAAGGTTTCCGTGTGTAAGTTTTGCCTGTGCCAATTTATTAAAATGATCAAGACGTTAATAGCAAAGAGCCAAAACACCAGTAAATTTAAAAAAGCATAGAAACTTAAAATAATAATACCTATGTCGCTGAAAGTGCTTAAAACTTGAAGAAAATCAAGGGCAGTCGCTTACAACCAAAATATGTGTTGTTTTAGATTTCATGCGTCACCATCTGTTCGAGATCATAGCAATACTGAAATACCTATTGGTGGACTTTTACGACATCCACGGAACTAAATACTAAATATCAATCGTTAACAATAAGTTTAAGCAAAATATTTTGTGACAAAATATTTGGTGTAAATATTTTTATATCGGTCTTGGGCTGGTTTGCTTTAGACTTGTTTAAATTATACGCAAAATTTATTTCAACCCTTTAACCTTTACCCATGTAAATCAACTAGAATGCCCATTGCAGTAAAATAAGATTTGTACGTGCACGAAAATATTGTGTATCTATTTATTGTACATGTAAGTAGTTATGTGTATCCAAATAACTGTGGACAAATGTGGGAGTTGTTTATAGTCATTTTTAATACGTTTGTAGCGATGTCTAATAATTATAAGATTGCGTATCAGCTGAAATTTAGCTTCTATTTTTAACTTTGTAATGTACGATTACAGCACCATGATATTGTTACAACTGAGGCCGTGAACGTGCAGTGGCGGTGTGAGGATATCCACTACCCCATATCATTTCGTTGGTGTCACAATAGGTGACAGACCAGGAGATGGGCAGTTGCAGTCTTCTAAATAAAAACTGAAAAATAAACTGCGGCTTCCAACCAGCCTGCCAAGCGTGGCAACTATCCAAATTATTCCTGTGTTCAGTTGACTTTTAATAGATTAAAACGATAACGGTAACGTCCATTTTTACGCATTCTAACTCCACAATTATTCAGAAGTTAACTTTATATGGATTACATTACTTTCCGTTTCCTTTGCAAATCGCTCACCGTTTCTTATTTGTATTCGTCAGAGTGGTTGTAGAGAACCACAAACCTTTTTGACAAAACTGGTAACAATTATCAGTCATCAGAGTGACAACATATTTAAATTTTAATTCTTAAACGAGTATAGATGTACGTGCCTACGGGCTACAGCGTATACTATCAAAACTGTGTGCTCGTTTCTTTACCCTTATTCTACAAAAAAAGTATAGCAAAACCAAAAAATAAGCTTTTAAAAGCATAACCTTAACCGTTTTAGTCGAGGCTAAAGGTTAAAGCCCACAAGTTATTTTACATTTGACAACAGCCAGTTGTTTTTTTTTTTTATTATAGGATAGGGTGACAAACGAGCACACAGTCCACCTGATGGTAAGTGGTTGCTGTGGCCCATAGACATCTACATCTATCCTCGATTACGAATCAAAATGCAGATGCGTTGTCACCCGTGAGGACTAAAATGTAATGCCTCGTTTCCAGTAAAAAGGGTCTCCGGTTCTCTACACTCACCATACGAAATACAGCAGCATTAAGCTACTATAAGTTAGTTGTGTTCTCGCTCCACATCAGTGTTGTCACTCAGATAATTGGTGATCAAGTGGCCCAAGTAGATTTTCCCAATTCTCTTTAGGGTAGTACCAGAGTGTTAGATTTGATATTTAAAAGCAGTCGGCGTTAAAAGCCTGACTTTTAAAGATCACTTTTCTGTATATAGCATTTAAGCACATGAATCTCCGCGTATTTTCACATGTCCTGATGAGTCTCAATATTCCAATTATCGACAGGATGATGATATAATTTTAAAAAAATAGCGCTGTACTACAAAAAATTACGTTTTAGTATTAGATTTGTTTCATATAAAAACGATGTTAAAAATATTACGAGAATGTGCACACAACCGATGACGTCAGGCGGACCTTTTTATTTTTCTTCTTTTTATTTTTTACGTATTTATTTAGCGTGCTGTTAATATGCGGTCAGGATATTTAAACAGCAAAAGCTTAATAAGATGAATTTGCAGTCGTTAGCTCTTACACTGAGCTATCCATCAATTGATTCCTGAACATTATTACACCGGTTGAAAGACAAGGAAAACCAAACCCCCATCCTTACTTTGGAACCCAACTCTTACAGTCTTGAGAGTGCCTTTATCCATCTCACATAACTTCTTATTTGAAAGATTGTACCAATATTTAAATACAGATGTAATGTTTTATGGGCAAATTAGTGTTTTGTATCATCTTCAGATTCAAATTTATATAAAATATGAGAAAATTATTTGTTTATTTATTTCTAGAACTATTTTAAGAAAAAATTACCAACAATTCTATTAATAATACTAACATTCCCGCTAACCACTCTATGTACGCTTAAAATGCTTCTGCGATAAGAAGTAGTTGTTGACAGCAGTCGAATGGCGAATTCAAACCCACGACTTATTTGAGTTCAAGGCTTGCACTCCACTATGGGGCTCCTGTCGCTTAAATACATAGATCGGTTATTATAACATCGGAGAACAGTAGACTATGACAGTAAGTGACAAACTATAAGAAATATATCACAATTCTATTTTGATATTAATTATGCTTTTCATTTTTCTTCTATATGTTTAAAGCGTTTTGTGGACCATTGAAATATTACAATGAAAAATCCAATAAATATCTCTCTTTTAGCAATCCATATGAACGTATGATATTCTTCAGTGTGCGATTTGTTTGTCGATATTTTCTTACATTTTTCGCATTCGTGATAAATCTGTTCTCGTATCTGTTTCCGATACAAAGAAACGTTCATAGGATTGTTCCGGAAGATACTGGCTTACTTGTGCAGTTTGCTCAGGTTTCACATATGATTTACTATTTGTATCTTCCTTAACCTAGACATTTTTCATTGCTATATTTATATCTAGTCTGTGATCAAATACATTTATTTAAGTTTACCTTGCTTTAAGTTTACACTATACGAGCTATTTTAATTCATATCTCACCGGTACCACTTAAATTTCTTATGGCAATTTTATGCCTAGCTTTATCATTTGCTTGGTACTGAAGGAAAACTCATGTCCTAGAATTAAAAAAAATCTAAGCCCTTAACTTTCTTATCTGCCCGATAATTCTTTATGAAATGAGAGAAGACCTGAGTTCTATTGTATGTACGCCGTTAATCAGCTTTTCTTTTTACTTAGTCATTCTACAGTTTTGGACAACAGATAACGTATAAAATGTAGTCAGTACTCTTAAGTATGAGTATTACTAGTATATTGTAGTTTTTATTTAACTTTATACATAGCGTTTCTTTAAACACGGCCAATTTATGGAAGTAGCAGTAGTAGATCAGGAAATTTACTTATATACTCGTAGTTTTTTTAAACTGTTTGGGCCATTTTGTTCATTTCTAGATTCAGTTCTTTTACAATTGGATGAATCTTTAAGGGCTACTACACCCTTAATCTAGAAATGAACAAAATTGCTCAAAAAGTTTATATCAATCAAATTTGTTTCACGTAAGCACTATTTCCGTCCTTTTAAAAATATTTTTTTAAAACAATATTAGTTGTTTTCTTGAAAGTCATTCGAAGATATTGCCAAGTGCCCATGATAAGTTGTTCGACTAGGTAAATCCAACTTCAGCCTGTCAAGCCGCCGACCAAAATTACGTAGTCCAACGAATCCAATTTGGTTGAGCAGCGTTCGGGAGATTACAACATCATAATATTGTCACTTTTCAAAACTTAAAAACAAAAGTGTTCAAATAGTGCGTGTTAGAATTGTGATCTGAGACTTCTCTTCTATGGTAGCCATAGGAAGCTTTAGGTTGCACAGCATACTCACAAAAAGGACACGTCGTTTCTCTGCGTAACATAAACCCTCTTTTCCCAAAAGAGGGTCGCTCCCGATACGGCATAAGAAGCTTAAACAGCCAGTTGCCAGTCCCCAAAGGCGGTTTTTAGAGGGTAACACTTAGGCTCCCCCGGTAGGCAGTGAGTCCCTCATAACCACGATAGACCGGCTATCGTGGTATGCGTAATGCATTTTCCGCCTCCCTACATAAAGAGTTGCCCTTAAAAAAAAGATACCAGCAGTAGAACCAGAGCAAATGGCGTTCGTTCAAACCACCGGATCTCGACGAACTGACAATCGATGGAGAAGATTTCGATTGACACCTATGTACCTCTAAGCGAAATGTAGGGCGATTCCCTATAATACAGAATAACGACCAGGTATGTGTATTTTTGAATGCCTCACTCAGCAGTGGACTATTAAAATTCTGTAACGATGATGATGATAAATTATTTTATAGCAATGTAAATTTTCATCGTTAATAAATCAAATATTCTTCAAAGCAATTGACAATGACCAAAAAATATTTAAGTGATCAAAAATGACTTACGATAAAATTTTTATGGTATTTAATACAATCCCCAAACATCTTCCCTAAATACAGATTTGCCATAATGTTTTAGTTAAAAGAAACTCAAAGTCAACTATATAACATTTTAATCCACATTACGAACAACTACGTGCCACTCCATTGAATTTAATTGAGGATAATTTTGTAAGTCAAGGAATTAATTTTATTAAATTTCGTCATATCAAGTAATGTAGACAGTAGTATTACAATATGGCATTAATTTTACGACGCTTAATATCGAGAACAACCGATTCTCTCGATACCTCCAATGAACACTACGCCAACTTGATTTTTACTCATTTTCAGGTTTTAATGGAAAATGACTCATTAAAGTAATAATATTATGCTCCCTAAATTTCTTAAAAAAAATTAAAGAAATAAAAAAGTTTTAAAAATTACACAACGCTAAGTAAATGTACTTTTGACAAACACGCGACATACACCGCGACTACTCGTTTTAGCGGTGTGTATTCGGGATGCGCGGCCGCTAACCGCACGACCGTACGCCGACAACAAGGATAAGGATCAGTGTGACATCTGCCATCAATTTAAGAGCATACCTGAAGATACTGATGAGCAGAGCAAAAAATATACAATTCATCAAAAAGAAAAGGAGTATTCTCGAAAGCTTAAATTAGAAAATAAATTTCTAGCAACTAATGATAATAAAAAAGCGTGCATTGTACTTGATTTTCAGAAAGTAGTGAACGCACCACATGGAAACATTAGTATTTATTATTACAGACGAAAGCTTAACGTATATAATTTTACTGTGTATGTCATAGCGCATAAAGAAGCATTCTGTTACATGTGGGACGAACAAACCGCAAGGAGAGGGGCAAATGAAGTCTCTAGTTATCTTTATGATTTCTTGACTAAACTGTCTTCAAAGGGAGTTACTGAAATATATCTATGTTCAGATAATTGTGGGGGCCAAAACCGTAACCGGATAGTTTACTACATGTACTTGTTAGCGGCAATTAATCTGAAAATTAAAATTTATCATCGCTTCATGGAGAAGGGACATACACAAAACATGCATGCCCATATCGAAAAATCAGCCAAAGGAAGAGAAATTTATTCGCCAGATGAATGGTACTCCTTAGTACGATGGGCAAAAGTAAATGATAAGCCGTATAATGTCGTAGAAGTAAAGCAGAATATGATATTAGATTTTAAAAAGGGTATTTACAAAAAATAATTGGACAAAAAGTGTTTCTAATGATAAGGTTTCTTGGAATAAAGTCAAAGAGATCGGGGTTAATCCAGAAAATATAGGAATGTTACGTTATAAATACAGCTTAGGTGATGTAGAAAGTCAGCAGATACAATGCTTTAAACAATCGAGTACGAGACAGTCTCGCTCAGAACCTTTTCCAGACAAAGTATATACCCATTTATTGAAAATAAATAGGGCTAAATACAAAGATTTAGTTTTTTTCTGTCATCATAATATCGTACCTCAAAAATATCATAGCTTTTATAAGAATTTACCAGTGGCAGAAGTCGACCACGAACTTGATGGAAGCGAAGACGAGCATTGATGTCAACTGAATCAGTGTTTTGCTTCCTTATTTCGTAACCATTTCAGTTTTTTATTCAGAATAATTGTTTTGCAAGTTCATAGTTATGGAGTGAAACATGCTGATTGATCTCGTAAATACTTTAAGTAATTTAAGCGATTATTGTAATTTAAAATGTTTGAGTCACGTGTATTATACACACTATTTCATAAAAGAATTTGATGTTAATTTTATGGGAATCTTGACTGTAGCTGAGATTCTTCTAATTCTTTTGTATTAATTAAAAAGTTGGTTTAGTTCACACCAATTGTGCTGATTGGCCGTATTATTAAACAATTACGTTTATACAGTGTATAAACGTAATTGTTTAATAATATTAATTTCTTTAATTATATATATAAATTAATACATATATATATACATATATATATATATATATATATATATATATATATATATATATATATATATATATATAATATTAATTTCTTTGTTGGTAGTGGTAACTGGCAGTGACAGTGACAGTGACAGTACATTAAAAAAATTTAGTTAATATTCAACATACCTACACTATCTTAAAGAGATTTTATAGAAGTAATGACACACAAGCACACATTCTGCCTGATGTATAAGTAGATGCCGTCGCTACACTGTCGCCATTGAGGACTAAGGTCATTACGATTAAAAAGTATTCTATCATTATAAATGTATATATATATATATATATATATATATATATATATATATATATATATATATATATTTCCAACTTAGGTATATTTTGTAAATTTTAATATTTTTTTTTTTTTTTTTTTTTTTTTTTTTTTATAGAAGAGGGGGCAAACGAGCATGCGGCTCACCTGATGTTAAGTGACTACCGCCGCCCATGATCAACCGCAACACCAGGAGAATTGCGGGTGCGTTGCCGGCCCTTTAGAAAGGAGTAAGCTCTTTTCTTGAAGGTCCCCAGGTCGTATCGGTCCGGAAAAATCGCCGGTGATAAACTATTCCACAGAGAGGTTGTACGTGGAAGAAAGCTCCTTGTGAAACGTACAGTGGTGGACCGCCAAGCATCCAGATGGTGTGGATGGTATCGGGACGTTTGCCGTGTCGTGCGTTCACGAAATTTGGCGGCTGGGATTAATCCGAACAATTCCTCAGAGCACTCCCCGTGATAGATGCGATAAAATACGCAAAGAGATGCAACATCTCTTCGCAACGCCAGTGAATCGAGCCGATCGGAAAGCACTCGGTCGTCGACGATTCGAGCCGCTCTGCGCTGGATGCGGTCAAGTGGAAGGAGCTGGTACTGGGGAGCCCCAGCCCAGAGATGGGAACAGTATTCCATGTGCGGTCGAACCTGCGCCTTGTAAAGTTGCAGGCGGTGTGCCGGCATGAAATACTGCCCCGCTCTGCTGAGCACGCCAAGCTTTTTAGAGGCCAATTTGGCCTTCCCTTCCAAGTGACCACGAAACTGCACGTCACTCGATATGTCGACGCCGAGGATTCCGATACTGGCTGAGGCAACAAGGGGAGTGCCTTGAAACTGAGGGGATACGACAAAGGGGTTCTTTTTAGCGGTTAACGCGCAAACTTGTGTCTTCTGGGGGTTAAACTGGACTAGATTTAGTCGTCCCCAATCCGAGACTCTGTTCAGCAAAGACTCGACTTCAGACACAAGTTTGTCCCGGCACTCGGAGACGTTTTCCCGAGAAATATTGGCTCGGCCGGTGTAAAGAGCATCACCAGTGCTGTCATCTGCATAGCAATGAATGTTACGGGTATGCAACATATCATTGATATGCAGAAGAAACAGCGTTGGCGATAGCACGCAGCCCTGTGGAACACCAGCATTAATAGGCTTGCAATCGGAGCTTGCACCGTCTACAACGACCTTGATGCTCCGATCTGCAAGAAAGCTGGTGATCCAATCGCACAATTTGCTACAGCAGATCTCCTCCGCAGAGATCGTGATCCTCGGCGACTTTAACGCCCATCACGCCGAATGACTTGGTTCACGTTTAACCGATCATGCGGGGAGATCTGTTCATGATTTTGCCTTGGCATATGGTCTGACACAACTGGTTGCTTCGCCTGCGAAGATTCCAGATGTGGAGGATCATGCACCTTCCATGTTGGACCTTCTGCTGACCTCTCACCCGGACGGATATCAGATTTCCGTCGACGCCCCTTTAGGCTCCTCGAACCATTTTCTTGTCCGGAGTGTGATGCCACTCACGCTGAAATCGAAGTCGCATTCTGCAGGCTGCCGCCGTGTTTAGCACCATAGGTCAGCCGATTGGGATGGGATGCGGTCTTTCTTTGCATCCAACCCTTGGGGGCGGGTTTGCTTCTCGCCGGATGATCCCAAAGTGTTTGCGGATTCTGTTGCTGATGTGCTACTTCAGGGTATGGAACTTTTTATTCCTTCCTCTGTGGTGCCCATTGGAGGCAAATCTCAGCCATGGTTTGGTCGCTCCTGTAAAATAGCATCATCCTATAAGCAGGAGTGCTATCAAGCCTGGGCTTACGCATCAGCGTCCCGGGATGTAAACACCAGCGCTCTAAAAAAGAAGTATAATTCCGCCTCTAGGTCCTTCAAAAGAGTCATTGCCAAGGCAAAGTCAGAGCACATAGGCAGAATTGGCGAGAAAATAGTTCGCCTTCCTTCTGGAACCCGTGCATTCTGGACTCTCGCCAAGGCTGTCCAGAGGAATTTCTGTCAGCCATCTCTTCCATGTCTGCACAGGGAGGACGACTCACTGGCCCATACCGCAAAGGAGAAAACCGATCTTCTAGGCTCTTTCATTGCGTCCAACTCGACTCTCGATGACGGGGGGAGTACGCCGCCGACAATCCCGCGGTGTGAGTGCTCTATGCCGGAAGTGAAGTTCACACAGCGCTCGGTTCGCAAAGCACTCCTCTCCCTGGACATCCACAAATCGAGTGGGCCTGACGGAATCCCCCCAATTATGCTGAGGACGTGTGCTCCAGAGTTGGCACCGGTTTTAACGCGTCTTTTCCGGTACTCCTACTCCCTAGGCGTAGTCCCAAAATCATGGAAGACGGCTTTCGTCCATCCCATCCCTAAAAAAAGTGATCGCTCAGACCCGTCCAACTACCGGCCTATCGCCATCACCTCCTTGTTCTCCAAAACAATGGAGTCCATTGTAAACTGCCAGCTCATGTGGTACCTTGAGGATCACCAGCTGATTAGTGACCGCCAATACGGTTATCGCCGTGGTCGGTCAGCTGGTGATCTTCACGTCTACCTAACTCAGAGATGGGTGGAGGCAGTGGAGTCCAAGGGGGAAGCATTGGCCGTTAGTTTGGTCATTGTGAAGGCCTTCGATCGGGTTTGGCACAAAGCGCTTCTTTCGAAGCTCCCTTCCTATGGGATTCCCGAGAAATTGTGCGATTGGATCACCAGCTTTCTTGCAGATCGGAGCATCAAGGTCGTTGTAGACGGTGCGACCTCCGATTGCAAGCCTATTAATGCTGGTGTTCCACAAGGCTGCGTGCTATCGCCAACGCTGTTTCTTCTGCATATCAATGATATGTTGCAAACCCGTAACAATCATTGCTATGTAGATGACAGCACTGGTGATGCTCTTTACACCGGCCGAACCAATATTTCTCGGGAAAACGTCTCCGAGTGCCGGGACAAACTTGTGTCTGAAGTCGAGTCTTTACAGAACAGAGTCTCGGATTGGGGGCGACTAAATCTAGTCCAGTTTAACCCCCAGAAGACACAAGTTTGCGCGTTAACCGCTAAAAAGAACCCCTTTGTTGTATCTCCTCAGTTTCAAGGCACTCCCCTTATTGCCTCAGTCAGTATCGGAATCCTCGGCGTCGACATATCGAGTGACGTGCTGTTTCGTGGTCACTTGGAAGAGAAGGCCAAATTGGCTTCTAAAAAGCTTGGCGTGCTCAGCAGTGCGGGACAGTATTTCATGCCGACACACCACCTGCAACTTTACAAGGCGTAGGTTCGGCCGCACATGAAATACTGTTCTCATCTTTTGGCTGGGGCTCCCCAGTACCAGCTCCTTCCACTTGACCGCATCCAGCGCAGAGCGGCTCGAATCGTCGACGATCGAGTGCTTTCCGATCGACTCGATTCACTGGCACTGCGAAGAGATGTTGCATCTCTTTGCACTTTTTTTGCGTATACCATGGAGAGTGCTCTGAGGAATTGTTCGGATTAATCCCAGCCGCCAAATTTCGTTAACGCACTACGCGGCAAACATCCCGATACCATCCACACCATCTGGATGCTTGGCGGCCCACCACTGTACGTTTCGAAAGGAGTTTTCTTCCGTGTACAACCTGTCTGTGGAATGGTTTACTACCGGCGATTTTTCCGGACCGATACGACCTGGGGACCTTCAAGAAAAGAGCTTACTCCTTTCTAAAGGGCCGGCAACGCACCTTTCCTCTGGTGTTACGGTTGATCATGGGCGGCGGTGGTCACTTAACATCAGGTGAGCCGCATGCTCGTTTGGCCCCTCTTCTAAATAAAAAAAAGTAAGAACGTTTTGTAAGTGTAATAAATTATTTAATTTTATGAAATTTTACCTCTAGTTTTATTAGCAGAGTGTTTTATTATTAATTGTTTGAGATGTTTGAGATCATGTCTATCAATGACGCTAACTCTATTGCTAACCCTTTTTATTATTCTCAAGTGGTGGTTAGCTTTTCAAAAAATTGTAAAATCAGCAGTGATTTAAGATAGCAGATTAATATTGATCTGACAGGTTAGAAATTGCTACTTCGTAGGCAGCTACGGCTTCTTCGGCGCTTGAAAAAAACTTGCCTTTTATTTTTTCTGTTACTCTTAGTAACAAATAGAAATCATAAGGAGCTAAGTCAGGGCTGTAGGGTGGGTGAACTGAGGAGCACCAGCCGTGACTGTCAGTACGGTTCCCGTCATGGTCACTTAGATGGAAATCTTCTTGTTTATCCAACACACTGACGGACGCAGGCGATCGAATCCAAAGAGGAGGCTTTGGGGGCTAGTTTTGAAAAAGCGAAGGCTCTCGAACATGTTTGGTACGAAGCGCTTCTCTCGAAGCTTTCTCCCTATGGGTTTCCCGAGAAATTGTGCAATTGGATCACCAGTTCTGTGGCAGATCTGAGCATCAAGGTCGTAGTAGACGGTGCATGCGCCCATTGCAGGCCTATTAATGCTGCTGTTCCACAAGACTGCGTGCTATCACCAACACTGTTTCTCCTGCCTATCAACGATAAGTTTCAAATGGGTAACAATTATTGCTATGTAATGGTAATGCTTTGTAAGCCGACCGTGCCATTATTTCTCGGGAAAAAATCGCCGAAAACCAGAACAAACCTGCGTCTGGAAGTCGAGACATTGTTGAACAAAGTCTCGGGATTGCGGACGACTGAATCTAGTCCAATGCGCGCGTTTACCGCTTAAAAGTAACTCTTTGTCGTATCTCCTCAGTTTCGAAGCATTATGCACGCCGAATATGCAGTTTCGTGGTCATCTTGAAAAAAAAGCCAAATTGGTCTCTAAAAAGCTTGGCACTGCACGCTCATTTGCCTCCTCTTCAATATAAAAAAGTAGAAACTATTACATATAGCTACATATTCGAATAATTTTTTCAATAGCAGAAGGATAAAGCTCCGGCTAATCTAAGAGAGTTTTCCATAATATTTTATATACGTTATTTGTACGCTGTAGAGCCACACTGCAGCTATATTATGGTTGTATGGATAAAGCTCCGGCCAATGTAAGAGAGTTTTCTATAATATTATATATACGTTATTTATACGCTGTAGAGCCACACTACAGCTATATTATGGTTGTATGGATAAAGTTCTGGCCAATCTAAGAGAGTTTTCTATAACAATTTATATACGTCATTTATACGCTGTAGAGCCACACTGAAACTATATTATGGTTGTATGGATAAAGCTCTGGTCAATCTAAGAGAGTTTTCTATAATATTTTATATACGTTATTTATACGCTGTAGAGCCACACTGAAACTATATTATGGTTGTATGGATAAAGCTCTGGTCAATCTAAGAGAGTTTTCTATAATATTTTATATACGTTATTTATACGCTGTAGAGCCACACTGAAACTATATTATGGTTATATGGATAAAGCTCTGGCCAATCTAAGAGAGTTTTCTATAATATTTTATATACGTTATTTATACACTGTAGAGCCACACTGAAACTATATTATGGTTGTATGGATAAAGCTCTGGCCAATCTAAGAGAATTTTCTATAATATTTTATATACGTTATTTATACGATGTAGAGCCATACTGAAACTATATTATGGTTGTATGGATAAAGCTCTGGACAATCTAAGAGAGTTTTCTATAATATTTTATATACGTTATTTATACGCTGTAGAGACACACTGCAACTATATTATGGTTGTAGCATGAATCGATCGGCTCTACGATGTCTGTGGTCCACAGCAACCACTTACCAGTGGACTGTGTGCTCGGTTGTCACCCTTATCCTATACAAAATATACGTATATTATTATTTTAAAGTTTAGATCTTAATATTATAAAATTACAGGTTCTTACCCGGCAAACCGAAATAATCAAAAAATGAAATAGAGGATTTCAGCTAGTATTATAATAAATTTACTTAACTAGCCACTTTGCAAAACATATATAATAAGCATTATAATGTAAATAATAAACTTATATTGGCGAAAAACAATTCTGTATTGCAAGAAACAAACATTAAGGTGCCAAAAAGAACAAGCACCTAAATTACCCGACGGTTCCCAAGTTCATGATGTGGAAAATTGGACAGCTCTTATAGCTCTGTCTAAACTGAATTAGCTCATTATTATTTAGAAATAAAAAAATGTTAAATAATATATATATATATATATATATATATATATATATATATATATATATATATAGTCTTATGTTATTATATATTGTGCACAATTATTTACAGATAAACACGGAATCTGTCATTTAAAACAAAGACACTGAAAAAATATAAATAAAATTAAAAAAAATAGATTCAATTTAGTTTGTTAATGCATCTCACAAATATTTTCGTACTTAAATATGTACCATACGAGTAAACAAAATGTATACCAGTTTGACTTTTAAAAAACTTACATTTTTATAAAATAAAGATGGCAATCGAACAAGCAGTCAAAGTGATGGTAAAGGTATGGTGCAGTGCATAGACACCTACATCTATCTTCGATTAAGAATCAAAATTCAGATGCGGTGTCATCCCTGAGGAAAAAGTGAGAATGCCTTGTTACCAGTGGATATAAAGTATCCCGTTTCTTTACACTCACGATACGAAACTCAGCATTAAAGTGCTATTTTACGCTAGTAACGTTGGGCTGAAAAGTTCGTATCGTTTTATAGAAAAACACATTTTTTTGGCAAAATTCGATTTTATTATTCAACATAGTTGCCATCGAGGGCGATACACCGATTATAGCGATCTTCCAACTTTTCAATACCATTTTTGTAGTACGATTTGTGTTTAGCCTCAAAATAGGCCTCTGTTTCGGCGATTACTTCCTCATCGGCTTTAAATTTCTTTCCAGCGAGCATTCTCTTGAGATCTGAGAACAGGAAAAAGTCGCTGGGGGCCATATCTGGAGAATACGGTGGATGCGGAAGCAATTCGAAGCCCAATTCATGCAATTTTGCCATCGTTTTCATCGATTTGTGACACGGCGCATTGTCTTGATGAAACAACACTTTCTTCTTCTTCAAATGGGGCCGTTTTTCGCGATTTCGTCCTTCAAACGCTCCCATAACGCTATATAATAGTCGCTGTTGATGGTTTTTCCCTTTCCAAGATAGTCGATGAAAATTATTCCATGTGCATCCCAAAATACGGACGCCATAACCTTACCGGCCGACTGTTGAGTTTTTCCACGCTTTGGATTCGGTTCATCGCGTGCAGTCCATTCAGATGACTGCCGACTGGACTCCGGAGTGTAGTGGTGGATCCTTGTTTCATCGATTGTCACATATCGACGCAAAAATTCACTTCTATTGCGGTTGAACAGCTCCAAAAATTGCTCTCAAGCATCGACACGTTCTTGTTTTTGGTCGATTGTGAGCTCGCGCGGCACCCACTTTGCACATAGCTTTCGCATACCCAAATATTCATGAACGATATGTCCAACACGTTCCTTTGATATCTTTAGAGTGCCAGCTATACAAATCAACCTCAATTTACGATCTTCCAAAATCATTTTGTGGATTTTTTTTATGTTTTCGTCCGTAACAGCCTCTTTTGGACGTCCACTGCGGTCATCGTCTTCGGTGCTCATATGGCCTGTACGGAATTTGGCAAACCACTTACGAATGGTTGCTTCGCCCGGCGCAGAGTCCGGATAAAACTCATCAAGCCACTTTTTGGTATCAGCAGCACTTTTTTTCATCAAAAAATAGTGTTTCATTAAAACACGAAATTCCTTTTTATCCATTTTTTTCAAAATAACAAAAGTTGCTTCACTCAAAATGCTGTATCTCACAAACTAATAATCAGACAGCTGTCAAATTTATACACGTTTCTTTTGAAGGTTGGTACTACCTAAAAATGACATGGATTTTATTTTAGTGGCGCCATCTCATAGAGACGATACGAACTTTTCAGCCCAACCAATATTCTGTGAGAGCGTGGTTCTTTCCCGGTAGAGTCAACCCATTCGTTTCATACTTATATTCATGTTATTACCAATATAATATAGCTGTAATGTAGCTCTACTACGTTAAATAATTAATATGGTAGAGCTACATTACATAATATTTATTTCCTTATTTCTCAGACATGCCGGCTTCCTCGCGATGTTTTCCTTCACCACCGAGCACGTTGTAAGTCAGCAATTAAAATTGAAATAAACCATTTCATTGGTGCCGGCGGGGATCGAACCCGGGTTGCTCACCAACTGTGATATTCACAGCGAGCGCTAAACATCTGAGCTACCACAGCTCTTAATTTTATATCATTATTATATATTTTTGTATTATTACAATAATGTTTAATTTTTTTATAGGATAAGGGTGACAAACGAGCGCACAGTCCACCTGATGGTAAGTGGATGCTGCGGCCTATATACATCTACATTTATCCTCGATAAAGAATCAAAATGCAGATGCGTTGTCACCCCTGAGGACTAAGATGGAATGTCTCTTTCCAGTAAAAAGGGACCTCCGGATCTCTACACTCACCATGCGAAACACAGCAGTATTAAGCCGCTATTTTACGCTGTTATTATGTGAGAGCGTTGCCCTTCTCCGGTTGAGCCGACCCTTTCGTGCTACAACCATAATAAAGCTCAGCGTGGTTCTACCGTGTACAAATTTACCGTAAATTACGAAATTACAGGAAATTTGTTACCAAGTGCTGTTCTATCAAATTCCTAGATGTAAGAATATTATTCATCTGATTGTGATGTTTATGAGATTAAATTTTAATTAAGGATTTAAATTTTAATGATTAATTTAATGTCTCGTTACCAGTAAATGTGGTCTCCATTTTTTTAAACTCACGATACGAAACACATTAAAGTTCTATTTGAAACTAGTATTCTGTGAAAGCGTGGTTCTTTCCCGGTAGAGTCGACCAATTATAATAATAATATTTAATTTACGAGTATGTACTTAATTCCAAGAAAATTGTTACTAAGTACTGTTTTACGAAAATCCTAGATTTAAGTACCTATATGAGTAGGATGTTCATGAGTTTAAATTTTAATTCTCATTTTGTTTAAATAAAAGTGAATTTAATAGTAACCACGTACCTGTTTCCTTTCTTACCGCAAATAATGAGTAGTATACAGCGGTCTCTATATTATGCTACAATAATCAAGATTTGTACGAACAAAGGCATTATTTACTTTTATTATTTGTCCTGTATATATGAAAAAAAATCGTCTTATATTATAATAAATCCGTCTTCGTCCGCTTTCTTTACAATATGTTCACAATGTGGAATATAACTACGCCAATTTGCTGTTAAGAAGTATCTGAAGTACGAAAAGGTATCTATTTCAATTAAAAAGGGTTTCGTCCATTATATTAGACGAGCAAATAAAGTTGTGATAACGACAAAATTTATTACGAAAATATTTATTTACATTTCAACATCATCATCATAAACAGCCTGTATACCTCCCAATACTGGGCACAGGCCTCTTATAATTTCTGAGAGGGTTTTAGGGCAGGGAAATAGCCGCCGCGCGGTCCCAATGCGTGTTGGCTAACTTCACATGTCATCGAAAAAAAAAAATTTTCTTATTTCTTTGACGAGCGGGCTTCCGCACGATATTTTCTTTCACCGCTGAGCAGGTGGTAAATCAGCACTTGAAATTAGGGATCACACCCGGGTTGCTCGCGTACTGTGAAATTTACAGCGAGCGTACGTGAGCTATCACAGCTCTCTACCTACTACTGTATACCACAAAACACGATCCTATGCCACCAACATCTATCAAATTTCTTTTATCACATACAGGAGCCGCACTTCAACTTGCTTACCAGTACGAGGGACGTGCCACGCGAGAACCTGTCTTCCCTATTGGTTGTCGATGATTCGAGCTAATGTCACTCTGCCTATACTGTCGGATATATTAGTTAAACTACGAGCAAAGCTTGTTCACATATTTTTTACACCAGTTAAAAGTTTTTACAAAGTTTGAACAGGCTGTAGTCTATTCAAATCGTATTGCAGTAATACCACATTGGAGCAATCGATGTTACGAGAAAATTTTAACTTATACTATAGATGAAGTTAAGAGAAGAGGAAATGATCAGTCGTTATCATCTACGAAAATGTTTACAACGAAGATAACACAGCAGGTTCGAAGCAGAAATATGTAAGAGGTGGTACCAACCTAAACAGATTCATAGGCAGACAAAGAAGCCCGATCACCCGATTAAGTAAATACTGACTTCTATTCGAGTGGAGAGATTGATTAACAGACAAATAAATGAGAACGCTTTGATTTGTTTTTGGAAATTAGTTTACGTTCCAATTTTAAAATTAAAATATTTAGGTGGATAATGGGATGCAAACTTTAATTCGCTTCGTGATAATAAGATATTGTGAAGACAGTTACGATTACGCATAGCTGTGAATTGCAGTTACAACTACGCGTAACTGTCTTCACAGTAACGTTAGCACTTGAACAATAATGAATTGAGCTTAATTATGTTACGGTAATTCAAGTATCTAATAGAATGTAATTACAGCTAAGTTCTAAGTGTTAAAGTAAGCTTTTAGTAATATATAGGTAATGACAGATTTTCAAGTGTGCGGTACGCTATAATAGTTGAACTTTGTTAGAGCTCCGTACCAAATACGAATAATGCAAACTTTGGTACGAGTAAAGAATTTGTGCGCTAGAGACATAATAATAATACGATGCTAGATTCCAATATTTAAAACAATTGTTATTACAAAAAATAAATTAGCCTAAGGTTTTCGATTAGGTGATCGATTTTGACTGAAGAAGAAATAAAGATAATAAATAATTTTATATATAATATGACGAAATACAATTTTATTCGAAATACTAACATTATTATTTATACGGACAGGGGTCAGAACATATTACCCTATTTTATTATAAATAGCCATGTTTGACGCAAAGCTTAAAATAAGAAAATCATTAAATCATTTACTTATTTAAAGGTTTTTTATAAATACCGTATAGTGGCGGGATTAGAGATTCCGCCACCCCACAACACACCGTGGGTGTAACAAAAGTCGACAGAAGGAAACTGAAATAGGAAGAGGGTAGCAGCATATTCTTGATGAGAACAATATAAATAGTAATTCTATTATCCATGTATTATTAGCCTATCAAAATTCTACTAGCCCTTCTCAATAGATTGCCTTATACAAGAGATATTTACAATAGTACCAAGTCAGACTAGTTGGCACCCGTAGTCTTTTATTAGGAATATGTTTCTGACTAGCCAGTTTCATTTTCCAATATCGGCTCCTACGACACCCACGGGAGGTGACTTGATATAATCATTTATTATATACTTTTACGCTGTCAGTACAAGGTTAAATTGAAATCTATTAAATAGAAATAACTAATTATTAAATAAATCTAACCAAATAAATGAGAATTATCATTAACCTAGTAAATTAAAACCCTTACTTATTAAAAATAATCTAATTCTTACTCATTATAGCATTGCTTTTACTTGGCGTAAAATTGATACCAAACGTGTTAATATTGTATCGATACTCGATAGAAATATGGTGGCTACATAACTGGTCACTGGCTTTTGTACAATTGAATGCATATTACGTGAATCATGATTGTAAAGGTAGAATAATTATATTGCATGAATGTTTAAAAATAATTCGCGCGGGTCTGTTTGTGTTAATGTATTCCTTTGTGAGGCGAATTGCGTTGTGGGGATTATTATCAGGTATAGCTCGGGGTATTCATGTGCTAATACTACACTGGGCTGTTTATTAACATAGCCTAGGTTGTGGTTTATATGCAAATGGACGGATATATAGTTTTAATTAAGAAAATATTATATAATAATATACTTTTTTGATTACTATTCGCCAGTCTCAATCATTGATAAAATTCAGTTAAAATTATGAAATGACGGGAAAGCGAATTAATTTAAATTATTTGTGTTCTGCTTTTGAAAACATCATAGTGGTAAATTAATTAAAAGAGGGAGCCACTGTTATAAGATATTACTACCCAGACTAAATAAAAATATGTGCAAGGCCAAAAATTTTAAATTGCGTTGAAATTGAAAGCTGGAGTGCTGTTTCGTTGGTAAAAATGTTATATGTAGTATATATATACCTGCCATTTGAGAACCACCCAATTCTTTACTGATTGGAAACTTTTGTTATATAGAATAGGGTAACAAGCGAGCACACAGTTCAACTGATGTTAAGTGCATGCTGCGCCCCATAGACACCTACATTTATCCTCAATTATGAACCAAAATGCAGATGCGTTGTCACCCCTGAAGACTAAGATGGAATGCCTCGTTTCTGGTAAAATGGGTTTCCGTTGACGAAGCAGCATTGAGATGCCATTTGTGTGAGAGCGTGACCCTACCCCGGTCGGACGGACTCATAGGTGCTGCAGCCATAATATATTTGCAGAAACGCTCTACCGTAGTATCTACGCTCAACAATAGCGTTGATAGCCGTAGAAGCACTTCGAAAGGCTTCGGAGGACAATAATTTTAAAAAGCCATTCGTGCGCTAAATACGTCACGACCCTTAAATTACCTTTTGAGGGATATTTTTCCCCAGTTACCGCGCTTGGCAGGCCGGGTTGGAAACTGTAGTTTTTTTTATTATTTTGCGTGGTTATCAGGAAGATGTTGCTGCCTACCTTCTGTATCAGTTTACCTTTATCGCCTCTTAAGGCACCCGTGGAATGATATGGGATAGTGGACATTCTTACGCCGCCCCTACACAGTAATAAGTATAACATAAAATTATTTTTAGGGTATAGTGATATTTATAATTTGCTTAAAGTACTTAATAGATACTGTATATACATCTACGGTGGAAGTAAACGTCAAGAGGAAACTTTCGTGTCTAAGAATTAAAAGAAAAATTCAGAGACATTTGAGGTCCACCGACGTAGGTTGGAGCTTGGAACAGCGTGACAGATTGCTTGTGGCCTAAAACCTTCTCAGTATAAGCAGGGGGCAGAAATTTCTTTCTTTTGACTTTATTCTATTTAATTTAACTCTCCTCTATTCCTTGTCATTAACTTTGAAATGTTAATGTTGAAACTCAATCCCGGGCAAAGCCGCAGAATTTTTTTTTACAGTGTTGATATAATTGTATGCGATAGTTAATAAATAAATCTTTGCCTGACTTCTACCAGAACACTTAGGCCAAAGTAAACCTTGTCTACAAATATTTGGTAAATCGTAAGCGGGAGCATTGTCCAATTAGATCGCAACCTAATTGGTATTGTAATTATTAATTTTGATTGAGAGTTTGCTACACAGCGATATTTACATGTATAATATTCAGCAGTTTAATAATAAATTACTGTTAGAATCGGTCCATACATATTTTAAATCATCATTATTACAGCCCTTAACAAGTCCACTGCTGAACACATACCTCCCTCATAGAATGCTACAAAACACAGTCCTGAGCCACCTGCATCCATCGACTTCCTGCTTCCTGCACGTTTGCCAGGTCGTCACTCCATCCAGTGAGGACCGTCCCACGCTTCGCCTACCGGTACGAGACTGCCAGTTGAGAACCTTGTTTCCCCCATCAAATGTCGGTTCTTCGGGGTATATAGCTATCCCATTGCTATTTTAGCTTACTACTCCGTTAGGCCAAGTTAGTTACTTTGGTTCTACAGCGAATATCCTCATTTCTAAGTTTATCACTCAGAGAAACTCACAGCACAGACCTCTTCATATCTCGCTGAACGACCTTGAGCTACCTCATTCGGCCAGGAGAAGGAGGAAAAGGGCCATGTCTCAGATCCAACTTTCTTTGCTTCTGAAACGCAATTTCAATTGAATAGTAGACATGCTCGGCATGTGTTCTATGCTATAAGCTTTTCTATTTATTCATTCATTCGTAACAGCCTATTTAAAGGCCACAGTTGGACATAGGCCCATTATATTGAGAAGCTATTAACCACAGTTGACATGATTGGCAGGGCGTGTTGAACATTGCAGTGTTTTATTATTTGGAGTTGTGATCAGGAAGATGCTGCTGTCCAGCTGATGATGCCGGTATTCAGGAAGACGCTCTACATCCAAGTAAACATTATTAATGTAAAACATAATAATATTAATGTATTATTATATTAAAGGATAGTACACAATAAACAAACACATGTGTCCTTTAAGAAAAATGATCATGTAACTTTGTCAAAAGCAAAGCCTGCATATGTATAAACACTGTCGGACTTCACGTCATGCCCTTGAATTTTTGATTTTATTTCTAACACATGCAGGTTTTCTAACTATACTAAATACATCATAACCTTAAAATTCACCTGAATCGCCGGGAGTCAAACCATATTGTTAAATATTTGGACAGCGCTTTTCATTAGACTTACTACAACTTGATTATAAGAAATACATATTATACACGTTGGTAAAAATAAATAAATAATATAATAAAACTGTAATATTTTAAATTATTAATTTATAACCTGCAGATATTATAGGCTTATCTAGTAAAAAGACAGATGTAAATCTGCCCGCTTTGCTAAATAAAATGTAAATGTATATCGACCTCTGACCCTTACCCACGTAAATCACATGCATTATTTTTATTATGAAAACGAACCACCGAAACATTCCTCTACGCATACAGAAAACATATAATAATATACAACAATAACAATTATTGCGACGTTGTGTTTTTTGATATAACGATTTCGAAGTGTTATAAATTTCAGTCTAAAAAAATATCTCAGCTTCCAAACGCAAGCGTGATAAATGAGATATCAGATATGCAAACAAAAGACAAGCGTCTTATTACTCTTGACAAATATTGTAATAAGGTGAAAATAGATTAATTTTATTTAATTCATAACAGTAATGGAAGTTGACGTTAAATTAAAAAGTATATTTTTATAATAGTAAATTTTGAATATATTTATTGAGTGAAAGTTATTACACAAAAATAGCTGAAAGCGTTAAAACTCATAAATGAGAAAGTATATCAATGTGAGAATTAGTTAGACTGTTGCACGAATTTAGACAAACTAAGGAGAAATTCGTAATTTCCTTGCTTTAGTCTAAATTGGTATTTTTTCATAAAACTGAGATAACAAACAAACTACAGTCCACCTGATGGTAAGCAGCTACTGCAGCTCGCGGACATCTGCAACAAAGTTCAAAAAAGGATGGCTGCGGATGCGTTGTTACCTCTTAGGACAAAGATGCAATGCCTCACTGCTTGGTGTTATGGTGACTCTAAGAAGGTGTTACTGAGACGGACATATTATGAAATATTACATGGAATCGTTATTAGCTTATAATTATATGAGCCGTTTGCCGACAAAGTGCCCAAAGTCAACACAGACGAGCTTTAAAGCCTTACTACGGGTCGATTATGACTCGAACTTATACCACTGTTACCAGATATAAGATAAGGGGAGTTACCACGGCATTTACCACACAATAAACGTACCCATAACATGTTGAAAATGAATGGTCGTTAGTATATTGTGTACTATATAATAACCTCAGAGACTGTACCTATTTATTTATTTATTCCTTATTGCATTATCTATAAAAAAAGAATCTAAATACGAACATAATGTCATTAGGCATTTTCTACTGGTCAACCTACAATGTAAATGAAAGTAAGATGAGATGAGAGAGATAGAGAGAGAGAGATAGAGAGAGAGAGAGAGGTGGTGGCAACTTTGGACAAATTTGGAACATTCATTTGAATAGTAAAGCCGCGGTTGTGTCGTGTCTGTGTAAGAGAATTCACTATGCCATATGATACCATGGGAGTCTTAAGAGGCGATAGAAGAAAACTGAAAGAGGCGATAGGCAGTAGCATCTGTTGCCAATCCACCCACTACGCGTGGCAAATATGGCAAATATATGTTCTGTAACAGAGAACTTGTGGTAGGCTGTAATAAATTAACGAATAAGAATTGTTAAAGGCTGATCTTTAAGTCGTATCAGTCGTACACCCGCCCACAATTTATTATTGTTATTTGTATATAGGTATATATTTTATATTCTGTCTATTATTTTCAAAATATGCTTCAAAATTTCCTAAGAGCAACTAAATAAACTCTGTACCCCGTCCCGCTCGGCGCGTGCCACGTCCCGTCCGTGGTTACGCTGCGTATGCACATCGCTCCGTTGGCTAAGCAGTGATGCGCGTGTTGTACAGTACGAAATGTACGACGAAAAACTAATTTAATGTGTATGGTCATGTCCATGTTTGTGTAATCTTACACAACATATTGGACACAAAATATAAAAAAAATTAGTTACTGTAATTTTTTTCCATTTATGTTGTCAAACGAAAATACATATGAAATTGGGCCTTGTCATCTAAATGTTCTTTGTAGAGAGTGTGGTATGAGTACCAGGAGTGTAGTATGATTAGAACATGATCCTTCTAGTCCTATTTCCTGCCACGTATGATCTACAGAAAATCTCCTTTTACTCTTAACTGTTGTAGCTTCTTTATCATCTGAAGCAATAGCAATTAATGCCATTTCTTCAAATGAAAAATACATCTTTCACAACACTAGCACATTATTTTCGAGTCACTGTCATGCTGCGTATGCATTCAGCTCCTGTCCGTGTTGACATATAACCAGGTTCCGTCCCCGTCTCGTGTACGTGCTGATTCCGTCATGTATGCAGCGACCTTAAAACCCCGATATTGCCCTTACTATTTTAAAATATTGTCTCGTTTTACCTAAATTTACATTCTTAATATGTTCAAGTCCAGTTTGAAAATGTTCGGATATTTTAAAAGATATTGATAATAATCTTAAAATAGCTTTAGAAAAAATTCTAAATATGAGATTGAATACAACAGCCTGGAATCAAGCTACTTTACCTATAAAATTCGGTGGTATTGGTGTAAGAAATCTTTCTAGCGTCGCACTGCGTGTTTTTCTTGCCGTGCATAGTGTCAATGACTTATGTAACATAATTTTAAATAATAAAGTAGACCCGTGCTTTGCTGCGGAGGCAAGGCAAACATGGCTACCGCTTTGTCCTGGCGAAAATGTTCCACTGTAAGTTAACCAACAAAAACAGTGGGATACACCGTTGGCACGGAGTATCCAGAAAGATGTATTTCACGATTTCCACAGTGACCAAGAGCAGGCTCGCCTTCTAGCTCAACTAAGGAATCTAGTCACTAGTTACACGCTGTATCATCAAGTAATCTCGGCACATTGCTTTATGGGGAAAGCTTGCGCTACGCCGTAGGAATCCGCCTAGGACCAGCAATTTGTCAACCTCACCAGTGCCCCTGTGGTAGCAGCTTCGATGAGTTTGTGTTCCACGGACTTTCATGTAAGAAAAGTGCAGGTAGGTTTTCCCGTCATGGTTCTTTGAACGAAGTCATCCGAAGGGCTCTTGTCTCCATAAATAATCCCTCGGTTTTAGAGCCTCGCGGGATATTTAGAGACGATGGTAAAAGACCCGACGTATGACTTTGGTCTCTTGGGAGAGAGGTAAAGCTCTAGTGTGGGATGCTACCTGCGTTGACACTTTGGCTGCCTCTCATCTTGAGGGTACCTCTTTTAGAGCTGGGGCGGCATCAGAGGCAGCTGAATTAAGTACATGGCGCAAATATCAGTCTTTGAGAAATTACTACATATTTGTGCCATTTGCTGCAGAGGCTATCGGTCCGTGGGGTCCACGTGCAGTGAAGTTTGTAAAGGAACTGTATCTACGACTGCTGGTGTTAAGAGGGCTGGTTCTTTTCTCGCTCAAAGGTTAAGTTTAGCTACTCAGCGAGGAAACGCAGCCAGCGTTCTTAGCACGATACCACGAGGAGCAGGACTTTGTGACAATTTAAATTTTTAGTTAGTTTTTCTATATTACAGTTTTTTTTTATATTGTGTGTAATGAATATTAATTGTAAATATTTTAATTTTATTAGAGGCATTCTCAACTTTGTTTCTTAATTATATTCATTATTAGTTATATAGATGAAATTAAATTAAATATTAAAAAATCACTGAAGTTTTAATTTACTATTTTAATATAAGTTAAATAATGGAGATTTTATTCCTTATGATTATTTTCACTATAATTAGCTAGGAGTAACAAATCACTTGTCTTTTGTATGTTTATCTGATATGACACTTTTCATGATGACTTGATTTCGGGGGCGGAGTTATTTTTAAACAATTTGTTTTGTATTTCGGTGATACATTGGCATTGTTAATTTTTGTTGCATCTGAGTTTATTTAGTTGCTCTTAGGAAATTTTGAAGCATATTTTGAAAATAATAGACAGAATATAAAATATATACCTATATACAAATAACAATAATAAATTGTGGGCGGGTGTACGACTGATACGACTTAAAAATTAGCCTTTAACAATTCTTATTCATTAATTTATTACAGCCTACCACATCGTCGCCGAAGATATTTTTCGTCCCGGTTATGCAGGTCATGCCACGTCCCCGTCCCGTCCGTGCATCCGTTACATATGCATTATCACGTACATTTTCTGTAAAACGATATTTCCAAAATTTCACGTCCCGCTCCGTCCGGGATAAAACACGTTACGTATACAACTTATCAACGTGATTTAAAAACTGATCACATTTTGTTTTTAAAACAGGTTTGATATTGTCGAAAAACAACGGAGCACCGAGCAGGTATAGCGATTCCGTATTGACGGGTTTTATTCCTGAAGAAATATGATTGAAATTTTGAATTAAAGTATCTTTGTTAGAATTCGATACATTATTTGAAATTTTATCATTTTTAAAATTTTATCATTTTATCATCCGATTTACCTCCCAGTATACCATCATCCAGGTACCAGACATTCAGCTTGGATTTAAATTTTGAAATAATAGGTTAAATTCCCAAACTGGAAAGAGCTGGAGCTGGAGCTTGGTGGATTACCCTGCTGAAAACCGACAGCAGATTCAGTAATATGGCTTTGATAAAACAAGTTCGAATTTTGACTGTAACATTGCCAAACGTAATGATAAATTTCGGGGGTACTATTAGCCACTTCTTTCAGTAGGATTACCTTATCGATAGAGTTAAAAGCATTTCTTTCAACCTTCAGAAGAACATCTGCATTAGAGTTTGTTAAAAAAGTACGCACCGAATGTACGGCCGCCTTACAGCCATCTTTAGTGCCACAACCTAGTTGAATAGGCTGAAATGTTGTCTTAAGGTTTGAAATTATGTGCCTACAAATTAATTTTAAAGTTAAGCGTCGAAATGTGGAACCAACAGCAATAGGACGTATACCGTTATCCTCTTTTTGAAGGCACATAATCTTGCCCCATATAAGTGGGGAAGGAAATTGGGATTGACATTACTAGAAAACATAAAATTACATAACTTTGTAATGTCATTAAGAAGTACTCTACCAGAGTCACCGGCAGACGTGCTTACAAGATCTTTGATATGTTGAGGCGTAATCCCGTCAATGCCGCCGGCAGAGCCATTCGAAAATGACACGATTGCGTCGAAAGTGTCTTCTCCAAAAATTTGTAAAGGTTGCACAGAAGTATTGGGAGGCAGAGGTAAATTCTGAGATGGATTGACCGAAAGATGTTTCTGACGAAGGCCTTCAAGAGTTTCGACATTACGAGGAGCCAGGATGTCGTCTGAGAATAGAATACGGGATGCATTTTTTTAGTCGCCATCCATTACTTTCGATTCAACTACTTTTTTAAATCAAATTTATATATTTATTTATAATTTATAAATGTTTGTTACAAATGAGTACTAATCGGGTAATCTAAGTTTTGAAAAGAAGTCTCTTTTAGTTGAGACGGAAATTATTTCATTTTTGTTTTATTAAAATGAAATTGGGAATACGCGAATGTAAATAATTTTTGCCAAACCTTTCCACAATTCATAAAACAATTTTGAACAGTGCATGACAATGCTTTAGCAAATTGCATCTTCGCACCTCTGGGAATTCTTTTAACCACTGGTACCTTACTATAAAAATTGTACAATTTTTCCGAAAGAAGTGAAAAATTTGTGTCATTAGGGATATTACTAAAACAGGCATGAATTTCTACGGTAGGCTGTGAATCCGAAATACTTTTACTATGGCATTGTTTTATGTGTATAGTTAATCCCCTTTTACCTTTAAACAGCCTACCGTCGGTACAATTTTGACACCGTAGGAAATCCAGTTGCGAATCTATCGGAGCGCCGGTATTCATTGAAAAAGTTAAAAAAAAATAAAAAAATGTAAAAATATATCTACATCACTCAAACGTCTATAATTTTGTATAATAATTTGGACGATTAATTACCAGGCGTTGCATCTCGAAAAGGCCTATAACTATAACCATAGAATAGATACATTCGTGTCTTATAGTATTCTATGACTATAAACATTTGCAGTTAACGGTTTCAAAACTTCTTTTGGTGACAAATTCAAATTAAACGCTGCTTTGGCATTCTATTAAAAACGTGGCATTAATTTTTTTCTCGGGATCAAACGTAGTGTAGTGAACATTAATTTCGTTATTTTGACGTTGTTCTATTTTCTCATTTAATATTTTGCAGTATTTGTTAACACAACCAAGAATAAAGGTCCGAAGTGGGAGTGATAGTTTTCATAAATTAATTCATTATCTATACAAAAATAATGAGCACCAGTTGATTTTAATATAATAATTTTTTTCGCAGGTTATCCTGGCTCTTTCTTTATAGAATAGGTGTATTTTAATCTCAAATGGAAAGAGAATAAAAATAAATTTTAATGCATTATTAACATAAGCTCATCGTTCTAATAACGACTCAACTTACCTGCCAAGCGTAGTAACTTTATATGTACATAGCAATCCGATTTCGCTTTTTAAATTACAATAACCACGTTAACTAAAATAACTAAAAATATTTTGGTAGAAGAAAAAGAAAATAAAAGACACAAATGTCACAGAACATCGCTACTTCAACTACTTTAAAAATGGATCATCGTTAAACATTGGTACTTCAACGAGAAGAAGAACAACTTATCCTTATTAAAACTCCAGCTCATTTTATGTATTAAAATATTATTTATCGAAATAACTTTAAAGTGACTACAGCCAGTCTGTGGGCAAGATTTAAAATTTATAGACGACGAGCTTTTGTGAGCATTGTTTTACTTATTTCAAAGTTTTGAGATCTACAATAAAAATAAATTAAAAAAATAATGAATCCGACTATAAAAGTTTTCTGGATGCGAAAATCGTCGCCTCTTACAATACCAACGGCACGGTAGTGTATATTCTTATAGAGCCACTGCACGGTCCCGTGATTTATTGTTGAAATATTATAGCTGCACATTCGACTCCACCGAGTCAGTAACTTATTCTTGAGGTACACTTCTACAACAAAATTTTGGAAACTATATATAAAATTTGACCTGCTCTAAACTTAAAAACATTCAACTAAGTAAGTATGAATAGGGTTATTTTATTATTAAGATTTTTATTGATGATGGGAAATGAGGTGATCGCTAGCAAGCTATCTGTAGTTTTTATTGTTATGATTTCTTATATTAAAAAAAACTAAAAAATAAATAAATAAACGAGATAAAATCCGTAAAAGTAGTTTTAATCATTTGTATTGTGTTGTTAATTGTGTAAAAAGTATGATTGTACGCTGTTTTTTTACCTTTTTTACTTTTTGGACCTACAATACTAAGACAGGGTTCTACCGAGCTACAAACTATAGGGTAGCAATTAATAAACGAACTAGCCTACCATGGTTTCCGACAATACTCCAATATAAAAAACAGTTGCAGTAACACATTAGATTTAATATTCTCAAATATAGACTTAGCAATAATATTATGTGACAAACCTTTCAAACCCTTAACTAAGATAGATATATTTCATCCTCCCTTCGAATTTGACTTAAATGTGGCTATCCCTCCTCTCAAATGCTCTTTTATTAATAAAAATAAGTTTTATTCAGCTGATTTTGTTAAAATAAACACATTTTTATGTGAAATCAACTGGGCCACTCATTTATATACTGGACATGTTGAAGAAGCTGTAGATTTCTTTTACAAACAACTCAATTATTGCATAGACAAATATGTACCAAGTGTAATATCTCTACCTCACAACACGAAAAGGCCCCCGTGGTATAATAAAACATTGATTAATATCTTAAAAGAAAAAGCTAAGGCTCACAGAAATTGGAAAAAGTTTCGTAACTTAGCGGATTACAATATGTTCTCTTTATTACGTAAGCGTGCGTTGGTTTATAATAAACAATGTTATAATAATTATTTGGATACTACTCAACAAGCCATACTGAATAATCCTAAATGTTTCTGGACTTTTATCAAATCAAAACGTGGTAATACTTATTCTTATCCAAATAAAATGTCGTATAAAAATACAATGCATAGCGAAGGCCCAGCAATTGCAGAAGTCTTCAGTTCATTTTTCAAAAGTGTTTTTATCCCGCCTGCTCCTTCATATCCTGATGTTGCATTACCTATACCTTCTAGTAGCAACGACCGACATTTACATTGCTTTCGGGTTTCCAAGGCAGATGTTTTTAAAGTGCTACAGAAAGTAGATGTAAAAAAGGGACCGGGTAGTGACAAAATCCCACCTATATTTATATTCAAATGTGCTAAGTCATTGTCTGAGCCTCTTCACATTTTATTCAATAGATCTCTTCAGGAAGGTTATTTCCCATACATATGGAAATAAGCTCATGTAGTACCCATATTTAAAAAAGGAACCCGTATTAAAGTTGAAAATTATAGACCTATATCTATACTTAATATATTCGCGAAAATATTCGAAAAATTAGTATTTAATTACATTTACCCGAACTTAAGTCGAGGTTTACCAGAATCTCAGCATGGTTTCCTCAAAGGCAGATCAACTATTAGTAACCTAACACATTTTATCACAGAGACTATCAATCATATGGATGGCGGGGGGCAGATTGACGTGATCTACACGGATTTCGAAAAAGCCTTCGACCGCGTGGATCACGTCATCTTGCTTCGTAAGTTAAAAATACTAGGAATACACGGGGACTTTTTGCGATGGATTGAGTCTTACCTAAAAAATCGTTCCCAAGCAGTAGTTGTAGGAGGACACAATTCAAATTTTATAAAAATTACATCTGGTGTGCCACAAGGGTCTCACTTAGGGCCCCTCCTGTATAACACCTATCTATATGATATATATACATGCTTTAAACACTCCTCATTCTTGCTGTATGCAGATGACAAAAAATATTTATTAAAATTAAAAATTTTAATGATTGCCTTAAGCTTCAAGAATATTTAAACAGGTTGGACCATTATTACAAATATAATCGAATCACAGTTAATGTCAAGTAATGTCAAACTTGCACATTTACACGCAAAACTAAACCGGTTGAATATGCATACAAATTGAATGGATCAATAATTCAAAAAACAGAGGTAATCCGAGATCTTGGTATCTTAATGGATTACAAGCTTACATTTAGTAATCATATGGACTACATCACAAATAAAGCGTATAGAAACTTAGGCTTCTTAATACGTACATGCCAACCTTTCAATAACTTACCCTGTATTAAATTATTATATTATGCCTACGTTCGCAGTATATTAGAGTATGGTAGCAACATATGGTGTCCACAATACTATACGTATATTAACAAAATAGAAGTATTGCAAAAAAAAATCTTGAAGTTTATGGACTACAAAATTAAAGAACAACATCAAACATACAAAGAAAGATGTATATTCTATAAATTCCTTTCATTAGCAGACAGAAGAAAATTGCTTGATCAAATGACATTATATGATCTCATTCACGGCCGCCTAGATAATTCGCATTTACTTGGACTCATCAATTTCTCCACACCCATATATCGTACTAGACACACTAAATTATTTTTCATCTCTCACTCTCATACGAAATATACCAAAAATTCAACAATAAACCGGATGTGTTGCACCTATAATAATTTTTTGAGAATATTGATATTTTTACGAAAAAGAGAGAAAACTATAAAACTGAAGTATGCAAAAATCTCTTCAATAGTTATTCATGATTAAGGTATTAACTCAGATCAAATATATGAGCACAAACAAACACACACACACACACACACACATACACACACACACACACACACACACACACACACAAACACACGCACACACACACACACACACACACACACACACACACACACACACACACACACACATTATGTTGTATATACAATGTTTATAGTAGTACCGCTGATTATTCTTTGTACCGATAAGGAATCGTCGCTCATTCTTTTAAATTATGTTTAGATAATATAGGGAAACCTGTAATAAGGCTTATGTTAAGATAATCCGATCTGTTGTAAATTTTAATAGTTTAAAGCTGTTGGTTTTCTAAATAAACAAAAATAAAAAATAAAAATATAAAAAAGGCCCTCCGGGTTTCTTGCTAGCTCTTCCTAGTACGGAGAAATTAAACAAAAGAGTGACTTTCAATAGGTTTTATTTATAATCTACTGGCGATCTGCCTCGGCTTCGCACCAACCCACTAGTCCAACTATGCCTACATAACCTTCGCGCTAGTGCGAGCAATACGTTGACAAAGATTTACCGCAATCTGATGAACGGTACGGCAGCGCATAAAGTACGAACAAACAAAAACTGTTTTTTATATATTAAATATTGAAAAAAAGATGTTTCTGTTTCTGTATCAAGCATTCAGTCTAGCGCGTGGTATTGAAAGGGGAGGAAAAATAACTAAATAGCAACACCAACCACCGGCTCACTCCTACAAATCGCGCGATAGTCGTGCCATTATTTCTAAGAAACACAAATAAAGTAGCTGCTTATTAGTTTGTATCTATTTTACATCAATCTTAATTACTACATTTCTGTTTTCGACAATTGTTACATTCAATTTTTAATAAAAGAAAGAGTTTGAACTTTACCATTACAAAGCAGTGCTTGACTATTAGTACTGTTACGCGCCTAAGTTGATGTCTGGTACCTGGTACTAGTGCCCTCTAGTGTCGGGGAACAGAGCAAGGAGAGCTTTCTAGAAAATTCCATTCTCGAATTTTCCACCAACAGCGCCATCTAGTATCGAACAGAAGAACTAAGCTTTCTAGAAAGCCCCACACTCGAGCTTTCTGTACCTGGTCGGTTGGGGCCAGTATTTTCTGGAATATTCTGGATGTTTCGGTGGGAAAGGCCTATAAAAATTTCGGTGGAAAGGGCCTTGCCCTGTAGTATTGAATTGGCGATACTAGCGAAGCCTTCGGAGTGAAATAAAGTGAACTAAAGTGTGAAGTGTGAATAATTATTAGTGTGATTTAAGTTTTAATTGGTGTTAAGTAATTAAAGTGTCAATTTTGGTAAATCAATCGGCGGTTTTTATTGTCACGAACCCTAAGCTCGTAACAGTACTATCCCACTTAATGGTAAGTGGTAATGCAGCCGAAGATGGTCTAGCGCACTGACTTAGTTTAACAAAAGCGTGTTTTCACTCTTGCTTTGAAGACACCCACATTATAACCGTGTGGAAAGAAATTGGCAAATTATCACACTGTGCTGCATGCATTGTGAACGACTAAGCAAACCGTTTGGTTCGAATTTCTATTCTATATCTAGTGGTCCGATGATGGAATGGAAAGTTGTTGTCTTTGCTCTGCTTTGCTTTGAAGACTTTGTAAGACTGCTTCTAACCGTATATGTGTCACCAATAAGACCCTTCCCACGCTTTTCCATTGAGTCCAAAGCCTTACAGCGCCAATTGTCACACATAGACTTATTGTTATTATTATTATTATTCATATACGTTATTGTACTATGAGGACCGATCCGATCCGATCTACGTTGAACGAGCATTTATGGTATCGAGGAATCGTAAATCACATAAAGGCGTGATTATTTTTAAGTTCATAAATAAATTTTTAAAACATATTTCGAAAAAATTCTAGTATCTTATGTATTAAATTTTGACCGACAGCTTACCTCTTATTTTTTCTTTGCATCCCATAAGCTTATCTTGATTTATATGATTGTTCTGTCCGTGTTTATGTGACTGAACTCCTCCTGAACCGGTTTTGGTGAAATTGTTTGTGTGTATATATATAACACACAAACAATTGTTGATTCGAGAATGGTTTAGATTTACAATTGGGTGGCGCTGTGGTCGAGATTCAGAAATCACCCGTACGAAGCGGGGGCAGATCGCTAGTTTAATTATATATAGTAAAAATGTTTTTCTTTTATAATATAACGAAGTTCTGAAAGGTCTAGAATATTTTTTAATTTCAGCTTTACTTTTGTTGTAATTAAGAGATTTAAATTCCGAAGACGTGTACGGCTGCTTGGTATTATAGTCATTATTTCACGTTATCACGCTTGAATCTGCGACGGCTCCTCCACTGGAAAGGAATCTTCTTTGTAAATTAATTAAATATTTGTAAATTATATGTACTATTTTTATGCTCTGAATGTAAGGTATTCATTCAAAAATTTAAACTTCATAAGCAGCTCCTAGTAGTACAGAAACCATGTTTTACATAGTCCTTATTGTTCGTAAGTTTTGTCCCCAAAATCAGGAATCCCTGCAACACGTTATGTAGAGATACACAACGTCGGCATAATCATACATCGGTCGAGAATTGCAAATCCCCAAAATGCTTCATCTCCTTGTGTATATATACTGAATTATTAAACCAGCATTTTTCTAATACTTTTAACTCTTTTGATAGTGAACACAAACTGCGAACACTTCGTTCTCTTTCTGCAACACCGACTCCTAATTATTCTCCATTTGTTTTCAGTCAGTTTACTATATGTGATGTCATGAAGATCATATTATCCATCTCCTCAAATGCTGTCGGTAGCGACAACATTAGCCGTAACACGATTGTTCCACTCCTTGATGTTATCGCTCTCGTTATCACTTATTTACTTAATACACGTGTCTCTACATCTAAATTCCCTTAAGCCTGGAGGAGTACACATGTTATACCCCTTTCGAAGAGATCTAATCCCATCAACCTTTCTGATTACCGTCCTATCTCGATCTTACCTTTCCTTTCTAAAGTCCTTGAAAAACTTATTTGCTAACAGCTAACCCGTTCCCTGAATAAGCATAATTTGTTGAATTCTTTACAATCCGGTTTCCGTCCTGGTCATAGAACGGCTACTGCCTTAATCAAAGTTACTGATAACTTTCTGAGCATAATTAATGATCGAACGAACTTACCAAGTGAAGTTCCGTCCTATCTATGCAAACAGCTTCATTCTAGTGTTAGAGCGAGATTCTACCCTTATTCTTTTTGGATGCTGTTTTTCCGCTACCTATTAAATCAAGCCCCTCATATTTCAAAAAATGTTGACATGGATAAGAGTACCAATTTTATTTGTATTTCTTAGAACTAATAACAGGAGTATCGCTGAATCGGTAAAAATGCACCTGTCTTTTGTATACTTGCTTTCGGAGGCAGAGCTATTTTTAGAGAATTTGTTTTGAATTTCGATGATCCACTGGAATTGTTAATAATTTTGTTGTATCCGACTTCATTTAACTGTTTTAAAGAGATGTGGAAGAAGAAATGTTTTGAAGATAATAGACTAAACGTAGGATATATATTCATATGCGAATATCAATAAAAAACTGTAGGCGGGTGTTGTAATGCGAATAAAAGATCAGCCTCGAGCTATTACTATTCATTAATTCATTACAGCCTATCACAGGTTTTCTGTTGCAGAACAATCCCTACATTTTGCTACAATTGAAGAATTTCGCAACAGTTGCCACGGTTTGCGGGCGGATCGGCAAGCTGATATTGCTGCCCATCGCTTCTCTCAGTAATTTTTTCTACCGCCTCTTACGACTCCCACGGGACGATGTGGCATACCTAGGGAATTCTCTTAAACAGCTCCACGACACGGCAACGGCGTCTTTCCTATTCACATGAATATTCCAAAGTTTTCCAAAGTTGCCACAAGCTATTTCTTTGCAACTGGAATTATAATCAAAACCCAAAGTACTCGTCAAAAGGATATTCTTTTTTAATTTTACTTACATAATGGGTTGACTGTTTTGCTTTAAGTCCGTATTTAGATTTTTTAGTTACAGATAATGCAATAAAGAATAAATAAATAAATACAGTATCTAAGATTATTACTTGCATACACAATCTACTAACAGCCATTCATTTCAAATATTGTTTTGGGTGCTTCTTATTGTGTGGTAAAAGCAGTGGTAACTCGCTAGTTACTATCAGATGGACTGGTAGTTTGTTTGTTATCTCAGTTTTATAAAAAAATACCAATTCAGACTAAAGCAAGGAAATTATGAACTTTTCCTAAGGTTGTCTAAATTCATGCAACAGTCCAACCAATTCTCACACCGGTATACTATCTTATGCTTTTATGAGCTTCATTTTAACACTTACAGCTATTTTTATGTAATAACTTTCCACTCAATAAATATATTCAAAATTTACTCTCATAAAATATACTTTCCAATTTTACGTCAACATCCATTACGGTTATGAATTAAATAAAATTAATATACTTTCACTTTATTACAATATTAGTCAAGAGTAATAAGACGCTTGTCTTTTGTTTGCGTATCCGATATCTCATTTGTCACGCTTGCGTTTGAAAGCTGAGATATTTTGACTGAAATTTGTAGCACTTCCGGCACTTCGCCATCGGTATATCCAAAAATATCACGGCGCGCAGACAATTGTTTTTGTATAATGAAATAAAGTAAGTACTTTAATTACTTTTACTAGTTCTTAACGAAGTTTTCTGCAATTATACTAAGTTTGGGGAATTATTGTTAAAGTAAGATTTGATATAATAATAATAATAATTAAAATAAAAGGGCGTAGGGAAGTGACGACCCCATCGCCCGCTGACGTAATGGTTATGTGACAAAACCGCTACTTCAGCGCAGTCAGTCAGCACCTTGCCAAGAGGTGTTAGTGCCGTGCCTCGGTAAAAATTGAAGGTGCAAAGGCCCGCTTGTGCACATGGCCCACCACGCAACGGCGCCGGGTCTGGGCGTCTCCCGTTAAATGACGCCCACAAAAATGGATGATGGATTTGAATAGAATGCGCAAAGGGCCGCTGCTTGGAGGTCGCCAGGGCGCGTCTGGAGCTGGCGCTGGACGTGACAGCATGCGAACCGCCAGCCGACGAGCGCGAAGTGCTGCAGGGCCACCCAGCAGCCCCTCGCATCCATCATCCCCACCAGCTGGCTTGGTGTTGGCAGGGTCTTCACGGGCCCAACAATCAGTACCTGCCACTGGTGGAGCACGCCGCATGTGTTGGACAATTAAAATGAACAGCAACGCATTGCGGGCGTATTTTAGGGCGAAAGGGGGAGAAATTGGAGGTTTTGTGTATCGGGCAACGATGCATCGACTTTTTGCTGAGCTGGAGCCATCTGCAACCGTCACCGAGCGAAACCTGGCAGACCGAATTCGGTATATCTTGCGCTCAAATACATTTGATGTCACCGAACTCGAACGGCTACGACGTGAGGCTGTTCCTTCAACGGATGAAAATACTACGGCTGCGGATGCGGCGCCACAACTTGCAGCGCAACCGGCAAACGTGTATACCGCCGTGAATACCCCGGTCTTGATTCAAACGATGATGGAACAGTCGCCCAGGAACTGGAACTGGAGCAAATGAGGAGTACATTGGACGAGACGATTTTGGAAACGCGCAGTACGCCTCTTGAAAATCGACCGCGACTTCCCCACATAGCCCTAAGCAAGCGGAATCGGGCTATCGTGAGGGCTGTGAACCCAATGCTGGTGAACTATTTGGAAGCCAGACGGGACCTTTGCGAGATGGACTCAATTCTTTTCAGCGCCGCACTGGCAGTCTGCCGTATTATAGGCGTCAAACTTTCCATGGCTGGACGCACTACTGGACAAAGTAGTGCTATCTCAGCGTGAAGAACAAGAATTGAATTACGTATCGCAAAGGCTAGGGCCCTCATCAGCAGACTGATATGCTTCAGGTCAGGCAATACCAGGCCAATGATTGTGCGCACCGTCAGGATGGCGTTTGCTGGGACAAATGTTAGTTTGTCCCAGCCGGATATAATGCAAAAACTGATAGAGCGCATAGACGACCTGAAGCAGAGAATCGCTGCTTGGGGAAAGCGGATTCGGCGATATACCGAGAGATCGACACGGTTCAACCAGAATCGTCTCTTTCAGAGTGATCAGAAGAGGCTCTATAAATCATTGGAGCGACCAATGGTAAGTGGAACGGGTCCAACACCGAATCAAGCCGACACTGTCTCATTCTGGCGCGGCCTGTGGTCAGAGCCCGTACACCACAGCGAGGGCCCTTGGACGGAAGTTGTGGCGAGTCAGTGTGCGGGTATTACGCCCATGGACCCCGTCATCATAACGCCGGACGACGTAGCTGAGGCGGTCCGTAGGGCCCCGAACTGGAAAAGTCCGGGGCTTGACGGACTGCATCACTACTGGCTGAAGGGGTTCTCAACCAGAAGTAGCTCCCGAGCCTCTTCACTACTGGGATCACTCATTCGGTTCCTAAGGACCAGGGTACCAGACCCGAGCAAATACCGCCCCATGACGTGTCTACCGACCATACACAAGACACTAACATCCATTTTGAGCGCGAGAATCACTCGTCACCTGGACTCAAATCAGATGATGTCGCGCGCTCAAATTGGATGTCGGGGCGGCGGTCGTGGAACCAAGGAACCACTCCTCATTGACGCGGCCATTGGCAAAGTGGTGAAACGCAACCGTCGGAACTTCTCCGCCACCTGGATAGATTACAAAAAGGCATTTGACTCGGTGCCCCATACATGGCTAAAGAGGGTCCTCGAACTGTACAAGATTGACTGTACAGTTCGAGATTTCCTCAAGCAGTGTATGGGACAGTGGAGTACGATCCTCTGTCATCTAGGCGAGCGGATGACGGTTACGGAAAGCCGCATAAGGAAGAAGGGGTATATTTCAGGGCGATTGTCTGAGTCCAATTTGGTTCTGCCTGTCTTTGATCCCTCTCAGTACTTTACTAGAGGGCTCCGGGAGGGGATTTTAGCTTCGGGAAGGAGGTAAAAAAGTGACCCAACTTTTCTATATGGATGACCTCGAATTATTCGCCTCCAGTCGCTCCCATCTTATGGAATTGTTAAACATCACTTGTAAATTTAGCAATTCTATTAGAATGAAGCTGGGGACGGATAAGTGTGCGGTCCTCCATGTTGAAAGGGGAAGGGTTGATAACTCTGAGGGTATAGACCTATCTATGCCCGTCAACTTAAGGACCCTTTCCGAGGCTAAAACATACCGATACCTGGGTATGTCACAGAACATCGGTATCGATGAGGCTGGTATGAAACAGTCAGTTTGCCACGTGTTTTATGCACGTTTGACCAAAGTGCTTAACAGCCTTTTGTTCGGTGTGAATAAGACACACGCATATAACGGCTGGGTCATGCCTGTCTTCATGTATACCTTTGGCATACTCAGGTGGAGTCAGACTGAACTTAACGCCCTGGATAGAAAAGTCCGCACTACAATGACGTCCCATAGGATGCATCATCCGAGATCGTCAGTAATGAATTCTTCACCAGGAGCTGGCTCTGAAATACGGTCTCGTGGACCGGAAATTGCCGTATTACAAGTACTTGCTGGAAGTCATGCTCGAAAATGATCGCACCAAGCTCTACTGGGTCCGGGACATCATCACAGACAGGACTATTCTTGCGAATAAGCCTGATATTGTGCTGATGGACCGGGCACAGTCAAGGATATTTTTCGTCGACATTACCATTCCGTATGACGAGAACCTCGTAAAAGCCGAAACAGATAAACGAACAAAATATCTGGACCTGGCTTACGAGGTGACCGACATGTGGAGTGGTATGCTGGCCGAAATTATTCCTGTAGTCGTCTCTGCGAATGGGCTAATCCCAGTCAGCCTCTCGGGTTACCTGAGGCGACTGGGGCTCTGTGACGGACCGCTCCGGGCTCAAATGCAGAAGTCGGTGCTCCTCGATACCGCCCGCATCGTCCGCCGGTTTCTTTCCCTTTCCTCCTAACCCTCGGCGGTTTGGTCTCCCCTGCCGAGGGCTCCCATCTGGTTGGGCTTTTATTTATTTATGTATTTTTGTATTTATTTTATTTTATTGATATTTATGTTTAATTATCTTTTCATTTTAGTTTATAATTATATATTTATAGAACCCAACCAGATGAGAAAACTATATAGGTACCCCACATATCAATTAAAATAAAATCAATTATAAATATTTGCAACAAGTAATGAAGTTTGAATAAAAATTATGAATTGTGATAGAGTCAGGCTGCAGCTATTTATTAGTTATAGCATTGAAATAGCTCGACCGAAATGGACCACTCTCTCAGAGAATACCTGAATGAAATAGCAGCTTAAATGCTGTTGTTTGTGAAGAATTTAAAGATTTAAAAAGAAGTTAAAAGCGTGGTTGCTCGATAATTATATGTATAAATAATTAATATTGTCTTAAAGTTATAGTTTTAAATTAATTTTTTATTTTTAATGTGTTTAATTTAAAAGATTTAAAATAAGTTTTAATTATTTTAAATTAGTGTAAATTTAGTTTTCCTATTTTTAATTTTTTAAGGACTGCGTTTTAAATTACAGTTTACGTGTATTTTAAATTCTTAAGGACAGTAGGTACATAAAATGTAAGAGGGTGATGTATTCGGCAACAAACTGCCCTGCAGTTTGGCGAAAGTTGTATAAAGAATAACCGACTGTATTTTTGTGTAATAAAAAAAGAGAACCGTAGACAATATTTTTTCGCCGTTGACGGATGCCCGAATGTCGTGCTTTCTAGTTTATCTTATTTTTAACCCCGGACGAAAAAGACGGGTGACATAAGTTTAAACGATATGTGTATCTGTCAATCTGTGTGTCTCCTGTCGTATCGTGGTATCGCAGCCTTTAAACGGTTGAACCGATTTGGGTGCGGTTTTATTATTTAAAAGCAGGTTTTCTAGCGGTAGTTCTTAGGACATTTTTATCAAAATCGGTTCAGCTGTTTGAAGATCATCAGCTTTCTTGCTTCGGAGATTTTTAATTAAATAATTTAGTGTACAATAAGTCCCCGCTTACAAAATGAACTCTGTTGGCGATACGCATCGATTGAGAACAAGTTACACTACATTCATGTAGGTTATACATGTGTACCTAAATGTCAAGGCATGTGACGTGTGATGACTACTACCTTCTGCTTTTGAATTTTAATATTTGGTGTACACATAACGAACTTACACTACCTAGAATTTTGCAGTAGTATGCTTAGGTTTGGATTTTATTTTGTTAATTCCATGTTTACTTAATGTTTTAATTACTAATAAGACATACCAGTAATATGTCAGACAAAGACAGTTTAATGCTAGAGGGAAATGGTTGGACAAGGATAAGTATAAATATTAGAAAGGGATGGCAAGAACCCCCTATAGGATCTAACGGGTCCAGGAGGTCAAAATTATCGGTTCATTGGGGGGCTTTAACGCGTGGCTCTCCTATTTTAGCTCGAGAGTACCATAGTAAGTTGCCCAATTTTCAATTCGTTCGGGATAGTTCGGGACCAGCTACAGTTTCCAGTTATAAATCAAGAAAGAAAACGAAATTATGAAAATGAAGTAAAAGCAACTAAAGTAGTAGATTTTCGGTATCACATTTCCAAAGGGCGTTTATAAACAATTGCTGTTTTATTTCGCCAGGGTCTGCCCGATAAGTAGGGAAGTAAAATGATATACAGACCACTAAGTACATGACGTTTATCCACACTAAGAAATCCACCCTAGGGTGGATACTCGGAATCGACTGTTCATTTATCCACCCCAGGCGGTGTGATAATCGGAATTAGTTTTTTTTTCGATTTTCCCTCTCGGCTGTTTACAGTTTATAAAAACATGATAGAAATTGGCCCAAGATTACTTTGTAGATATTAGCACACTTTTAAAAATACAAACATACTTCTTGTTTAAAGGTCAACACTTAATACTTTAAATTGTTCAATTACATATCATTCTATGTGACTTAGTTTACGTCATTTTATAGAGATATCATATGATGGAAGAATAGTTTCACTGCAATTAATTTCAATTATATTATATTGAAGTAGGTATTTAAATTAAATAAATATATTGGTAATTAAATAAACACAGTATTGGAAAAAGAACGATACTTAACAAATTTTAAAATGTGTTTATTGAGCGGTGAATTTATACTGTGTAATGTGTTGCTCATTTCCTGGTTACGTAACATATAAACCACTTTTTTAAATTGCAGATATCAATATTGATTGAACCTAAGTTTTATTAAACTCTTCCAAATGGCTTTGCTAGGAACAAGGCTTCTTAGAAGACCATTATAATAAATCAGTCATTTAACACTAAAGTTTAATAAATAGCGATTAAATCTACAATAAAAAGAATTTAAAGAAGAAAATTTATATGTTACGTAATAAAACAAAGGATTACTTAAATATTTGTTAATTTCATTTATCCAGTAAATAAACGAATAATAACTGTTTATTTATTAGAGTGGCCTTCCATAGTACACCCACCTTATTTTAACGTCGTCGATTCCCGAAATCAATGAAGCGAGGGACCGCACTGCCAAAATAGTAGGTAGCGCGAGCGATTCGCCGCCGCGTCTGTGATATTCAGTTCGATGGGTGTTTGTGTAAGTAGAAGGAATTTGTCATCACATGGCAATAACTAAGACATTTTAATAATTGGCCTTCGAAGGAGCATGGCCTTCCATGGTCCACCCACCTTACTTAATATTTAAAACAAGAAAGTTTATTTGGTTTAATTTCAATACATAATATGATTTTTAACAGGTTAAGCTTGTGGTTATTAAATATTAATCAATAGTAGTAGTTGAACTCTACTTTGGGTGGAAATGCGAAAAAAAATTAAAAAGTGAATTCCGATTATCCACCCCGCCTAGGGTGGATAAACAAACACATGTTTCCGAATATCTCACCCTAGGGTGGATTTCTTAGGGTGGATAAACGGAATGACCCGGATAGGGGACCAGTAATTGGTTGATCACTGTTACTGCGTGAGATGAAGAACGAGACTCGCCTTTTCACATATATTCCCAAAAAACCTCAAGATGTGGTTCCTATAAGGTAGGTGGTGCTGGGTTCGACTTTCGAAAAAAATACTTGAGTTGTAATTTTAAAATACGCCTCTGCAGTCAATAAAATGAACAGTCTAGATGTTTCAGCATTGCTAATATTTTAAAAAAATTACTACAATTTTAAACAAAAAGTTTACCTCCCCGGCCGGGAATCGAACCCGGGTCTCCCGCGTGACAGGCGGGGATACTTACCACTTTACTACCGAGGATATGAATACTAAACCAAAATTTTGGCTTTAATAGGGAGTATGTCAGCTAAATAAGATAAATGCAACAACTTTTATACTAAAAATTACAAAGTAATATAATATTATATAAACTTAACCACACTATATATCCTTCAGACTGAAACAAGGCGGCAGAAGTAAGCAACAGAAGGGGTAGAAAGCTAGAGAAGTCTTAGGCAGGAATTCATACCACAAAAATAATTTTACATCATCATCATCATCGTTCCCCCAAGGAATGCTACAAAGCACGGTCCTGAGCCCCCTGCATCCATCGACTTCCCGCATGTCGTCACTCTACCTAGTGGGGGGTCGCCCTACACTGCGCCTACCGGTACGAGGCTAACACTCGAGCACCTTTTTTCCCATCGGTAATGTCGGTTGCTCGAACTATATGGCCGGCAAATTGCTATGTCGATTAATCTGGTTCTACTGCGGATATCCCCATTTATCACGCAGAGAAACCCCGAGCATAGCCCTCTCCATAGCTCGCTGAGCGACTTTGAGTGTCCTCATACGACCAAAAGTGAAGAACCACGTCTCAGATCCATAAGTCATCACTGGCAACACGCACTGGTTGCACAATCTAGTTGTCAGGTTTTGATATATACCTGACGAGAAGATGTGTCGTAATTTCCCGAACGCTGCCCAGCAAAATTAATCCGTCGATCGATCTCTGGGTCGAAATTGAACTTATCTAGTCGGACTATTTGTCCCAGGTAAACGCACTCGTCAACAACTTCGAGCTTAGTTTTTTTTTTTATATAGAATAGGGTGACAAACGAGCACACAGTCCACCTGATGGTAAGTGGTTGCTGCGGCCCATAGACATCTACATCTATCCTCCATTAAAGATCAAAATGCAGATGCGTTGTCACCCGTGAGGACTGAGATGGAATGCCTCGTTTCCAGTAAAAAGGGTCTCCGGTTCTCTACACTCACCATACGAAATACAGCAGCATTAAGCTACTATTTCACGCTGGTATTCTGTGAGAGCGTGGTCCTTCCCCGGTCGAGCCGACCCATTCGTGCAACAACTATACTACTAATATAACTGCAGCATGGCTCTACCACGTACAGAGTTAGTGTTCTCAACAACTACCGGCATAGGTGTGACATGGACATTACACATGACCTTTGTTTTGTCCATGTTCGTCTAAAAACCTATCCATTGGGAGACACTACCGAGGTCATTGAGCATTGCTTAAGTCCTCCAGCGATTCTGACATAAGAACTATACCGTCAGCTAATACATGTACTCGCCATTGATCTTAATACCGTAACATTTCAATTTTAGTAGCTTGAAAACGTCTTCCAATGCAGCGGTGAAGAGTTTCGGGGAAATAACGTCACTCTGTCTTACAACTCTCTGCAGTTGGATAGATTTCGTACTTCAGCATTTCGATATACCGACAGTCAACTTGGCACCGCTGAAGGGACTGTAGCACCACCCAAATTTCGACGGAATCAAAGACTTTCTCATAGTCCATACACGCAATGCAAAATGGCAGATCGTACTCTTCGGTCTTCTGTACAATCTGCCGCAAGTATGTATATGGTCTATGGTACTGAAGCCTTTTCGGAAACCGGCCTGTTCTCCCGCTGGCTGGAAGTCGTTGAGTCTGCGTGCGAGACGATTCGTAATAACTCTCGAAAACAGCACATAGACGCGACTAAGAAGGGAAATCGGTGTGTTTTTCTTCAAGAGAGCGTTGTTGTTCTTCTTTAAGAACAAGACTACTGCAATGCTCCTTCACTCCTCCGGTGTAGTGCCACCATGAAGGCCGGAATTGAAGAGCTTCTAAAGGTTTTAAATACCGGTTTTCCGTCGGGTTTCAGATGCTCCGCTGTATTTCCATCCTCGCCCTTGAACTTGCCGTTTTTAAGATGCTGGAGAGCCTTTCTAATCTCGCTCAGACTGACGTCCGGGATGTCATCTACTTAGCTCCGACTGCATGGACAGTTTCCACGAGCTTATCATTCACATCGTACACTACATTGTAGTCTTCTCGGCACTAAAAACGGTTTTGAAAATCGAGCTGATAGGTTTCTGAACTTTGGATTAGAGCACGCGGAGGACGTTGAACGTTAACTTCATTAGACGAGAACTCTTCAACTTAACGTTTTGGTTCATCATAACCATTCGGATTCGGTGATTGCTACCAGTTTTCACTGAGACATCACAGAACAGTTGCAGTCATCATTATGAAGTCAATCTCATTTCTTGTCGAACCGTCGGGGCTAAAAAGATTACCTCTTTTTCCATTAAGACGGCCAACCGGTGGCCCCTTGTGTTCCGCTTCCGTTGCCCTATCCCAAATTTCTCTACCTTCAGCTCACCGTTCTTTCTTGTGCCTAGTTTGCGTTGAAATCTTCCATTAACACCATATTTTTTGGTTTGTTTGGTTTTGGAGGAATGCATGGCGCTAGAAATTCTCCATTAAGTCTTTCTCCATTAAGGCAGCCAGCTGCTGGCCGGTTTCGTTGCCTTATACCAAATTTCACTACCTTCATCTCGCCGTTCTTTCTTGTGCCTACCTTTGCATTGAAGTCTCCCATTAACACCGTATAGTGGGTTTTGGAGGAATACATGGCTCTAGAAATATCCGTATATATTTCCTTTACCTCCTCATAGGGATGTGCAAAGGTTGGTGCGTAAACCTGTATGACATTCAGCGAATACTCTTTGGTGATTCTGAGTATGAGGTACGCAACCCTCGTCAACACACTCCCCATCTTTAGAACGTTGTTAACGAGAGACTTGTGACGATAAATCCAACACCTCCTTGTGACAGATGGTCGCCCTTCCGGTGGTAGAACAAGTTGGCGAATTCGAGAATCACCTTGTCCTCTCCCTCTCTTCGGACCTCAGATAATCTTATAATAGTCCAGCGCACCTTGTCTATCTCTTCTTCCAGCTCCAGGATCTTCTCGTCAGTCCTCAGGGTGCGTGCGTTGTATGTTGCCAGGTCGGGTCATCTTAGGTAGCAACTGAACCTCCACCGGATATTCTTAGCACCCCCTGCTCCGCCGTTACCAAGGTCGCCACAGTAACTAGGAATATCGGGGCCGTCGGGGACTGGGGGCCGTTTACTTGTGCCGTTACTCATGGGGGGGGGGGGGATATTTGTCATAGTTGCCACGCTTGGCGAGCGGATTGGCAACCGCAGTTTTTTGTTGTACAATTGATGTTATCAGGAAGATGCTTCTGCTCATCTCCTCCCCTATTTCCCTCTGTTGCATTTTACGACACCCACGGGAAGATATGGGGTAGTGGATATTCTCAACCGCCACTACAAGTCATTTTTATGTAAAAATAATTTTACATAATAAATTATATTTAATTAATATTTAGGCAATCTTTATTGAACCATACAGAATAGAAAAGGATCATAAAGCGAACTTGCTAAAACATTCTCTGCCAGGCAGATAGTATTCAGTGTTTAGATAACACTACAAAGACGGTTACAGAGAACATAAAAATATATTTCTTATAAAAATACCTTATCACATAACATAAAGATCATTGGTGTAGAAATAGCTTGCACTCTAAGATGGGCATAGAGTAGTTACTTTTACTGTTCTTTTTTTGCTATACGTACGAAAACTACTGGTAATTGAAATAATAATTTCCTTCAGACCAAATAACATTCCTGTGTCAAGACCAAGGAACGAACATAGACACGATCACAAAACCAAAAATATGTTTGCACAATATGAAAATAAAAAAACAGAAAAGGGAGTTCCAACGTCAAGTTTTCTAGTAGGTAAAATAATTTTGACGCATAAATTACAAAAACACCTCTCCCCGGCGGGGAATCGAACCCCAGTCTCTCGCGTGACAGGCGGGGATACTTACCACTATACTACCGAGGATACGATATAGCGATTCTAAATTACAGAGACATTTAAATATTTTGTTACTATGCTACCATTACAGCCTCAAAAGAAAAAAGATCTCACCCTTAAATTGCCTCTTACAGGGAATATAGCTGCCACGCTGAGCAAGTAGGTTAGCAATCGCAGTTTTTTATTTTTAGTCCTTATTAAGAAGACGCTGCTGCCCATCTCCTAATTTATTTTCCTCTGTCACCTCTTACGACACCCATGGTATGATCGTTACTACTAGTAGTATAGTATTTTTGTCTTGCGTAGCATAGTAGTACTATAACGGTACTATTATGCTATGCAAGACAAAAATACTGTATTAAATTGACAAGCACACTTGTACGGAAAAGTGGTAATGAGTTAGGTTGCCTTTTTTTAAATGGGGCAATGCCTAAGTATACCCACCCGCAAGAACGAGTTATATCGGACTCGTATCGGCTAAAACCCCAATGTGTTCTACCTTTGCTGCATATTGACAGAGCTAGGGGAAAGCTTTCGCACACATCCGCGGCCCCACCATGGCAACCCCTTCTCGGAAGAGATTCCTCCCCTTCTCAGGTAAGGCTCACCAGGAACACAAGGCGTCCCTTCCTTCGTGACCTCTAGCTCCACCTGCGAACTCGCATAGCCGATAGGGCTGCAAGTCAACACGACCGGACAGGTCAGGCGCAGGATTAAAGACTACGTTCTTTCCTAACGCCATCTTCCTGACTCTGGGCTACTAGTACTATCTAATCCACCCAATACCTGACGAATTTCAGCTCGAACATGGGATCACATGATCAGCAGTCATGCTTGCGACCAATAGATAAATGAAAATCAAGTGTATCTTTTTTATATAATGGGGGTAACAAACGAGCACACAATCAACCCGAAGTTAAATGGATGCTGTGGCTCATAAACACCTACTTACATATATCTTCGATTAAGAATCAAAATGTAGATGCGTTGTCACCTCTGAGGACTACGATTGAATGCACCGTTTTCAGTTAAAAAGGTCTCCGTATTTCTACACTCACCAAACGAAATACAAAAGCTGCATTATACGCTAGTGTTCTGTGATAGCGTGGTCATCCCCGGGTCGAGCTGACCCATTCGTGCTACAACTATAATATAGCTGCAGCGTGGCTCTACCACGTATCTGTTCATTAGACCGGCAACGCATGGTATTGCAGTTCCGCGACTTTTTCCGCCACCAGGGCGGCACCACTTTGATGGATTTGGATGAGGTCAAATAACTAACAGATTTCATAGCGGGGAAGTAATTTTTTTTTTAAAATGTTACTATGGGTTAATGTTTCTTTCTGCTATATCAGTTATATTTCATATTAATTAGATTAGAAATGTATAAACCAAGCTTCGGATATTCGAAAAAGTTTAAAAGAGTTAAAAACGTGGAAAAAAATCACTGCAAACCACCCAGGCTTTGTTTTGTGACATTAGAAATTTATAAACATCTATTTAAAACTAAATTCTCAATTAAATGACATTGTGCAACAAAAAACTTAACCTCAGTCCCAACTGGTGAACTTTAAAAATACGTCAAGCGTTTAGCCCTTGAGTTACCCGGCTCTTTATTTACGGACAAAAGATAGAACATATTTATTCGTTGCCACAAACATTTCACAAGGGAAACTGCTTTATACTAGAGACACGCTGCAGCTACATTATGGTTCTAGCACGAATGGGTCGGCACGACTTAACGCGATAAAATCCGTAAAACTATAGTTTCATTTAAAACCGTTAGTAGCAAAACGTGTATTATTAATATTTATTAGAATACAATAACCTATCTTACTGTTCAGTGTTTGTTCTACTTTAGATTTTAAAGCATCTGGTTAGCGGACGATTATTAGCCTTCAGTGAGCCGCATGCTCGTTCGCTACCGTAGAATACTATAAAACACAATAGAATGGCTGTCAACCTTATTTTGTACGACGATAGACGTCGCCGGGAGCACACATACAAGCAATTACGTAGTATTATCACTACTACCAACCCGATTCACTGTGTTGACAGACAGATTTTAATTCGTATTTATTTGTAAATAGCGTGCAATTTGGCATTTTCTAAATAATTTGCATGCGAAATTTGGAAACGATTGTAACGTCGAAATACATCTCGTGTTGACATTTATACGTGTGAATTGACGTGTTAGTGACATTTTAGTGGTTACACGGACTCCGCCCACTCCCCCGTTCTATTATGTATGTAATTATAGAATAGAATGATGAATATGCACAATGTCATAATATAGTATTCTATGTTCGCTACCAAGTCAAATAACTCTGATGTGGCTATGACTTTTCACTAATACAGGGGTAATAACATCACTATTAGAATCCAAAATGAACATGTTTTAAACTATTTTATGCCTACTATCGAACTTGTTAAATGATGTAGCCGAAGATGGCAAAACGCACTAACTTAGCTTGATTAAAGCCTATTAACTCTTGCCTTTATGACACCCACATTGTAACCGAATGGAAAGGCAGTATCTGGATAATTTTTCCACGCCTTTGCTATACAGATTGTGAACCGAATTCGAGGTTCTAATGCGTGGTAGGTATGTTAACAACATAATAGGGTTATAAGAGCGGAAAAGAAATAAAGTGATGTAATTCCTGCGCACGCGCACGTCTTATGTGTCGAATTTATTCTTTTTTTTATATGGGAAACCCCTGAAATATACCTATTTATTTTAAAATAATCATGACAATCAATTCACAATGAAGGCTAATAATAATTTTAACTTGTATTTTACACATTGTGATAATAAAAGATAATTGAGAAATTGCATTTAATACACACATTTTTATCTCTCTATTTAATTTTTCTACTTCAGGAATATCTATGGTCTACACATGTCAAATCTAATACTTTAGAAAGAAACATTAACCCTTAACATTTTCTGAACAAATTAGGGAAAGATAGCCAATGTAGGGAAGATTAGCCATGAAATTTGTGAAATATTTCACCTCGTTTGGTATATAGTTATGGTACCCTCATTGAAGAAGAAATCGTGTAACATACAGATTAAAAAAGAAAGTTTCGATGTATTAAATAATAACTGGGGGTAAACACAATAAAATGACACAATTTTAAAAGAACGTTTATTAAAGTGACAACACTTTCAATGTATAATTAATTATATAATCATTATAAAACAGTAATATTCGCTGACAACAGGCGACATTTTAGAACTTCGCTCAATATAAAAGCACAGGCGAAAAGCTTTTACGGTATAACTTAACGTAAGTATGCTTATTCTACTTAATGCTAATTAGCGTATAACCAATGAAAATAGCAATTGTCATTTGTAATCTTCATTATAAGGTGGGAGCGAGATTCAGTATTTTAGCAGCTTTTTAGTTTTAATAAAAGTGTGATGCTATTCAGCAAAGAATATTAAAGCACTATATTTTATAAATTGCTTTAAGTTGTTTGATGATATATTTGAAAATATAATACTTAAAAAGTATAATTTTTTAAATGATACAGTGTTGTAATTTTGTGACAAAAATTATAAATACATATTGGACATATCGTATAAGACGTATCATGATTTTTCTCCGCCAACTGTAGTACAAAACAAGTAATTCTAAGTAGACAATATGTGTCTTCCCTCTCTCTTCTCGTATAATGATAAAACATATTATATTGAATAAGATGCCAATTATTTTCGAGAACTGAGCGTCTCAATTCGCACGCCTTAATAAAGGTATCTTAAAAACAAAAGAATTATAGTAAAAAAAAGAAAGTATATTTTATCCGCCATCAAGGAAAGTTTATCCGTTCAGAGCAAGAGCCGTTGTGAACTACATTTTAGAATGTAAGTTTTAAGTATCACGTTATGTATAATTTATTTTAACGAACCAGAATTTAGCAATCTACCTTTCAGTGAATGACACAATACAACAAACGCTTTAATCCATGGGACTAAACACAGAAAGAAAAATGGCGAAATAATTTTTGTTATAACTTTAAGCGTCTACAAGCGATAAAATAATTTCATATTTTTTTTAAAAATTAGTTGTATTAAAGATCTTTTAGCCTGGAAACATTTTTATTGAAAACACAATTGAATAATTAGTATATGTTGACATTTCTGAAATACATTTATGTATAAGATTGCAGCAAGAGTAATTATTAATTGCATAAAATAAAATGACAATAATTATTGTATTAAACGAAAATAATAAAAATTATATTCTTTAGAACTTTCACCGTCACGTCGTTTAATTAGTTCTAAAAACGCAAAACTCTTTAAAACTACAAACCGAAATATCTTTAATTCCTGACTTCCATTAAAAAGTATAAATCTTAAGATCAAGTTGTTTAGGAATTGAAATTAAAATTTTATGTATATTTTACCTGCAGACGCAAAAAATTATGTCAATCAAAATTTGTATAGGACCACCATTGTCCTTTCTTCCCGTTTGGCACGTTTCGCGGTTATTCATAGGAAATATCTATGCTTTCACGCCATCACATTTTTATGTCATACAACGAAAATAGTATATCGTATTGATATATAAAAAATTGGGACCGTATATAATTTCTAATTAACACGTATTTGTATATTTATATTATCTGAAAGATCACTATGTATCAAATTTTATAATATAGTTTGCATTACAAGTAATAATGGCACACACGACCTGTGTTATAGAAAATCTTTAAAGTCGCTTATATTAATGTACTATTTAAGGTTTAACTATGCAAAGGCATAAAAGGCACCTATTTAGAAACTGAAATATAACTTTTTAGTCCTGTTTCATAAAATTGTACTCAAGAAATGTACATAATATGCATAAAAAGTTTACATGGAGCAGTAAATATGAAATAAATTTTTTTTTAAAAAATATAAATTTCATATTGTCTATTATATCTAGCCAAAAGATTTTTTAATTAGAACCTTAAATTTAATAATTATAATAATAATAATCAAATAAGGCATTAATATAATATGAAAAATTAAGAAATAAAAAATAAATAAAACATATAATGATGATTTCCAACCAAGAAGTACAAAAATATATATCAGATCAATCGGACAGTCATCGCAATAATTCAATATTAAATTGTATAAAAGTATGTAAATCTCTTATGAAGGGGCAGTTTTAAAATATACGTTTCCTGTTTAAAATTATAAAGAAAATTGCGCGTATATATCGAAACTAAAATTCGACTACACAGAAAACAAATAATAAGAAATCTGTAAACAATTTATAAGCACAATATAGTAATTTTTCTAAATTAGTAAATAGGTTACAAAAATTGTGTATTTTAAATATATAATTTATTATCTTACAACAAATCTGGAATAATTTGAAAGAGGAATTTTGAGAAAATGTAAAAATTTTGAATACATTAAAGACACGTAGACAAAATATTTCAATTCGCGAACAATTATGAATTAGTAAAGCCCCAGCAATCCCAGCAAACATTTCTTGTAGTGACCGGAGCAGTCGCCCTATAGAAAAAAATACAATTAAAAAATAAGTCATGTCCATAAATAGAAAAACTTTAAGTATGTTACAGCCTATATACGTCCTACTACTGGGCACAGGCCTCCTCTCATTTCTGAAAGGGTTTTAAAACTTTAGGTGCTATAAAATTGATCATCAATTATCTACATACAGACAAAGCCAGTGCGATGCCGTGGGTAAGTAAGAGGAGACAGAGCGAAACTAAAATTGGAGATGGGCAGCAGCGTGTTTCTGACAATTCAAAATTATAAAAATCCTGCGGTTGCCACCCACTTCCCATGTGGCTGGCAACTATGGCGAAATTCCTATTCTTGAAAAATTTTGCGGCCTGGATAACTCTTATGGGACGAGATATCGCTATAAACGATGTTCCACACCGTTATCGCTGCACTTCATCTACAGTATACTTATATGTGATGACCATTTAAGGTCCAGCATGCCTTCAAAAACCGGAACGTAGTCCTTAAATACCCATGCTGGCCATATTATAAGGAAGCTCAGTCATTCGGCTAGTGAAGGGGATGGCTTTGCTAAAAGTTTTCCTGAGCGATGAAATCCGTAACGAGGAAATCCACAGAATAGCGAGTACCTAACTGACATAGCCAATGGATCAGTACGCTGAATTGGTAATTGATAGGATCGCAGAACCGAAAACCTATAAAGAAAAAGTATCACGTGACGCAATCTTGTACCGGTAAGTGAACCTGCACAGATAAAGCACGCAGAATCGTAGGATACCGGTGGCTAAGAATCGTACTTTATTGCAATTAGTAATGGAGGCTTGTGTTCAGGAGTACTTCCGATGGCTTGTAATGATGATAGTTCATTCATTCATTACAGCCTGTTTAACCTCTCAGATCCCAAAATTGTGTCAGACCAACTCTGTCAGACCTGTGTTCATGCTAAAGTCAATATTATTTTAGTTCTCAAAACCATTTTCTATCAACTAACGTATGGAACCTGTGCGGCATTAATAACAGTGCCATTGAATTAACTATGGCGGCTTCACAGGCCTATGTAGCAATTGACACACCGTGTATATGGCGTTGTTACAGAATTATTTCATTAGTAAATAAACAACATAGTATTTTAAAATCAATAGATAAATGCAAAAGCAATAGGTGAATACTTCAATTTTGGAGATTTTCAAATAACTTGGCAACTTTAAAGAAGAAATCTGGTAAAACAAATCTCAGAAATGCAATAATTCCGTTACAGCCATATACGGTGTGTTAAGACCTGCGAAGCCGGCGTAGTTCTAATAGTAAAGTAGGATGATGGCGAAAGGTCGTAATTTGAAGTAAACTCTTAATTTATTTCTCGTACTGATTCTAAATTAAATTTTCGGAATTTTAGTTGTATAATTCTTATAAATAACATTTAAAAAAGAAGTGTTCTGAGGGGTCTGCAAATGTGGCATGTGCTAATCCAAATGGATCGACTGAGACTCCACGAATTAAGTCTACTGCTGAATATAAGCCTTCCCATAGATTGCCTAATAAGGGGTATATTGCCACGCTTGGCAAGTTGGTTGCCAGCCGAAGTTTTTTATTTTCTAGTTGTCATTAGGTAGACACGCTGCTGCCCATTTCCTGGTTTGTTGCCTTTTCTCGCCTGTCATGAAACCCACGGGATGATATGTGTTAGCGACATCGACTTATTATACTGCTGAATATGGACCGGGTCATTGAACAAACAAAATGGTACCACACTCCTTGGTGCCAGAATGTTTACGGAGCACCACTGCACGGACGCACCGAGCAGTGTTTCCACTTATAGATATTTTGCACAAGTTTTGGGTAAATCTACTAATAATAAGGCTTTAGGCGTTTCTTCAAGTTGACAGGGTTTTGGATAGTTTGTGGTAAATTCAAACTTCAGGTAATAAGGGGATAGAGTCAAAAGAGCTAAGTGTAGAATGAAACAGTTTTTCATTCTGTATATCGGAATAATGGTATTATTTTACTTAGTTAAATATTCGTTAGTCATATGAGACTAAATGTTATGAGAAAGTCTTCTTTATCACAAAACTCAAGATTTTTAATCATGAAATGATATTCAAATCTTTCAATGATATTTTTTTTAAATATTGAAAATTAGATGCAATAAATAAGGATATTTTGATTTTTTTCACGATTATTTGAGTATTTCTACAGGTTCTAGGGTAAAACCAAAATCATAAGTAGAAGTACTGGTTCCGTGGTAGTACATGAGTATTTAATAGATGGCGCTGATTTATTTTATGCTTAAACCATGGAGGTTAGAGAGAAGGAGAACGATCACTGTAGAAAATAGTGTCCCAGAAATATGGATAAAATGAGTGAGGCGCTGCGATCGCTAAGTTTTCTCAATAAAGGTCATTTTCAGTCTATTTTTCCGATCAAATGCTAAACCACTTGCACATCCACGCACAATACGATATTTCACCATTTTTTAATGTTTCTTTTTGTCAAATTGAAAAAATTACGGAGCACGATTATTTTCCCACCAATGCCGCGAAGAAAATTTGTACATTATTCAACTAACTTCATCTACTTGTACTCATAAACAGCTAACTTCGCAGATACTACTTACGGACGGCAGTTCAGGGACAGGCGGCTATACTTTAGCACGTAGCGATCGTTCTCCTTCTCTCTCTAACCTCCATGGCCTAAACCGTGAAAAAATTTTGTTCGCATGGCCATATCTTGACCTTTTATATCGATGGGATATCCTTACACCACCACTACATGGTTAAATGAATGATGATTACTATGTACACGTGCCTTTAGGTATGACACAAGTTAACGAACCAAGGACTCCGATACACTAATCTAATTGCACTCGGGTAAAGCAAGAAGTCTTAGTTTGATAACAATGTAATAATAGTGTACTAATAGTCAGTCAGATCTCACCTCTATCCAGCTCTGCAGGGTCTCGCCATATTTAGCCTGGAACATGTTAGAGATATCGCCGAGGTCAACTTCGCAGCGCGTCACCATGATGCGTATTAGTTGCCGATCGTTGGTTCCCAGTCCCTTCATAGACTTGTGCAGGCGCTCTGCGAAGAACAGCGGCTTGTTGCGGACAACTTTCACTGAAAACAGAAACAAAAGGAATGTTTACAACACGACTAACCTTTATATTATGTACCTTACCATTTATATTATGTACTGGATGACCTTTTTTACCGTCTGGAAAAAAATAGGGTGTAACAGGTGAACTGAATAGATAGTGCCTATGGCATTGATATTTTACAATTTTTTTTTAATTTTAAATTCACATATGACATTCATGGTCTACTTCATAACACGTTAATGTAAAATATCAGTGCCATAGGCTTCTAAACTGTTCATCTGTTATACCCTATTGACTGAACTACTCCTAAACTCCCAGACCAAAATCGATGAAATTTTTTATGTGTGATAAGTTTGATTCACAATTGAATCCGGTAGGTGGCTCTGTTGTCGAGATCCGGAAGTATACATATATATATATATATATATATATATATATATATATATATATATATATATACAATATGTAACGTAATTAACGCACACCCTCAGACACCCCAATTAGTATATTATGTTATATTATGTTATAATCATAATACATACACTGAATTTTAGTTAAACATTTTTATGCACTGATTATTTATCAAATTAGTTATACTAATTCCGGAAGAATGTTGTGGTCACAGTACAAATCCACGAACACAAATAGTTTAACGTGCTTGAAATAAAGTTCATTTTCTTTATTTTTATTGAATGACAGAATCCTATACCTTTAAACGAGCAATTCTTGTATATATAATATAATCGGAATCGCAATGAAAAACTGCTACAATATCTTTAGAATAAGAAGGTAAATTTTGACAGTTTGTTAATGATTACGAATAGCTTAATTGGTATGTTCAGCGGTCATGAAATCGTAATACCATGGTTCTAGCCCAGACCGACTTTTTTTAATTTCTTTTCAAGTTCCTTTCTTTTTTGAGAAAATCTATTTTTTCCAGCCCTTTTTTAGTATTTTTTAAAAACACGAAAATTTAAATTAAACTAATTGCACTCATGATTTTTTATTCAAATAACCAGTTCTATTATGTCGCTAAGATCAAAAAATATTATTCGTATTTCATCAGTATGTAAATTGTATCTAAATATAATTTCCAAAACATACGAATTAAAAAATGCTATGTCGGTCACTCTGGTTTTACTGCGGATATCCTCATTTCTGAGTCTATCACGCAGAGAATCTCCGAGCATAGCCTTCTCCATAGCTCGCTGAACGACCTTGAGCGTCCTCATACGGCCAGCAGTGAAGGACCACGTCTCAGATCCGTAAGTCATCACTGGCAACACGCACTGGTTGTACATTTTAGTTTTCAGAGATTGAGGTATACCTGACGAGAAGATGTGTCGTTATTTCCCGAACGCTGCCCAGCCGAGTTGAACCCGTCGATTGACCTCTCGGTCGAAGTTGGACTTACCTAGTACTAGTTAGGACTATTTGTCCCAGGTAAACGTACTCGTCAACAACTTCGAGCATAGTGCTCCCAACAACTACCGGCATAGGTGTGACATGGACATTAAACATAATCTTTGTTTTGTCCATGTTCATCTTAAGACCTATCCGTTGGGAGACACCATTGAGGTCATTGATCGTAGTGCTAAGGTCCGAAAGGTCCGTTCGTACTTCGTATATCACTGTTCCTATGTCGATGTCTTAGTTTAACGTTAAGCATGCTGCGTTCCGTTGCTCGTTGGAAAACTTGTAGCTTAGATATTATTTTCCTTGTGAGAGCCCAGTTTTGACATCCATATAATAAAGTGGGGAGTACAGTAGTATCCATCGCTTTCTTTTTTAATTTAATTGGTAGTTTTGTTTAATTCTTCTATTAACTTCCGTCATTGTTAAGTTGTGAAATGAAATATTTTGCCCAAGATAAATATATTCATTAACATATCTAATTTATTGGTTTTGAACATATACAGGTATTTTTGTGCTATTTGTCAATATACAAGTTTTATCTGGATTCATTTGTAGGCCTCATTTTCTTCTTTCTATGTCTAAAGACTGAACCATATATATAAGATCTTTGTGATTTTCGCTTAATATGATAATGTCATCTGCAAAACGTAGATGACTCAAAATTTCTCCGTTAATTTTCGTTTCGTAAGTTTCGTTTTTCCGTTTGCCCCAGTCAAGTTTTGAGAAAATGTACTCTAAAAACAAGTAAATAGATAAGGTGAGATCGGGTCTTGGTCTCAGCATTCTTATTGTTGCTGTAGTTTGACTATAAATTTATTTCAGTATTCTTATATATTGGTTATGTATTCCATGAGATTTCAACGCCAACCAAAGTGAGTCATGGTAAATAGAGTCGAAAGCTTTTGAATAATCAATAAATGCGATGTAAAGAGTTTTGTTATATTCTTCATATCTTTCCATTATCTGAGTCAAAACAAAGATGTGATCATTGTAGAGAATTTGGGACGAAAACCTGCTTGTTCTCTCGGTAGCATGTAGTCTAATTTGGGTTTGATTCTGTTAAGTAATATACTTGTGAAAACTTTATAAATTGTATGCAATAGGGATATAGGTCTATAGTTGTTGGTATTTAATCGATCACCTTTCCTGTACAATAATATGTATGATAGTAGAGTTTGCCCAATCTTCTGGTATTTGACTGAGGTCGAGTATTTCGTTGAAAATATTTGTTAATATCGGTATGATGGGTTCTTTTATCGTTTTCAGAACATCATTTGAAATACTATCTTCTCATGAAGTTTATTTTTTTTTTTTTTTTTTTATTAGAAGAGGGGGCAAACGAGCATGCGGCTCACCTGATGTTAAGTGACTACCGCCGCCCATGATCAACCGCAACACCAGGAGAATTGCGGGTGCGTTGCCGGCCCTTTAGAAAGGAGTAAGCTCTTTTCTTGAAGGTCCCCAGGTCGTATCGGTCCGGAAAAATCGCCGATGATAAACTATTCCACAGAGAGGTTGTACGTGGAAGAAAACTCCTTGTGAAACGTACAGTGGTGGACCGCCAAGCATCCAGATGGTGTGGATGGTATCGGGACGTTTGCCGTGTCGTGCGTTCACGAAATTTGGCGGCTGGGATTAATCCGAACAATTCCTCAGAGCACTCCCCGTGAAAAGTTTTTGCACTTTTAAGTTTTTTTATGGCATGACTTATCTCGCACGGTAGTAGTGGCGGAATACGATCGTTTATGTTTATGTTTACAATGCAACTATTATTTATTAATTCATCCGTTATGTTATTATTCACGTTATGACGTTTGTATAAGTTTTTATAAAAATCAGTAGCTTTTTTTCAAAGGTGTTCTCTATTTGTAGTTTTTCCATTATCATTTGCTTTAGTGAGGAAATCCACTCTTTGGATAAAGTGAGTCGTTTTTGTGCATTTTTTGTAAAGCCTTTATGTAATAACTCTTCTTCTAATACTTTTAAGTGGTATTCTAATTTTCTTATTAATAATTTTTTTTATTTTGAGGTAGAGTTTGGACAGTATATTTTTTTCATCTTTAGTCTTACTTTTAAGTTTCGTTCTTTCTTTAATAAGTTCTTTTATATCTGGACAAATTTAGAATTTTTCTTTACGTATTTTTGGCAACATTTTTATTGCAAGAAAACTACAGAAACCTCACTAATATTATATAAGAATGTTTATATAATATTAGTCAGGTCTCTGTAGTTTTCTTGCAAGTTTTCTTTCCCTTTAGTATTAGTTAATAACTCTGTAAACATCCCTTTGAGGAATTCATTTTCACTTGGTGTTAACTGCCTTTTTGGAGCACACAATTTTTTCATGTTCTTTTTTTTTCCCTTTCTTGGCCTGCACGGTTTGTGCGTCAGCCATGCAAGAAGGTTAGGAAGTAAGATTTATTTTATTGAATTGGAAATTGGAACGGAATTTGAAAAAGGATCAGGTAAATTTAGTATATGAGTACATAAATGATTATAATTTTATATTGTTATGAAAAATGAAACTGGCTAAAATTCTATATACATCAATATTTACATAAGATAAAAGGACAGAAATTGAAGTAGGAAAAGGAATTTTAATGGATAAAAGCGAGGAAATAAAAGCGGAACGGTCAAGTCGAGGACAAGCAAAAAATATATGGTTAAAATCCCCAACGTCATTGCCACACTCACATAATATATCGCTAGGTAAAAGTTTAAGTCGTGCCAAATACAAGGGAATGCATGCATGGCCCAGCCTCATACGTATAAGGGTCGAAGTGATAGCTTTACCAAACGTCAGATTTGAAAACCACGGTTTATGAGGTATATCCACCTGGATCGTGCTATAATATCGACCTATAGTCTGACTTGAAGAACGCCAAATATGTGTCCAAGAATTCAATAACTGGGATTTAGGAAGGAGAGCCAAATCACAACAAAAGTTTTTGTACGGAACTAGATCTCCGTCATTGACTGCAGCTTTGGCAAGGCTATCGGCCTTGGTATTGCCAAAGATACCTGAATGCCCTGGAATCCAAGCAAAGGAGACTGTGTAATTTTTGATGTAACATTGATACAATAAATCACGACATGCAATAATAACTGGATGATTATTTCTGTTATTGCTAAAAGGAAATCTTTCCAAGGCTTGGAGGGCACTTTTAGCATCGGTAAAAATTATTGAGTTTTTTAACTTCATAATTAAAATGTACTCCAGAGACTTTAACAGACCAAAACATTCTCCAGTAAATACTGAAGTCTCTGGAGGCAATTTTATTTTTTGTACAATGCCAAACTGTTGATGGAAAACACCAACTCCCACACACTTCTCGGAACCGGGTTTGGAAGAATCACTAAAAATTAAATGGCAATGTTTCCATCGGCTGTCACTGTCAACTATATTAATAAATTTGACGTTGGCAGAAGTATCTTGTTTACATACACCGAAATCAAACAAAATAGATGGTTTTAAAATTAAGGCATCATAGTTAACACAAAATATAGGAAGAAATTGTGATCTATGTGTTGGAGCTTGAAGAGCTAAGAATTTTTGGAGACTAACAATAAGGCATGGCGACGATTTATGAGCCCAGTACGGATAATCCATACATTCCAACAGAGACCGTAACTTAGAGTAAAGAGGATGATTATAGACTTGGAATGCTCTAAACAGGAACCTGTCACAAAGAAATTGTCGTCTGAGATGCAGGGGCGCTTCAGAACATTCAACCTGCAAAGCGTTAATAGGGCTCGAACGCATAGTCCCAGCAATTATTCTCAGAGCCTTAGACTGGATAATGTCTAATTTATGGAGGGCTACTGCATTACAGGGTTCAAGAATAAATGTTCCATAGTCTAAAATACTCCTTATAAGGGCATTATATAGAAGCTTTAGAGAGAAAGGGTGGGCTCCCCACCAAACTCCAGAGAGGCAGCGCAGTATATTTAGAATCTTCTCACATTTGGCACTTATATAGTAGCAATGAGGGATGCCTGTAAGTCTCGAGTCTAAAATTACTCCAAGAAATGTTGCTTCGCTTTTAACGGGAACTCTAATGTTATTATAAAGTACAGACACTGGAGGTGGAATCCTCATACGAGAAAATAAGACTATACTACTTTTAGAAACTGAAAGGCTGAGACAGTTATTGTCAAGCCAAACTTTTAGTAACTTAAGGGAATATGTCATAGTATCAGACATGTTGTGAACAGAATCACCAGAGACATAGAGGAGTAAATCATCTGCATATTGGAGAGTGCTAACTTTACCCTTAAGGGAGGCTTCCAGATCATGAGAATATATATTGTAAATTAAAGGACTTAAAACTGAGCCCTGGGGTATACCTTTCCAGGCAATACGGGATTGGTAAGAGTCTTCTGATATTACTTTAAGCATTCTACCAGAGAGAAGGTTGATTGTAAATCTTATAAAAATTTGTGGGATATCCAAATTAATCATTTTTTGTTTCAGAATTGAAAGGTTGACATTATCATAGGCTGCAGATACATCTAAAAATGCTGCTAACACAGAGTTATTGTGCGAAAATGCCAATCTTAAGTCTGTCATAAAAATGCTGAGACTATCCATCGTACTCCTACCTTTCCTAAATCCAAACTGGTTTGGAGATAGTAACCCCTTACTCTCAATAAACCATTCTAACCTATTTTTAACTAAATGTTCAGAAATTTTGGAAATAACTGAAGCTAATGCAATTGGTCTGTAAGATGATGGATCATTAATCGGTTTGTTTGGCTTAAGTATTGGGATAATTTCATGAATTTTCCATGATGGAGGAATATTACCTGTTTTTAAAATTGAATTAATTAAACTAAGAAAATAAGAAAGGCAGGAGTCGTTCAGGTTTTGAAGAAAAGAATATGGGATTCCATCACAACCTGGGGCTGAGTCCCTAAGTTTTGAAAGAACCCCTTTGAGTTCTGAAAGGCTAAAGAAAATGAATGAATCGCTACTATCATGCTGGGAGAGGAGAGAAGACTGTAGGTCAGAAGAAATATTATCTATAGATGGGACAAATGGTGGGGCTAATTTGTCAAGAAACAAATCAACTGTACTGCTATCCATAAAAGGAAACCTTGGAGGCTTAAAAGCGGATCTGAATCTACGAATATTTTGCCAAACTTCAGATGGAGAAATGTGTGGTGAAATTGAGGCACAAAAAGATTTCCAGCCATTAAATCTTTTTTGTTTTAATAATTTACGTGTTTTAGTTATAAGGTTACAAAGAATATTAAAATTTTGTGTTGTAGAATTTTTCCTGTAATTTTTTTCAGCTATCTTTCTCTCAGCTATCGCAGCAGAACACTCACTGTCCCACCATGGAGGTGATGGAATATACCCATTGCCACTATTATTTTTAATAGGAAAAACTTCCTCAGCAGCCTGTAGTAGGGCCCGTGTAAAAGCTTCAGCACAAAGATGATTATTGTTGTCATTTAGTGAAGGTATAGTTGATAAATTTTGTTGAACTTTATCTCTATATAATGACCAGTTGGCATCGTTAAGTTTATATTTTAGCCGGGGAGGAGCCTTATACATCTTTTCGCCAATTTTTTGAGGAAATGATATAATTAACGGAAAGTGATCGCTTCCATATGACGACGATAGAGGCCACCAGTTTAATGTAGGAGCTAGGGAGGGACTACACAGGGTAAGGTCTGGTGCACTAATACCCTCATGGGGCCGAGTCCTTCTAGTAGGACAACCATAGTTTAGAAGGCATAAATTATTATCATCTAAGATGTCTAACATTCTAGCCCCATAATGGTCAGACTTAGAACTTCCCCACATAGAATGTTGTGCATTGAAGTCTCCCATGACCAATATAGGGCGTGGGAGGGAAGATAGAATGCTACGAATATCGTCAAAGACTTCAGTGGAAGGGTGAGGTATATACATATTTACAAAACAAATATTATTTACACTAACAGCAATAATTGAAAATTTATTACTGTGATTAGGTATGGGTATGTGGACAAAGGGCACACCGCCCTTCAGAATTAGTGCAACTCCTCCATACCCATCTGTTCTGTCTTCTTTAAGAAAGATATGTCCTGGAATTCTAAAGTTGAATCCGGGACGAAGCCAAGTCTCTTGAAGAGAGACTGCAAATGGTTTGTAACTATTCAATAAGAAAATTAGGTCGCTATTAATACTCCGGCAATTCCATTGAATCACCAGAGACTGGTTTCGTGGATGGTCCTGACTGTCCATGAGTTAAAAAACTTTTTGAAGAAGCAGCATCGTTGGACGGTATTTTAATTAGGTTATATTGTGAAAGGTACTGAATTATAGAAATGATGAGATCCTTTGTTATTATTTCTGATAGATCTTTGTTATTTTTGAGACAACCTGTAGAAGAGGAAGGAATGTTGCTGTAATCTTGGATAAGCTCTGCATGCGCTTTTTGATCATATCCCTTACTAGTATTTCTGGGACGAGCTTTGGGTTTCGAGAATACTGTTTTCCTATATGACTGTGTGTGACTCTTAGAAGGGCTTGTTGAATTATAGGGGCTGGAATAATTAATAGTTCGACCAGAAGGGGCCAATGAAGCAGAAGCAGTAACGTCAGCATAAGATTTCGAAACTGGTGGGTGGATTTTACTGGCTTCTGAATAAGATATAGAGTTTCTAGCCATTGTTTCTTTTATAGCTTTTTGCCTAGCGTACTCCGGACACTTTTTGTCTGTGGCGAAATGGGAACCAGAACATAAGATACACACAGCATCATCTCTTTCAGTCTCGCAGCTTATACCTGAATGGTTGTCTCCACATTTGTAACACCTTGGAGAGCCTCTGCATTGCATTTTGGTGTGACCAAAACGACAGCAATTAAAGCATTGCAGCGTGGGGTAAATATAAAGCTCTACAGATAGGGAGTTGAAACATATAAAGACCCTGGGAGGTAGCACCTTCCCATCAAAGGTTAAAACTACAGTCTCAGTTGGAATGAACTTGGGCGTTTCGCCGTCATATACCTTTCTGTTTAATCTCCGAACTTTCAAAATACTTCCACAGTTCTGCGGAAGGTCTATATTTTCCATTATATCTTTCTCATCCCAATCACATGGAACACCTCTCACTATTCCCATGCGGGTGATAGTGAAGGCTGGAATAAATGCTTTGTATTTATTAACATCAAGAGATTTGTGATTTAGAAATGTGTTAGCATCCTAAAATGTTTCAAATTGTAAACACAATCTGTTTCTTCCAATTTTTTTGATGCTTCCCTCTACAATGCTTTTTATTAAATTTTTTTTAAGGAATAATCCAAATTGTACTGGGTGAATAGATCCAGTTTGATTTGGTTGTAAGATTTTTTGGACATGGACAACATAAGGCGCAGGATCTGACGCCTGGTAAAGCAACCTAGCAGCGCGGGGGTTACTTGTAATATTGTTAGAGTGAGTGTCATCATTATGGTGAATTTCAGTGTTTTTATCATCAGAATCAAGCAATTTAGTAATAACATTATCCTTTAAATCGTTAGGGGAAAGTTGGCAATCTGATAGACCCGTTTGTCTGTGATTCCTTCTCTTCTTTTGGTTTCTAGCTGAAATTCTCTTTCTTTTCACCGATTTCGTGTTTTCCGAACAGTCTGTATCTATAATTGAACCTTCCGTTTCCATTCCCGACGCATCGATTGTGACTACATGAGACACTTGGAGGGATGTCCCTCCAGGGTCTTCAGGCTCCAACATGGACGCCAAGAGAAAAATCCTATTTACATATAATACAATGAAATGACTTACCAGATGAAGAAATCAAGCTAAAACTATAAATAATCAACAATAACTACTAATATATATATACTTTACAACTTAACTGATCCTGTAATATCAATTTAATTTAATTTTCAAAATTTAGCCAAAAAAGGACGCCCGCCTACGTCAGAACTTCCCGCGCTTCCTAGAAGCTTCATGTTCTTTTTTACTTTAGTTTTAATGTTGACGCATCCACGTACAAGTCTATGGTCTGATGGATAGGTTGTATTTATTATTTCTAGGTTTGTCATTTCTCTTATATCTTTTGTAAGAATGAAGTCAATTTCGTTACGTGTTCTACCATTTGGTGACACCCAAGTCCATCTATTCTTTAATTTTTCTTGAAATATGTACTACTTATTTTAAATTGATTCTCTAAGCAAAACTGAATTCTCTCTCCCCTCACTTTCTCACCCCGTTCATTTCTGTCACCAAATCCCCATGGTCCCATACTACTTTTGTCTTCGGGCGTTGGTTGTCCAATTTTGGCATTAATATCACCCATTATCATTGTAGATGTTGATGAGTTTTGTAGTGCTTTTAGTATCTCTAAGTAAAAGAGTTGAATTTCACTTTCTTTAGCCTTATATGCAGGCGCGTGAACTTGGATTAAAGTTAAATTTTTTGACCAAACTTCATATCTAGACGTGCGACTCTATCAGATACATAGTTATATATCAGATTATATAGTAATATTGTATAGTTAAATATGTTTTCTCTCCATTTTCTTTTAATAACAAATCCGACTCCATTTATACCACTCTTTACTCCTGTGTGAATAAGTATATATTGTTCATATTCTAAAATTTCCCTTCTTTTTTTACTTCAGCTAAGCCTATAATGATCCAAAACCCATTACACGGTGTTGATGGGAGACTTCAACGCAAAACTAGGCACAAGAGAAAGCGGTGAGCCTAAGGTAGGGAAATTTGGAGTAGGGCAACGGAACCGAAGGGGCCAGCAGCTGGCCGACTTTATGGAGAAAGAGGGACTCTTTATGATGAACTCTTTCTTCCAGAAGCGGCCCCACAGAAAGTGGACCTAGTCGAGCCCCGACGGTTCGACAAAAAATGAGATTGACTTCATTATGACAACCAGACGCCAAGTGTTCAGTGATGTCTCAGTGATCGCAAGGGTGAAAACTGGCAGCGATCACCGAATGGTTAGAGGCACACTGAACCTAAACGTTAAGTTGGAGAGGTCTCGTCTAATGAAGTCAACGCTCCGTCCCCCTCGTGCTCTAATCCAGAATCCCGAAACCTTTCAGCTCGAGTTACAAAACCGCTTTCAGTGCCTAGAGGATTGCAATGCAGTGGACAATATGAATGACAAGCTCGAGGAAACTATCCATGCGGTCGGAGCTAAGTTCTGCAAGACCCGCCGCAGAAGAACACAAAAACTCTCCGATCACACTCTTAATCTCATGGCTGTTAGAAGGGAGATGAGGCTGCAATCGTCAACAGATTTGACACCATACAGGCAACGGAACAGACAGATCTCCAAATGCATGCGGCGAGACTTACGCAACTTTAATACTGCTCGTACTAAAGAAGCGATCGAGCGGAACCAGGGCTCCAAAGTCTTTGCCAGAGATCTGTCCGCCAGAAAGAACCAACTGTCAAAGCTGAAGACTAAGTGTGGCAACATCGTTTCCGGGACACCTGAGATTCTGAGTGAGATTGAGAGGTTCTATGGGCAGCTGTACACATCATCGTTGAAGCCACACGCAAGTGTGAGTAACGATCCAAGAGCAAGTCTTATCCGACACTATTCCGATGATATCCCGGACGTCAGCCGAGTTAGTGTTCAGTTACATATTGAGTACATTTATTTTCATTTGTTAGTAACTATAAATTTGATCTCAATATCTCGCGTGGAGTGCCAAAAAGCTTCACCTGGAATGATCTCTATAATGGAACATCGAAGCAATAAGAGAACACATTTTAAATTCTTAAGTATATTAAAATACTATTTTTTTTCATGAATATGTACTGAAAATTTATATTTTTCTAGTAACCTATTCAACTAATAGATCAGCTCAACTCACCAATCGCTCTCAGAGCTTTCTCCATATCACCAGAGAACTCGGCCTTTATGGCGTCGTCGATGTCATGGCCAGTGAGGTTATGGTACTCCTGGAAAATGGCCGCCAGCTGCGGGAACGAACGGGAGCAGAGCACTGCATTGAACACTGATTCGTCAGTGCCAAGACGGAGTTCACCTGTTCAAAGAAACAAATAATATTTTATTAAATAATAATTTGTGCGAGGAGGATAGTTCTAAAAGATTGAAATAAATACTTACATTTTTTTAAAGAATAAGGGTGTCAAACGAGTACACAGTTCACCTTTTTTTATAGAAGAGGGGGCAAACGAGCATGCGGCTCATTTGATGTTAAGTGACTACCGCCGCCCATGATCAACCGCAACATCAGGGGAATTGCAGGTGCGATGCCGGCCCTTTAGAAAGGAGTAAACTCTTTTCTTGAAGGTCCCCAGGTCGTATCGGTCCGGAAAAATCGCCGGTGGTAAACTATTCCACAGAGAGGTTGTACGTGGAAGAAAACTGTGAAACGTACAGTGGTGGACCGCCAAGCATCCAGATGGTGTGGATGGTATCGGGACGTTTGCCGTGTAGTGCGTTCACGAAATTTGGCGGCTGGGATTAATCCGAACAATTCCTCAGAGCACTGCCCGTGATAGATGCGATAAAATACGCAGAGATGCAACATCTCTTCGCAGCGCAAGTGAATCGAGCCGATCGGAAAGAACTCGGTCGTCGACGATTCGAGCCGCTCTGCGCTGGATGCGGTCAAGTGGAAGGAGCTGGTACTGGGGGTAAGAATATGCTGTGGCCCATAGACATCTACATTTATACTCGACTAAGAATCAAAACGCAGAAGCGATGTCACGTCACCCATGAGGACTAAAACGTGGTAGAGCCATGCTGTAGTTATATTAGTAGTATAGTTGTAGCAAATGGAACGGCTCGATCGGGGAAGGACCACGCTCTCACAGAATACCAGCGTGAAATAGTAGCTTAATGCTGCTGTATTTCGTATGGTGATTGTAGAGAACCGGAGACCCTTTTTACTGGAAACGAGGCATTCCATCTCAGTCCTCACGGGTGACAACGCATCTGCATTTTGATTTTTAATTGAGGATAGATGTAGATGTATATGGGCCGCAGCAACCACTTACCATCAGGTGGACTGTATGCTCGTTTGTCACCCTATTCTATAAAAAAATAAGATGGAATGCCTCGTATCCAGTAAAAAAGGGTCGTTTTCATTCATCAGCATTTTATACAGCCCATCAAAAGTCGTCTGCCGAACATAGGATCTCCCATAGATATAGATGCTCTCACAAGAGGGGTATTAGCCATAATTGCCACGTTTAACAGGTAGATTTTACAACCGCAGTCTTTTTGGTACTGCTTGTCTTCTGTTTCAATTTCCCTCTGTCGCCGTTTACAATTACCACGACGACACCGATACGACACCAAGTAGTAGATTCTGTTACGTCGCCACTAAATGGCGCACAATAACAATTACTTGTTTAGTTTAATTCAATAAATGGGAAAATCATAAAAGAATATAGCAAAAGACTATAGAAAATTGTATTTATAATTGCATTGCTTTTTTTTTTCAATAATAATATTGTAACTTTTTTTTATTAAATATAAAGCTGACAATAATGTTAAATAAAATAGTGTCCGTTACGGCGATGAAAGTATATCCACTACCCTATACCAGGGGTCGGCAACCTGCGGCCCGCGAGCCACATGCGGCTCTTCGGATGTGAAGCTGCAGCTCTTTGTGTGTTTGAAACTTAAAACAATGAGTTATGAGCCAAATTTATCCAAACTTTTTAATACCATACAAAGCCAACGCTCTCATTGAATTTGTTTGCACAAATGTATGTTATTGCTTTTTTATTTTTTTAGAACAAGTTACATTATTGAATAAAGTTTAAATATTTTTTGGCAAATATTTAAACTTTGTTCAATAATGTTTTTTTATTATTATAAAAGCCAAAGCTTTCATTGAATTTGTTTGCTCCATTGTTTGTTATTGAAGTACAAGTTAGTGTTGTAAAACTCACAATGTAAATATGTAAATGTTTCATTATTTTATTTTAATAATAAATATATATACAGGGTAACTGGTAACTCGACCAATTGTGCAAATCATGTTAAAAACATCCCTACTTATCTAGCTACCCAACTAAGTATCAATTTAGCTTGTAACTTAAATAGTACAGAAAAAACTTGAAAAAAGGGGCCAGGTAGACAAGTTCCGAGTAGCAATGTTTTGGGTAATCCCAAACAATCGCTTCTCGGAACATATATAATAATAATAATAATAATAATATTCCACAACCACCACACAACGTCAACAACACAAAATATAAAAGATATCTGCGTATTCCTCGTTGGAAAATGATTGCCTTGCATGATCTCCGCGTCTTGGTGGTTCCTTGATGAAAATAATACAGCTGTAAGTATTTTTAGAAATTTTTGACACCAGACTTTTGGGATTTTGAAAAAAATAATTAAACCTAAATATCTCGAAATTGGTCCACATTTGCATAATGCATTTTATGGTTCATTTGATAGGTTATGACCCCAACTATCACGCCTTGGCGGGAATACGTCGAGTTACCAGTAACTCTGTATACATATATATAAACTAATAAATAGATAATAATAATAGAGTAAAGATTCTAATTTGTTGTGAAAAAACACTAATATTGTTTAATTAATTAATTAACTAATAATAAATAAATATATATTTTTCTTATGAATAAACAGATATTTTTTTAATCAAAAAGCTTTATTTATGCAAGTACTATTTATGGTTGGCAAAAAAATCGTGGCTCTTTAAAAAAAATTGAAAAATTTTTCAAACTGAAATTTTGTTAATTGTAATTTTTAAGTTTTCCGACATAAAAGGTTGCCGACCCGCGCTCTATACCGTTTCGTTGGTGTCGTAAGTGATGACGCTGAATAAACACTACTTCCTTCCCAGCCGAAAACTTATGCCTAATATTCGGCTATTCGGCCAAGAAGCCTACAGAATATTTACTATACTATTCACTGCAAGTCTAGTTTAAACCTGAGATATTTGTTAATATTTTTTTTAATAAAACCGAAAGACCCTTTGTCGATTGTACATAACTAATTAAATTATCCTGTTATTAAAATATTTATAATAAAAGGACTCTGAAAACATAATTTTTTATATTTATAACCGGCTACACGCTAAAAGATCTTTGGTTTTCAATAATAAATATTCAAAAATTTTACATATTAGATAGAAAATGTGCAACAAAAACGTACCGGCTTGCAACAGGCTTCTTGCATCGTCTCTGGCTTTCTGTTGATCCACATGAAAGTCTTCAGATCTATTACCCTGTAATCCAAAAAAAATATTTTAAAATTAATTTGTACACAGTGTAGTGACAAGTAGCCCCGCGACAATAGGTGGTATATTAGGGCCGATCCTCATTTGCCGTTCAAAGTTCGTTCTCGGTCCGATCTCGGTCAGATTTATTATAATGGAATGGGATTCGACCGAAACTTGACTGTTAGTACGAATAGTACGAATGCACACACATATTTTTTACCTGATAATATTTTATGAGACCGAGATCGGACCGAGAACGAACTGTGAACGGCATTATAATGAGGATCGGCCCTTAGAGTTAAGATCTATTACCCTGTAATAAAAAAAAGTTTATTTTAAATTAATTTGTACACAGTGTAGTGACGTAGCCCCCACGAAAATAGGTTTATCTTAGAGTTAAGGTTATAATAAAGTGGTAGTCTAATTAAAGTCATAACCAGAGTAACGCGACTCTCTTCATTGGCACCTTTCCTACATTACATGGCGACCCTGCCATCGGTGCGCTGCGACTATGCACGCACACCGCCGCCGCCTGTAATTATTAACTGAATTGACACAATAGCGGATGTGATAATAAAACCAAAAACTGAGACGCGAGAAGAGACTACAATATTGTTAATTTATGAAGATTATCGTATCTATAAAGTCATTCATAAAATGAAGACAAATATTATGGTAATAGCGAATATGAACTTAAGAAGACAACATATTATACACTTCTATATATACCTATTGTCGTGGGGGCTACACGTGGCTACAACAGGTAAGTTAAATTATATTCTGTTAGTTTTAATTATTATCTGTAATTTAAGAGTGGAAACAAAAGAAAAGGTGCAGTAAATACCAAACAAGTAGATCTCAGATGGCTAATGGTGCCTTCTACTCGAAAATAATATATAATGTCACAGCTCTCCACTTAAAAAACCACTGTTTATATTTATGTAGAAACGATTCCACTACTTAAATAAAACTAGTTTTACGGATTTTCGGGACGAACGTTTCGGGTGCTTAACAGCACTCATGGTCACGGGGGGACTGAGGTGTTTGAGGTTCTGATGTCAAAATTAACCTACGAAAAATGAAAAATGACATCATCATCGTAGGCCGTACGTTCGAGGAACATCTTAAAAACCTGGAAAGCGTGCTCATGAAGATCCAGAGTGTCAACCTCAAGTTGTGTCCGAAGAAATTTTCACTATTCACACGGTAAGTTAGCTTTTTGGGTTATGTAGTGTCGGAAGAAGATATCTCTGCACGGATCTAGAGAAAGTTCAGTGAAAAACTTTGCAAATATAGCTAAACCTCTGCGCAAGCTAACCGAGGAGAAGCGACGTTTCTGCTGGGATGAAAGTTGCGATATCGCATTCCAGGAGCTCAAGGACCGTCTGTCAACTCAAAATCAAAAAGGCCGTCGAAACAATCAGATTGATAATTTTAATAACCTCATTGTGTTAAGCAGAATAATATTTGTATCTCATTGTATTTTATCTAACTCTTAAGGTAATGTAATGGTTTTATATTGTAACATTGATAAAATATGTCTGGGTCTAAAGTTTAATTAAACGACCACCATGGGAGGCCTAAGTTCAGCAGTGAACTTTTGGTAAGCTGTAACTGATAAACATAAATAAACATAACATAAACACTCACGCCTGTCACCCAGAGAGGTAAGCAGAGACTACAGACTTCCATTTGGCACGATCCTGACACACCTCTCTCGCCTCCTTCACATCCATACACCTACGCATACATGCTCGTCGGTTAAGGGTACTCCTAATTTGCCCGTTTTCAATAAATCGCCAATTCGGTCGATAAATTTTCGCCTAGAACGTCCCTTTCCGACTCTGCCATTCACTTCTGCACCATAAATTTTCTTTGTCACTCTTTCGTCACTCATTCTTTCCACAGGAACAAACCACCGAAGCATTCCTTTCTTAATCCTGGTCACAACATCATCTTGCAAACCACACTCTTCTGATACTGATAAAATGAATAAAAACATATCATTTCCAATTCAAGCCGATATATTGGTGTAACAGAGTAATAAACAGCCAGCAGCCAGGCTCTATAAAGTAAAAGTTGCAAATTCAAATTATATAATATTTTATTAATATAATAATTAATAATGTCAACTATATTACCCGAAACGTCAGGAATTAAAAACAAGTAAAATCAATCGCGATAAAATCCGTTTACTGATCTGTTTACAACGCGGTCACATTAACTTGACGCAAGGCTTTGATGACGTCATTTACAACAGCGTAACAGAGATGCTAACCATACTGTCAATTGCCCGGCGAGCTGGGGAAGGGAGTGCGGGGGCTAGCGGGCAGGGCCTCACATTCCAGCGATGCATCAAGTTAATGTGACCGCAATACTACGAGCACTTAACCCTATTGACGTAACACAAGGCGACCCGAACCTGTCAACTCGTCAGTGACTAGTCACTGATATATTTCCGGCCAGACCAAAAACTAGAACCGAAGAGACGGCTTACATTTAAAATATAAATTAAAATCAATTTACGGCATCATGTCTTGTTGTGCCGTTAAATGGTGCGGAAACAACAGTAAAACATGTAGTGTAACAACAATATTACTTTTCATCGGTAAGTACATTTCTTTATTTTACCAAAATATTTTCAACATTTCTATTGCGCAACGAGGGTCAAGTTAAACTGGACGGTTCCGCCACGCATCACTCTCCGTCCTTTTTGCATTTACTGCAAACATGTATGTCTGTCCCTCCTTATCATAATTAGCCTCGTGACGCTAATGACTAGTGCGGTATATTTATTTTGTTTTGACAGATACATAATTTATTAATAATACATATATATATATATATATATATATATAAGATTTATTATCTACTACTCTTAGTAATACTTTATAATATTAATTATGATTATTCTTTTCGTGTATGATCTTTGGATAAGTACGATAACAATGTTATTTTATTTAAACTGTATGATCTTTCCCTATAGGTTTCCAAAAGATGGTAATACGAAAAACAAATGGATAAACGTTACAAAAAGAGAAAATTGATTTCCATCAAAATATAGCGTCATGTGCTCATAACATTTTACTGAAGATTGTTTTTTGATGACAAACAAGAAGCTGCGACTAATGAGAAGTGCAGTACCTACGCTGTTTTTGCCTCAGATGCAATACCTGTATAAAGGCTGTAGTGTCATTAAAATAAAATAAAGAGTCTCATATTCTAAAAAAAATAATGGAGGATTAATTTATCCCTCACAAATGGTCGTTAAAATATGTCGGCGTTGCGAGTCCGTAATCAAGAAAGATTTTATTAATAGTGACTCTAAAGGAAAATCACCCCTGAACTGTAGACCCATAAAGCTCAAAGAGTATACACATCATCAATTTTATGCCGAAAAAACCAATCATATTACTGATTTAACGAAAAGTGTAATGAAGAAATATATTGACACAAGAATGACATTTATACAAAAAAATCAAAAATTGGAATGTGCAGTTAGGAGAATATATACAAAATTAATTCATTTTAAAAATAAATAATAGCACTTAATAAAATAAATATAACAAATAAACATGAAAATCTTTTTTATTCTACTTTCAATCTCTCCGTACTGTCTCGTAGTGCCTCGAGCTTGAGCCGAACTGTCTTGCGTATCTCCTACGGGGCCTTTTTTATAGTATAGGGTGACAAACAAGCACACAGTACACATGATGGTAAGTGGTTGCTGTGGCTCATAGACATCTACATCTATCCTCGATTACGAATCTAAATGCGAATGTGTTGTTATCAGTTGTCACCCATGGGGAATGGAATACCTCGTTTCCAGTAAAAAGGGTCGCCGGTTCTCTACACTCACCATACGAAACACAGGATAAAGCTACTATTTTACGCTGGTATTCTGTGAGAGCGTGGTCCTTCCCCGGTCGAGCCGATCCATTTACGGTACAACTATACTACTAATATAACTGCAGCATGGCTCTACCACGTATTAAATATTTTAATTTTTTATGGTAAAGTAATTTTATGTTAAAGTTCAACAAATCACTAAAAGTTTATTACTCCTTTAATTTAATCTTTTTTCGAAGTTGTCATTTATATTTTACCTGAGTATACTGCTTGAAAATGTTAGTACATTTTAAATTACATTTCTTAGTTGCACAGGAAAATTGAAAAAAGTTACAGTCAAAAGCTAGTTACTGATACTGAAAGCATGTATTAAAAAGTCAAAAAAAATTATCAATATCGATATAAAGCATAAAGTCATTAATTACAATGCACGCCCTAGCGATCGTGTTCGGAATCTCTTCGGAATAGTTCGGAGTACTTCGCAGCGATCACAACTCCCCCCGCGCCGCAACTAGTTGACAAAATTGTTTTCTTTTAAATTTGCATGTATTACTTCTCTGTAGGGTTAAGTGCTCGTATCCGCAATATAACTACTTTTATTCAATGTGTAGTATGCGCGTAAATATAAGAAATCATTAGGATTCAACTCAGAAAAAAAATTTGTCAGATTCATTCATCCGGATCGGTATTCGATGATATTGAGTTTGTCTGCATATGCAAATTTTGCAGCAATCGTTTTCAATGTATAATTGAAAACGATTGCTGCAAAATTAAAATACTAAGGATTATCTCATTTTATTAATGAATTACATACTTATCTTATTAATGAATTATTTTTTTTATGTATATACGAGTATGGATTGTTTTTGCGTAACTACATCCAATCGATCGCGCTAAAATGTTTGTATACTGATAATTTTAGCTCAATATTCATCAAGAAAAATTAATACTTAACAATGAGTCATAAGATGTTTTATCTCAACTTTACTCCGTACACTTTACGTTCCGACGGCACTTGATAATAATTTGTGACAATCGAGCTCACGCTAAAACAATGTGCATGTGCACCTAGCGTTATCAGACGTCCGGATAAAGCCGGACACAGTCAGGCTTTTTGCTTGCGTGTCCCGCCAAATTGGACGGTGTCCGGCTTTTGTTAGGCTTTTTAAATTTGACCATTTCTTTACATTTTTCATATACTTACATACATACTATTACAATTATCGAAATTAATATTGTAATGAATATTGAATACTGATTTATTCAATTGTTGTTATTTCGTTAGCACTTAAGATTTTACGGTAGGTAAATGATAAAAAGCATTGTTTTACTTTAAAAAAAATGTCTCTTGATAAGACAAAAAATAAGGGTGTCGGGCCTTTTTACCAAAATGTCCGGCTAAGCTTGCTGTTCTGTCCGGCTTTTTAGTTTCCACAACACAAGAGCAGAGACCGACGTGCCATCGTGTGATAGGGTATATTCCGAAATACAACCCAGTACACTGGCAAATGCAAATGACGTCATCAATTGACACTATATTGTACTGGCGTGCCGCCGCCATATTACATCGGATATGCGGCCACAATAAAACAATTTTTAAATGTGTGTGCGCTGAATGAAGCATGCCAGAATTTGTTTTTATTTATTCAAATACAAAAAATTATAGAATAATTGCTGGTATCTCCATTAGGAAGATATAATGATTTTTGGAGCATAAAATGACAAAATAATCGCCAACACTTTTCCAATATAGCGTAAATGTATGACGTCATATACTGTCCTATGTTTTGGAACGAATCACCAGTATAGCGTCGATTCATGACGTCATTTGCATTGGACAGTACACTGGGTTCTATTTTGGAAAATACCCATAGAATACTGTTTTAAAGTAAATTAAAGACACCCGATAGTGAAAACCACACGATAATTTCATAAAACCAAAAATATTTTTGACAATCACGTTATTTATACATCTATATCATTACGTAAATTGGATCTGTCATATTAATACTTCTTTTATTAAATATTCATTTCTCCCCAACTTTTTTAATGAAAATAATGATCTCTTCAAAATATTTTATAGACTTGTAATTTAATGATTTATAATCCGAGAGATGTGACCTAGTGACCTATAGACAGGTATGTATTACCAAATACCTTGATTAAAACTACTTTTACGGATTTTATCGCGTTTATTTTACTATTATTTTTAATTCCCGACGTTTCGGGCGCTTTCCAGCACCCATGGTCACGGGGGATTGAGATGACTGACGTCCCGATGTCATTGCTAAACCCGGAGTACCTTCAGCTTTTTTTAATTATTGTTTATGGTCCGATCTATGCAAAATGAACTAACTCTGTCTTGAGGTCTTGCAGTGGTATGCTTGGGTTTAGTTTTAATTTTATTGATTATAGGATCCCAAGCAGGTGGTAGTATCCAGCCTCCTTCTATATTGAAATTGGGATGTTTTTTAATTTCAATAGCCTCACGTATCATCCTTGGTAGGAATCGGTGTTCTTTCGCGAGGATTTGTGGTCTATCAAATATGGTATATAATGGTATAATTAAAAAAAAATTAAAAATTGAAAAAATAAAAAAAAGCTGAAGGTGGTACTCCGGGTTTAACAATGACATCGGGACGTCAGTTATCTCAGTCCCCCGTGACCATGGGTGCTGAAAAGCGCCCGAAACGTCGGGAATTAAAAATAATAGTAAAATAAACGCCATAAAATCCCTAAAAGTAGTTTTAATCAGTGTGTATTGTTCGCGTAAATATAAGAAATCATTATCAAATACCTCCAGCCTCACACAAACTTGGGTTCATTACGTTTATAGTTTGTCATCATAAATTATGTATGTTTGTGATGAGAAAATAAATATATAATAAAACAAAAAAAAAACTATTTGGATAGTAGCGTATAATAATTACGCCTTATTTCAATCATATCTCCGTGCAATGATCCATGAGTAAAAACGTCAATGGAGGTGATTCCACAAGCATAGATTTTTGAGTACGTAAAACTTCATCATCACCACCCTTCACAAGTCCACTGCTGAACATAGGCCTCGTCCAAGAAACACCACAAGCACGGACCTAAGCCAAATCCATTTTATTTAAAAATAAATTTTGTACAACATGAATAACTCGAGCAGCCGACTGGTACTAATGTAATTACGCATCGCGTGAGTTCTCAGAACCGGTAACAAAGTCAAATATGCAACCCGAATACCATTTCTCATAATAGAATATCATTGTATTTGGCGGTAACAATAACTTTGTGGTTCCGCGCACTCATGCAAAAGCGAGATCAATTTTAACGAGAGACAAATACAGTGTCGCGATAACCATTGAGTTAAGCGGAATTTTTATATTATAAAACTGTACTGCATATTATTTAAAGATAATAGGCAAAAACTATTTAAAGACATAAAACTTAAAAACAACTAAATAATTCATGTCCAGCAGTGGCTTTCTATTAACGATATATATCACGGATTGCCTTTGCTTTACTTTAAACTATCCACATTATTAGGTACACTAGCTCAACTAATAAATAAAAACTTCAAGAGTAGTAGTGAGCCAATATTTTTTAATTCACACCACCTCATTAATTGAAATAATATTTTTATTAAATTATTTCCAGAAATATTTTATTATTAACAGTAGTATAAACCCTTTCTATAAAAGTATAAATTTATGCCCTTAAAAAAATCAAAGGTAGGTATTTCTTATGATAATCCAGATAAACCTTAAAAACTTAAAAAAATATTATTAATTTATTCAAATGGTATTTTTGTTAAATTATTTCTAGAATTATTAACAGTAGTATTAACCCTTTCTATAAAAGTATAAATTTATTGAGACTATCAAAAAAATCAAAGGTATTTTTTATGTTAATACAGATAAATATAGGATAAACTTAAAAAGAATATTATTAATTTATTCAAATGGTGTTACACTATTTGGTCTCAACAGTACAACTCTTTAAATGGTTTATATTCAGTTGAACTAGTGGGAGTTAGCCTCAATATAATACGTAATGCGTTGTTGACAACTGCCGACAGGAAAACGGAAGTTCTTCCGATAGAATTCAAATGACAGTCATATGCGCATTTGATAATACTGTAGTTTTCTCATTTTTATGTAATCCGGCCACTGAATAAAACTACACCAGCTAACCTTTGACTTATTGAAAAATAATCTCACGACTTTCAATTGCACAACATGGTAGCAAACGCAATAGTGACTAAACGAGTAGGCCACGTCAACTGACTGACGAGCAAAACAACTCACCATACATAAAGACGTCATAAGCCGTTTGAAGTTTCCTGATGTGTCACCGCGCAAATCATCCTCGAGCAGCGTTCCGTAAACTGTAATAACAATAGAACTGAATCAATATACAAACAAATATTCTTACGCAGATCTACTCAGGCTTCGCACCTATGGAGCTTTTTTTAAAATAAAATAAGGGTGACAAGAGCCGTGGTAGCTCAGATGGTTAACGCTCGCTGTAAATATAACAGAACGCGAGTAACCCGGGTTCGATCCCCGCCGGCACCAATGAAATTTTTATTTGCAATTTTAAGCGCTGGTTTACCACGTGCTCGGCGGTGAATGAAAACATCGTGAGGAAACCTGCATGTATGAGGAATAAGAAAAAAAAATATTTCGAAGACATGTGAAGTTCGCCAACACGTATTGGGGCAGCGCGGTGAACATTTCCTTGCCCTAAAATCCTCTCAGACATGAGGGGAGGCCTGTGCCCAGCAGTGGGACGTATTTAGGCTGTAACTTTTTTTAAGGGTGACGAACGAGAACACAATTCACATGATGGTAAATGGATGCCCTGGCTGGACATCCACATATATCCTCGATTGAGAATTAAAATGCTGATGCGTTGTCACCCCTGAGGACTAAAATGGAATGCCTCGTTTCGAGTAAAAAGCAGCAGCATTGAGCTGCTATTTTACGCTGGTATGATTCCATTCCAATTGATCCAACCCATTCTTGTTACAACTACTATAATATAACTGCAGCATGGCTCTACCACGTAAGATAAATCTAAAGTTATGATCAAAGTTTTTCTTAAAATTTCAGTTACCTATGGCGCATTAATTTTTATTTTTATACACTATTATTTAATTAGGTAAGTATATTAAGGCCTTAAAAATTATAATAAGACGGTACATAATATGTCATGTCCGGTCAGAGGAACTTTTTTAATATTAATTTCCTTACGTCAAAAAATGAATATGAAACCCGAGATGTCTGTCGTTTAGTATAATATGTTCAGACCTCAACTTATTCTCAATAACCACACTAACACTGTGCGGGTAGCAAATTCACATTCTCGGTGCCGAAGTGTAAGAAAATCCGTATTTGTATATCAAAACTATGGATTTTGTAAGAAGGTTTAAAGATTTTTATTTTTGTAATGAATTTAAAATATTCACAAAAGATGAAATAATTGTAAGTTATTTTTTATTTAATCACTGACAATACAAAGATAAAGCCATTTAAAAAAATATATTTAAAAATAAAGTTCCTTGAAATTAACATGTGACGTCGAATAACTAAATGTAGCTCATGGTTGGGTAGACCAATAAAGGACTACACATATCTGCACAAAATTGCATTATTTAGGAGATAATTATTTGTTAATTACAAGTAAACACAATAAATCGTTTACCGTTATCTTAGAATAACTACTAGTTTACTTATTTTAATTAAAACTATTTTATTTTCATTGTATCTCAAATTAATTCCCAAGCTGCAACCATTGTTTATTCTATATTGCTATTAAAATAAAATTTAAAAATACAAATACGACCACAATCAACTGAATGACAGCTAAATAAAGATCTTCAAACTATTGCCTACTCGAGCATGAGAACACGAGATTGTAACAATGCCATTACTTAAAACAAGTGTACTTGGATAGGGAAATGATCCATTACTTCAAGGTTGACTTACGTAAGACACGATTTTTTGTGTGAGACTATATTAAGATTATGTATCATAATAATGTTAAAGATATGGGTTAACAGTAGTATTACGAGTATACACGCAAATAACGCGATCATAAAAAATGTTTTTAATTAATGCCGCGCTGTTTTCAAATACGGATCTAGACGGGAAAGACCAACAGGTCGGACCTATTATACCGGTATAACAACGATCATCACTTCGTGTTCTCTGTTTCCTCCTTCAAAACTGATTTAATGTTTGGTTCAAGTATTGGTGGACAATTTCTAAATTTGTAGTGGTACCGGTAGTATAAATATAGTAAACAGATATAGTAAAATATACAGAGATAGTAAAAACAGTAAAGTTACAGCCCCATAATATACGCACCACTCCACTCACAGACTTCTCATTTTTGAGACGGTTTCTCAATCTGCTCTAAAATGTTAGATAAACAGCGTCATACCATAAACATAAGAAAGGTCAAAACTCACTGGCTGTGTACGCCTGCTTGATGACATGAATCTCGTGGTTGGACATAGTGCACATAACTTCTATGAGGACGTCTTCGTCGGTGCCGATGCCAGAAATTGCATCATGCAGCTCCTTGGCGTAGAACTGAGGTAGTGGTGTCATAAGCGCCACTACTAGGTCTTCAAATTTGCCGCTTGTTTCGCTCTTCAAGTCTGACACTAAATCCTTAAAATAACAATAAATTTCATTCGTAATTGATTTGGAATGTTGTCGTCAGTGGTTAACATCCATCTACACATGGAATAAAACTAATTTTGCAGATTTTATCGCGTTTCATTTCAACTTTTTTTTAATTCCTAACGTTTCGGGCACTTCACAGCACCCATGGTCAAGGAGCGACTAAGGTGTTTGACGCCCTAATGTCATAGTTAAAGGCTACCTATTGAAGGTAAAAATAAAATCCGTAAGATTAGTTTTATACCATTAGTAGTATTCGCATAAATATAAGAAATCATTATCTGAACCATTTACATATCTAAAATATTTAATTTCAACAAGTCACAGACATATACTAAGGTGTTTGTTTATGATATTTTACTTTAAATGTAAAAATGTATATCTAAGTCGTAATCATAGATATAATGTTTTTAATATTTCTATGGTCGTAATAGACCTGGGCTCAGGGCTTAGCGCTTACTGTAAATTTCACAGTACCCGAGGAACTCGTATTTGATCCACAAATTATTAACTGCAATTTAAATGCTGATTTAACGTTTGCTCGGCGGTGAAGGAAAACATGTCTGAGCGATAAAATATTTCGAAGACATGTGAAAACAACTATTTCTGTAATAAAACAATGAAAGTTGATATTTAGCCTTTTGATTAAAAATTTAATATGACGTGTTACCGCGCTTTTCGAAAATCACTATAAGAGTGGTAAAAAAGAGAATGTATGTATGAAAATCTGCCATTATATGAAGGTAAATTTAGTGGTAGTAGTTTTAACATGGTAGAGCCACGCTGCATCTATATTATGGTTGTAACACGAATGGGTGGGTTCGATCGGGATGGGACCACGCTCTCACAGCATACCAGCACAAAATAGCAATTCAATGCTGTTGTGTTTCGTATGGTGAGTGTTGAGAAACGGAGACTATTTTTTCTGGAAACGATGCATTATCTTTATCTTTTCTTCTATATCATATTATTATTATCTTAGCCCTCAGGTGGCAACGCGTTTGCATTTTGGTTCTTAATGAAGGATAAATGTAGATGTCTATGGGCCACGGCATCCACTTACTTACTTAGGACTATGTACTCGTTTTAACACCCCTATGTTTAATATTACCTAAACCCTCGAGTAGTACAATAAAATAAACCCAAACAAGCACAAGACTCGCGACCTAAGGCTTTTGTATAAACTCAACTATAATATATAACTTAATATGTAATTTATAGCACCGAACATTGCCCTAACAAAAAGGTAAGTCATATTGAAAAACATGCTTAGCTTTGCAATAGAAAACAATGTTCTCCCTTATTGGAGTGGAGCTCCCATGGCGCAAGAAAACGATTATTTGAAATCTATCTACTCCGTAACCCGTAGATTTTTGTAATAATTATTGAGAAAATAACTAATTTAAACAATTGTAATGTGATTGAGACTCTTTTGTTGAAATAAACATAGTTATGACTTTAGACTTTTACTCCGCTCCGTTTATGATGTTAGCAAAATGTTATATCATAAACGTAAAATAAAATAAAAACTAACGTAAAATAAAAACTTTTGCATTTGCATCGGCCCTAGTATCATATTACCTACTAATCTAGCTGTCTCATAGTGTCATAGTATGTCTTATGGGATTTTGATATGGGGAAATGCGGACGATTTAGAAACAATTTTTGTTTTGCAGAAGAGGGCCATAAGTGCTATTTACAACCTAAAACCATGAGGTCTAAGAGAAATATTTAAATGAATAAGTTATTAACTTTGGCCTCTTAGGATATTTAGGAACCTTAATGTATGTTCACAAAAACAAAAGTAGTTTTAATAAGTGATATACATTCTGAAACGCCAAGAAAAAAACACAAGCTAAATGATACCAGTTTCTCGATTCCACTGGGTCACTAATTCATTCATAGTCATGGGACAATGTTACGCTATTACAACATCGTCCAAGACAATATTATACAAGGTATTACCAAGTTTAAATATGTTATCGAACAAAAACTGTATGAAAAGGGTTATTATAATATAAATGAATATCTACATTTTGGATAATAATCCTTGGAAATGAGGTGGTTGCTTCCAAGCTGAAGCTTTTACAAAATGTGTTTTAGTGCATAATATACTTAGAAAAAAAGTGCCACTGTCGGCCCATCGCTGGTTTTTCCCAAGACAGGTTTTTCCCGAGTTTTTGGTAAAATAAAGAAATGACTTACAACTTTCTATATAATCGTAATCTAATCTATATTTAAAAAAAATCTATACTCGTTCCTCTCTACCAGTTTCTGAGAAAAGGGTCCTAAATTCACTGACGCACAGGCGGACTGACGGAGACAATAAAGTGAATCAATCTATTGGGGTTCTGTTTTTGCATTAAGTTATAGAACCCTGAAAACGTGTTTCCAATATTTTGAAAAATTCCATTTTGTAGGTGGGTAAAATAGGGTAATAGGTAGGGTTGCCGATGGTCGGGATTCGTTTGGATTGTCCCAACATTTCAAATGATCTCCAGACTCCCGACAAAACTCAAAATTTCCAGACAAGTAGCTTTTCGGAAAGTTAACGTATTGGACTTTAATTTAATAAAAGCTGAGTTAGTAATTAGACTAAACTTTGAATTAAATTGTTTTAATTTTAAATCTTTTCTGAATACTAATAAAGGATCCAAATTGGATGACAAATATGTACATATGACAACCTAAAAATGAAGTGTACCTTAATTAGTTATGCTTAAAGTATTTTTTGGCCTCTTAATTAAAAAATAAACTCCCGACATTTTCAAAATTTGTCCAGATATTTTGGTCTTCCGATCGGGCAAACCTATAAGGCCATGAAAACGCGTATATAAGTTCAGTAATTGTGTGAGTTAATACCATAATTTTACCCATTATTTAAAGTTATCTTTAAATACCGAGATCACAGAAAATATATCGCTATCGAACAAGTTGTCGAATTAAATTCTTTTGAATTTGTTATGCAATCAGATGAAATTGTCCAGTAAACCCGTAGTCTTCACACTACAGAAAACTTATAAATCCCCTACGCCAGCTGCGATTCTGGTCTAAGGCTCCGCCGCCAACCAAGATTCGGCTGTGGAGGATAGGGAGAGCGGCGCCTCGCGCCTCGCAATACCAACACTCCTCTCCCCCCGCAGCCCAACCACCACCGCATCAACGGTGCGGCTCCGTTTGAATCGCGGAGGATAGGGCGAGTGGCGCATCGCCATGCCAACACTTCTCTTCCTCCGCGACTGCACCTCGGCTGCAGCGGTAGGGGGAGAGGACACCCCTCTCACCACAGCCCACCAGTACACATCCAAAGTGGGCTCGTCAAGCCCACTCGGAGTGGCCTCCTCGGGCCGGCCCGTCACCTCGGGCCAGCCATGTGGATTTCTCTTTGTACACCGCGGTTGACCAAGCCACGGCTACTAAGCCCCCCGCCACGACAAGGCGGTACCCCGTTACCGCCTTGGTGGGCAGACCTGTCCTAGAAGCCACAGTAATCACTAGATGTGGTCGCGGCGAATAAGTTATTCCTTTAATCTCATTAGACTATCCGTTAGAATTTATAAGCATACAGTTCCTACCAATGTGGGTTTTTCCATAATTTCTTACGTTTTATATAATGTAAACAGACCGAGCACAACGTTACCAAATTTTTCGAATAATTATTGTATAGGCCGTGTATATAAAACTTTCAATCTTTGATCTATATAAAACATAGTAATGCAAACACCTACTTTCTTTATTGCGATTAAGAACATTGATATGGAACGCGAAGTAATCGGCCGTAATCTATACATATAATAAATCTGTAGAAAAGTCGTGTCTGTAATTCAAATATTTCCTGGAAAAAACAAGTCCATGGGACTAAATAAAGGATATATCTCTATAGTTCCTCTTTATTTCCATAATGAATGACTTAAAAAGAACCAATAGTATCTTAAGATTACGATTTACATAATTATGCATGCATATAACAAAATAATACAATTCATAATTATCAGAATTAATAATTTACAATCGAATAATTTTTAAATTTTATATAAATTTCAAAATATTAAATAAAATAAATTTTCAGATCAGTTTGTGTACAAAATTTATAACATAATTCATTACGGACCCCTCAACGGGTTAAGGCCTCCTCCATTTTTTTCCACGTCTGTCTGTCCTTTGCCTTCGTGATCCAATTTTCACCGGCTTTTCTTTTTATCTCGTCAACCCATTTTTCTCTCGGTCTACCTCTGTTCCTTTTGTTTGGTGGTCCTTGCCAGTTAGTTACTCTCTGTGTCCATTTTTCTTTGTCCATACGCGCAATATGACCCGCCCATTTCCATTTTTGTTTTTGGGAATGTTCCAAAGCATCTATTATTTTTGTTGTATTTCTTACGTCTATGTTTCTTTTTCTGTGTTTTCTTTGTATATTTAGTATACTCCTTTCCATTGCTCTTTGACATACTTGTATTTTGTTTTTAGTCTTATTATTGTATATCCATGTTTGGCAGCCATACGTAAGGCAGGGTAGTAAACATGTATCCATTATTTTAAATAAAGGATACTGAAGCCAAATTACTGGTTTTAGAATTTTTGTCTGTCTGTCTTTCTGTGTATTAGAGATTCACGCAAAAACTACTCGACAGATCTCCACGAAATTTCGTATGCAGGCAGTTAGTGAACCGGAGCTCCTTATAGGCTTCTTTTTATCCGATTACGTAACTTAAAAAAGGAGGGTTAAATATTTTCCTTTCTTTAGAAGTTTATTTTCTATTATGTATTTCTATACATATAATAAATATGTAGTAAAGTCGTGTCTGTAATTCTAATATTTCCAGTAAAAAACAAGTCCATGGGACTAAATAAAGGATACTAAAGCCAATTTACTGGTTTTAGAAATTTTGTCTGTCTGTCTGTCTTTCTGTCCATCTGTCTGTCTGTGTATTAGAGATTCACGCAAAAACTACTAGACAGATCTCCATGAAATTTTGTACGCAGGCAGTTAGTGAACCGGAGCTACTTATAGGCTACCTTTTATCCGATTACGGAACTTAAAAAAGGAGGGTTAAATATTTTCTTTTCTTTAGAAGTTTATTTTCTATTATGTATTATGTATGATTCTGTTATAAGCGGGATAACGTAGTGTTTTACTTTTAAACGAATACAATATTTATAATTAAAGTTTAAAATTTGTTTTAACTGTTATATTATAATTTGAAACCACGCCAACGATATAATTTGTACGTTTCCGAAACAGCGCCATCTGTCATAAAAAGTAAAAAGTAGTGTATTTAGCCTTCAGTTATCACTTTATCAGTTTTGATTTCATAGTTTTAACCTAAAATTAGCGCCACCTATTTACTGCTAAATAAACTAATAATAACTGCTAAATGCATTAAAACTAGTGCTACTAAATACTTATGTTTGCAGGATCACAAACTTAAAATATCCAGCCATTATCGGGATGATTTACCGTAATTGCCACGTTTAGCAAACTAACTAACTAAACTGTTATACTGGATGCTGTGTATACAAAACTATGATTTAAAAGAGAAACTCTTTAACTTATTGGATGTATATCGGCATAGCAATAATTTCACTAACTTCCTTTGGTATTAAGTTATCCGATTTAAGTTTTAATCTCTATTTGATGGATTAGTAAAAAATATAAGCAACTATTTTATAATGCCAATCAATATTCAATAGGCCAATGACATAAAACAAATATCGCAAATAAACACTCTGCCGTACATTAATAGAAGACAAAGAAATTCGACATTATTTGGTCAACATTAAATTACCTTATTTTATGAATAAATATAAAAAGTTTGCAATTTAAATATAATTTCCTTTATGGGTCTACTGGAAGATATTTCAGAGAATTTGGAATAAGTAGAACCTTTGTACGTAATTACTATAAGACTGCTTCTGTACCTTAATGTGTGTACATAATTTAAATTAAAAAAAAAAAAATAAAAGTAAAAAATAAATAACGTAACTTTGAATCAAAGATAATTTACCTTTATTTAAGATACCTCGGAAGTCACAACCGATATAAAAAGAGACAGGGGTTGCTAGACGTATGATATTAATACAATTCTAAAAAAATCTACATCTACAAATGATACAACTTTGTTGATTTTGGTATGTAGCAGTATTAATGATGTTCCTCGACGGAAGCCCACGAGAGCGAAGCCGCGGGTAAAAAGCTAGTATGGAATATAGCTAATGCATAATACTAATGCAATCTTTATAGACAGAGATGCTCATCAATAGTTAATTTTACTCCGAATTCCCATTTTAAAACACGGCCTTGAAACAAGCTCCGCAACACCACAGAAATCTAAATTATTTAGATTTTGTGAGTAACACCTTGCCCGTCGGGAGACAGACAACCCCGGAACTTTCCTTTCCCTTTCCTGACTTTTCCTTCCACGGACAATATTTTTTTTAATTTCAAAATCAACGTGGACAAAATCGCGGACGGAAAGCTAATATAATAATATATTTATTTATATTATGCAAGTCTCCAATCAAAACCCGAAATATACCCACTCTCAAATCCCTATTTGAAATTGAGAAAAATAGCTCTGTCGCAATCATGTAATACGGTTCTACAAATTCTTTTATAGGAGTTCCTTGTAGAAAACGGATATCTCTAAAACTCCAAACTTTATCTACATGCGCCTGTAGTGATGAACAAGTGCACCATAAACATCTTCTAATATGTGAGGCACAAGCATTGGCGTTAATAACCTGACGTTAAGCATATTACATATGTTTATACGCGATGACACATCACAAACTTATTTTAGGTCTGGAATGTATATGAGGACTCCTGCAGTCTGTTAGAAGCTACTAGATACGAACACCCTGAGAGTGAAATAAAATAATTATCTTAGGCCGTTATCACAGAAGGCCTTCAACAACCGAAATTTTATGTTGTTGAAATTGGTAACTATTAAAAGTATATAAAATTATCCACCCATAAAATATAATAGGGTAAACTGTATTGATGCAGCTGTTTTGCAATAATAAGAAGCCTTCTCCCAATAATAGAACGTCATGTTTTTTTATTATAAAAGGTTGCCTTACTGAGACGAGGAATTTCTAACATCTAACATCTAACTTTCTAACATCATATTATGAAATTTGTTTGTATGTTTGTTAAAACAGTGGTAAAATTAAAAAATAAGTCTTTTTATAATATAAAAAGTAGAGATGGGCCGAATATTCGTATTATATTCGGTGTTTTTACCGAATATTCGTATTCGGCCGAATGAATATTCGGCTAAATCGCCGAACATTCGTTACAGTGATACTCGAAGTGTCTACTGTATTGAAATGTTGAAATTGAGTAATGCCATGTCTACCATAATTTATTTGTTGTCTTATTATGTTGAAAGTATATCTTATTTATGGGTTAAATCTACTTGTGCACTGTAGATTTAGTTCCATTAGTAAATAGAAAGCTTGATAAAATGTTTTGAAATCAAACAACAAAAATATTACATTACATTAGTAAATTTCACTTTAATTTGGTCGTCAGTTTCTCTAAAATAAGTCCAAGTAGTAGATTTTCTGCCACTCATTTCCATCATATAGTTATAAGTTTTCACTAAGAATAACACAACGAAATACTTTTTTCTCACAATAATAGTCAAAAGATAAGTATTTGCCGGCAATTTGCTCAGTACTAGATGATGCAATAACATGTTTGGTGTGGCGGGGGAGCGAGGGGCAGGGTCCGGCGCTAATCCCGCGAGCTTTACGGTAACAAGTTTGAACAACAGGTGATCCTGCCGAATATTGTTCGGCCGAATATTCGGTTCAGTAAAAAGTTTACCGAACATTCGGCCGCATATTCGTATTCGGTAAAATCCATGTTCGGCCCATCACTAATAAAAAGTGTACAATTAATGTAAAATTTAAAATAACGCAATTTTACTTTCCACCGAGATAGTTAGTAATAAATAATAATAAATAACGTTTATAAGTTAGTGATTTTATGAATCGTTTATTTCAACTTCAAGTCGCTTTAAATTCGTATCGCGCATATATCTAAAAAAAATAAATGAGGGCAGGTTCACTAAACTCAGGAATGCAAATCATAGAATTTTTAAGTAATAGTGATGAAGTCATTAGTCCTAACGGAAATGAAATCTGTGCTTGTCCTGTTAGTAATGGGAGGAAAAACCAATCCTATGAGAGCGAATTAAAAAAAAAAACTAGAATTTAAACATTATTTTAGGGTAATTACTCAAGCCTCGTTTATATTAAAGCGGAATTTAAGCTCGTAGTAAGCGTGTAGTGTGTGTAGGGCGGCCTCTCACGCGTGATGCAGGTGTATCAGGGCCATGCTTTGTGGTATTCCTGGGGGCGCTACGTTCAGCAGAGAACTTGTGAAGGTTTGTAATGATGATGATGATAATGGAAATAAAATAAGATAAGAAAAAAGGTCAAGGACTAACGTTGCTAAAGGCAATTTCGTAGAGCTATATGAGAAATCTATCCGGTATCTATTATTTTAATATTTTTTTTATTTGATAAGGGTGACAAACGAGCAAACAGGCCACCTGACGGTAAGTGGTTGCCGCGGCCCATAGACATCTACATCAATCCTCGATCACGAATCAAAATGTAGATGCGTTGTCAGCCGTGAGGACTAAGATAGAATGCCTATTTTCCAGTAAAAATGGTTTCCGGTCCTCTACACTCACCATACGAAACACAATGGCGTTAAGCTGCTAATTTACGCTGGTATTCTGTTAGAACTTGCTTGGTCCCTTAGACCAAGAAAGGACCAAGTTCTAAGGTCTTGGTCGAAGGGATTCGTGCTACAAGGGTACAACTATACTACTATTATAGCTGCAGCACGGCCGTAATACATAATATGGTCGAGAAGAGCGACAGCAGAGGAAGAACGCGAAACAATAATAACGACGATAAAACTTTAATCGAGTGTACATTAGCATTATTTATGTAAGCACACAAAAGAAGAACTACCACAGATACATATTTAGCACAAAACTGTGATAATTTTTCCAGACCGAACTCGACTACGACGAGAACATCGGAATCCTAAAGAACTTTATGATCTACTAACTGTAACTAACAGTCACACACTCGCAACTCTCAAAATATCCAGACTCCGAAAACAATGTGTTTGAAGCACTCGTACTTCAGTTATATTTCGAAATCAGGAAATCTGCTGTAGTAGTCAGGTACTTGGTTATCTAATTTCGTTGTGCGCTTTTTTGATGGATGTTTTCCAGCCGCTGATAGTAAATGTATACATTATTTTACTAACGTTAAAAGAGCTTAAATAAACAATTGCAAATCATCACAAGTTTCTAATCTTCCAATACTTTGTCATTATCACAGGGATCATTGTAATATATAAAACTGTCATATTTCAAAACTTATCATTTTATAAAACGTTGAAAGTAAAACGTTTTAGTTCTAAATGTAATTTAATTAATTAAATTAATGAGACTGTACCATTAATCACGCTACGCTCTAGGGAAATTCGGAAAATCGAAATGAAACGAAATAATTTAATAACTAACGTCCCTTTTAACTATTTACAGTTTAATCAAATTTATATTTACCAATTATAGCGTATTGTCACTATCGTTAATATTATGACATTGGTGGTTCTTTTTAATAGAATAAGGCAATGATGTATAAACTTATAGATACGTTGTCCGCACTCTAAAATGGCAAGATGAAATGAAGCCAATTGGCCACATCGCGCTTAGTCACGCACCAACCTGTGGCGCGACGCTACGTTTGTTTTTAATTTATTATATCGTGATTCGTGTGTGTAAACCTGTGCAAAACATAAAGAAAACATGCCGTCGTTTTTTTTCAGACGATGTACAAATTATACCCCAAAAGTTAAAGACAAAAAGTGTCATTTCATGCGTAAGTTCACAAAACTACCTAATTTCATTTCATTTTATTCGACGACGCCGTCTAATGGCGGCCGGCGCATGCAGCTATTGCGTAGCAAGCAACAGGCATCCCGCCGTACGGTGTCATATTTTCTTTCTCTTTCTTCACGCGTATAAGCAGTTCTAGTATTTTCGCCGTTTTTAAGAGCCGCGATGTTCGTTCATGACGTGTCTACATATAACACGTCATTGGAATAAGGGTGACAAAGTCTACCACAGTAAGTGGATACCGTAACCCATAGACATCTCCATTATCCATCATCCATTACAATTCAAAATGATGATGCGCTGTCACCCTTGAGGACTAAGATGGAATGCCTGGTATCCAGTAAAAAGAGTCTTCAGAATTCCCGAGTTGGCTCAATGCATGCATACCCTTGCTCACTGTTCTGTGTACTATGTATATATACCTTTTTATTATTCAGCTACATATTAAGAAAATGGTAGAAAATGTGGGCACAGTCCAACCTACGAACAGTTGGTCATCGGAGGTGTCTAAACAAGGCAATCGTGCGGTACGCGATGCGGTGCAGAGCGAGACGCGGGCAGAGCGCTATCGAGCGGCTGTTAAGGTACGGACTGACGTGCTCATTACTAGCACGAAAGCATGCTTTTAGTGAGCAAGTGCTCATTAGTAGCACGTCTGTGGCGCAACATTGCTAGTAATGAGCATGCTTATTTAGAGAGTGCTCAAAAATCAACAGACGTTTGGTTTTCGAGCATGCTACCTGAGCCGCGGGTAGAAGGGCGTGCTCTGCGCGCGTCTGAACTGAACAGAATTGCTTATAAGCATGCTTTACTGAATCGATCTCGATTCGCGACAGTTGCTGCGTCAATATAAAATAAAAAACCATCGATATGTCGCGTTGGGGGGAAAATAAAACTTTGCTTTTTCTTCTTACACCATTCGCTCGCAAGCAATATGATTATTTTATTAAGTTCTGTACGGATAGCACTGTCACTATATTTTGGTACATCCATTTCGGCCGAGAGCCTGGTGCCAAATAACCGTGCTTATTGCTGGCAAATGTAAACAGTTGCAGAGTATGCTCATTTTAAGCAGACTTATGAGCATGCTTTTTTTGAGCACGTCTGTTCGTAGCATTACTCGCTCGGGAGCTGTAAGCTAGGACTGTCCTCTCAGGCAAATAAATTGGTGGTTTACACTATACAAAAAACTGGGTTTTTACTGCACGTATATTGTGAACAACCACAATTACAACCAATTTAAAACATAATTTTTTTTTATATTGAAATGGTCACTACAAGATGTTGTTAGGTTAGCTAATAATGTAATAAGTTAAGACAGAAGGACCCTTAAGTAGGGACTGAATAAAATAACCGACTTGGTATTAGGTACATGGATCTCACAACTTTTTACGTTAGAACTGGGTTGCGAGACTTGTTTTTTTTTTTTTACAAGTTATGTTTTTGATGGTATTATACATTTTTAGAATAGTTTAATAATACGACTGAAATCAATTTTAACCGAAATATATTTTGTTGTTAGAGTAAATATCGATTTTACGATAACGACATGTTGCCTATGTTACCAAAATAATTACTCATCAAAATTAATGGTTCATCGATCAGTTCGCGTTGAATTACATTTTCATCGACATACATAATTACTAAGTTCACGGCTCTTGTATCCGTTGGGTGCTACCCAAACATATAAAACGCATTACAGCTTATTTTTCTTCCTTCAATATCAACTACTTCATATTGTAACAAAGTACGCCAATATAAAACGTACGTTTTTACTTAATGTTTATTTTGTATCAAATTACGATAGACGAGTTCGTTCAATTCCAATTGCAACTAAATTCAGTAAATAAAAATGTCTCGTTTTCTTCAATAATTTAACTTTAAATACATATACATACATAAACACTCACGCCTGTCACCCAGAGGGGTAGGCAGAGACTACAGACTTCCATTTGGCACGATCCTGACACACCTCTCTCGCCTCCTTCACATCCATACACCTACGCATGCATGCTCGTCGGTTAAGGGTACTCCTAATTTGCCCGTTTTCAATAAATCGCCAATTTGGTCGATAAATTTTCGCCTAGGACGTCCCTTTCCGACTCTGCCATTCACTTCTGCAACATAAATTTTCTTTGTCACTCTTTCCTCATCCATTCTTTCCACATGACCAAACCACCGAAGCATTCCTTTTTTAATCCTGGTCACATCATCTTGCAAACCACACTCTTCTCTTATCACACAATTTTTCACCTTGTCATTCAGATTCAGCCCTAACATACTCCTTAACGACCGCATTTCTACTGCATTTATTCTACTCTCGTGCTTCTTCTGCCATACCCAACTTTCACTACCATACGTTAAAGTAGGGACCAACACAGCATTGTAAATTGCCATACGTGCCTTTTTTGACACATTTTGACTCTTCACAATAGAGTGCAGGGTCCCATTTACTCTGTTTCCTGCGTTCACTCGTCGTTCTATATCCTTATCATATCTCCCATCCCTGCTAAATACGCACCCAAATATACAAACTCATCTACTTGCTCGATCAACTCCCCTTCTATTCTTATTTCACATATCGTTTTACTTTCATCTCTTTCAAAAACCATAATTTTCGTCTTACATGCGTTCACTTTCATACCCCTTTCTTTTAATGACTGTCTGACACCTTTATGGATGCCAAGCCAGTCCGAGTAGACCCCGTTGATCCTAACACAAGCACTAGAGTCCCTATAAAGAGATTCCAATGCCTGTATCAAGCCAGCGCTCAACCCAAATGAGTTCAGTGTTTGCCATAGCATATTCCTATCCACTCTGTCATAGGCCTTCTCCAAGTCCATGAACGCACAAAAAATCTTTTGGTTTTTGGCCAAAAACTTCTCCGCGATCATGCGCATGGAGAAGACTTGATCTGTACATCCCATTCCCTTTCTAAATCCCGCTTGCACATCCCAAATTTTTCCATCGGTTTCTTTCATGACCCTTTCAATTAGTACCTTGGCATACAGTTTTCCCACGATGCTAAGAAGGCTGATACCGCGGTAGTTTTTACAGTCCTGCTGCGACCCTTTTCCCTTATATACTGGGACTATCACGGCTTTGCACCAGTCTCCCGGTACCCGTTTCAGTTCCCAGCATAAATTAAACAAGGTGTGCAGCAGGCCTGCCACCACTTTCTCTCCAGCCCTTAGCATTTCGAGTGAAACTCTATCATATCCGGCAGCCTTACCTGCTTTCATGCTTTTCATTGCTTTCATTATTTCATCTATACTTATCTCGCTACCTCCTTCCACTTCTTTCGGAGTTCCTATTTCATTCAGTTCATACGTTGTCTCCTCACTCATAAACATGCTTTCAAAATATTCCTTCCATCTCTTTAAACTCAAAACTTCATCATTCAGAATATAGCCATTTTCATCTCTTATAGCATTCATTATAGGCTGTTTTGAACATTCCCTGGCAGTTCTTACGAGTTTCCAGAACATTTTAATATTTGCCTGGAAGTTATCCGATATTCTTCTATCATTTTTATCCGTTCTTTCTTGCTTTTTCCTTTCAACTACTTCTTTTACTCTTTTATTTAGATGTCTAAAGACTGCCTTTTTTCTTTCAAAATCATCATTCGTACCGCTAGAATTACCAGCCTTAGTTGCTAGTAAATCTAGCCATGCTCTCTTCTTTGCTTCAAATTCCGTACGTATCTGATCATCCCACCATAACGTATTATTTTTCCTTTCATTCTTTCTTTTACTAACACCACATACTTCGGTAGCTGCTAAACCTCTACTAAACCTTTCTTAACATTTTGCCATACATTCTCCAAGTCTAACTAATTCATACATAGTTCATCCAAACCACTTACGTTTTCTTTCAGTCTACATTTAAACTTGTTTTTCTCACCTGCATCTTGTAATCTTTCTGTTCTAATACGCTGTAACGCAGTAGTAGACACAGATGACCGATGGCGCCACCGCCTGAATAGACCATTAATTCGGCATAAAACCAAAAAATGATCCGTTCCTACGTTTGACCCCCGGTAAACCCTTGTATCCACCACTGCGCCCCTCAATCTTTCATCCACAATTATGAAATCTATCATGCTTCTATCATCACCTCTTTCCCAAGTGTACATGTGAATCCTCTTGTGGCGAAAGAAAGTGTTCGTCACAAAAAGATTCTTTTCCATACATACAGTGAGGAGGCTTTCACCATTCTCATTTATACTTTCATCACCAAACGTTCCCAATATCCTTTCATAACCAAGCCTCCTCACCCCAACTCTTCCATTAAAATCTCCTAGCATAACAACATTTTCATTTCCCTTACATTTCATTAATACCATCCTTACCATTTCCCAAAAACTGCTCTCGGATCGGAACTTTAAATAGAAGGTACTAATCGACTTCAAAAGGTAACTAACATCTATAATGTCAACTAAATCATCATCATCATCATTACAGCCCTTCACAAGTCCACTGCTGAACATAGGCCTCCCCCAAGTAATGCCACAATACACGGTCCTGAGCCACCTGCATCCATCGACTTCCTGCATATCTTACCAGGTCGTCACTCCATCTAGTGGGGGGTCGCCCTACACTACGTCTACCAGTACGAGGCTGCCACTCAAGAAACTTTCTTCCCCATCGGTTATCGGTTCTTCGAGCTATATGGCCGGCCCATTGCCACTTCAGCTTATAATCCGTTGGGCTATGTCGGTCACTCTGGTTTTACTGCGGATATCCCCATTTCTAAGTCTATCACGCAAAGAAACTCCGAGCATAGCCCTCTCCATAGCTCGCTGAGCGACCTTGAGCGTCCTCATACGGCCAGCAGTGAAGGACCACGTCTCAGATTCGTAAGTCATCACTGGCAACACGCACTGGTTGTACAATCTAGTCTTTAGAGATTGAGGTATACCTGACGAGAAGATATGTCGTAATTTCCCGAACGCTGCCCAGCCGAGTTGAATCCGTCGATTGACCTCTCGGTCGACGTTGGACTTACCTAGTCGGACTATTTGTCCCAGGTAAACGTACTCGTCAACAACTTCGAGCATAGTGCTCCCAACAACTACCGGCATAGGTGTAACATGGACATTAAACATGATCTTTGTTTTGTCCATGTTCATCTTAAGACCTATCCGTTGGGAGGCACTATTGAGGTCATTGAGCATAGTGTTTAAGTCCTCCAGCGATTCTGCCATAAGGACTATATCGTCGGCAAATCGAAGGTGAGTGATGTACTCGCCATTGATGTTAATACCGTATCCTTTCCAGTCCAGTAGCTTGAAAACGTCTTCCAATGCAGCGGTGAAGAGTTTCGGGGATATAACGTCACCCTGTCTTACACCTCTCTGCAGTTGGATAGGTTTCGAGCTCTGGTTCTGTACTCGGATAGCCATCGTAGCCCTACTGTACAAACACTTCAGGACCTCGATATACCGACAGTCAACTTGGCACAGCTGAAGGGACTGTAGCACCGCCCAAATTTCGACGGAATCAAAGGCTTTCTCATAGTCCACATACGCCAGGCAAAGTGGCAGAGTGTACTCTTCAGTCTTCTGTACAATCTGCCGCAGGGTATGTATGTGGTCTATGGTACTGAAGCCTTTTCGGAAACCGGCTTGTTCGGGAGGCTGGAAGTCGTCGAGTCTGCGTGCGAGACGATTCGTAATGACTCTCGAAAACAGCACGTAGACGCGGCTCAGAAGGAAAATCGGTCTGTAGTTCTTTAAGAGAGCGTTGTCGCCTTTCTTAAAGAACAAGACCACCGCACTTCTGCTCCACGCCTCTGGAGTAGTGCCACCATGGAGGACGGAATTGAAGAGCTTCTGAAGGACTTCAAGTACCGGTGTTCCACCCGCTTTCAGAAGCTCCGCTGTAATTCCATCCTCGCCTGGGGCCCTGCCGATTTTAAGGTGCTCGAGAGCCATTCTAATCTCGCTTAGACCGACGTCCGGGATATCATCGGAATAGTGTCGGATAAGACTTGCTCTTGGATCGTTACTCACACTTGCGTGTGGTTCCAACGATGATGTGTACAGCTGCCTATAGAACCTCTCAATCTCACTCAAATCTCAGGTGTCCCTGAAACGATGCTGCCATACCAGTCCAGCTTTGACAGCTTTGACAGTTGGCTCTTACTGCCAGACAGATCTCTGGCAAAGACTTTGGAGCCCTGGTTCCGCTCGATAGCTTCTTTAATACGAGCAGTATTAAAGTTGCGTAAGTCTCGCCGCATGCATTTGGAGATCTGTCTGTTCAGTTGCCTGTATGCTGTCAAATCTGTTGACGATTGCAGCCTCATCTCCCGTCTAACAGCCATGAGATTAAGACTGTGATCGGAGAGTTTCTGTGTTCTTCTGCGACGGGTCTTGCAGAACTTAGCTCCGACCGCATGGACAGTTTCCACGAGCTTGTCATTCATTTCGTCCACTGCATTGCAATCTTCTAGGCACTGAAAGCGGTTACGTAACTCGAGCTGAAAGGTTTCGGGATTCTGGATTAGAGCACGAGGGGGACGGAGTGTTGACTTCATTAGACGAGACCTCTCCAACTTGACGTTTAGGTTCAGTGTGCCTCTAACCATTCGGTGATCGCTACCAGTTTTCACCCTTGCGATCACTGAGACATCACTGAACAGTTTGCGTCTGGTCGTCATAATGAAGTCAATCTCATTTTTTGTCGAACCGTCGGGGCTCGACCAGGTCCACTTCCTGTGGGGCCGCTTCTGGAAGAAAGAGTTCATCATAAAGAGTCCCTCTTTCTCCATAAAGTCGGCCAGCTGCTGGCCCCTTCGGTTCCGTTGCCCCACTCCAAATTTCCCTAACTTCAGCTCACCGTTTTCTCTCTTGCCTAGTTTTGCGTTGAAGTCTCCCATCAACACCGTGTAGTAGGTTTTGGAGGAATGCATGGCTTTGGAAATATCCTCATACATTTCCTCCACCTCCTCATCAGGATGTGCCGAGGTTGGTGCGTAAGCCTGTATGACCTTCAGCGAATACCGTTTGGTGATTCTGAGTATCAGGTACGCGACCCTCGTCGACACACTCCCAATCTTTACAACGTTGTTGACGAGAGACTTGTGGACGATAAATCCGACACCTCCTTGGGACAGATGGTCGCCCTCCCGGTGATAGAACAAGTTGCCGGACTCGAGAATCACCGTGTCCTCCCCCTCTCTTCGGACCTCGGATAATCCTATAATATTCCAGCGCAACTTGTCTACCTCTTCTTCCAGCTCCAGGATCTTGTCGTCAGTCCTCAGGGTGCGTGCGTTAAATGTTGCCAGGTCGAATCTTCGAAGGTGGCAACCGAACTTCCACCGGAGATTCTTAGCACCCCCTGCCCCGCCGTTAGCATGGTCGCCACCGTAGCCAGGAATAGCGGCGCCGCCGGGGACTGGGGGCCGTCTATTTGTGTAATTGTTCATGGGGGGTATATTGCCATAGTTGCCACGCTTGGCGAGCGGGTTGGCAACCGCAGTTTTTTTGTCGTACAGTTGCTGTTATCAGTAAGATGCTGCTGCCCATCTCCTGCCTGTCTCCCTCTGTCGCCTTTTACGACACCCACGGGAAGATATGGGGTAGTGGATATTCTTAACCGCCACTACACGGCAACTAAATAATAAAAGTTAATAAAACAAGCTAATAAAAGTTAAATTAAAACCTTCATCCCTCATTAGGGGTGGTATTTTTTCTTTCATTCTATATGGGATCACCGAACTATTACAAAACTATATCTAATAAAAAAAGAATCTTTGAAAATCGGCTGAGCCGTTTCCGAGAAATCTGTGAACATAAAAAAACCTATGAGTCGAATATAGAACCTTCTTGTTTTTATGGACTCTATATGGATATTTTACTAAAAACAAAAATATTGAATTAAACATGTAAAAAAAAAATTATAAATTACTTTGCCCTTTGGCCTGTGATCCTGAAGTGACAAGGTCAAAGATAACTACAAAATTTATTGTTTTATTGCCATTTGTAAAGTATGGTGGATATGATTTTAATTCCGATAGATTTTAATTATTTTTTTTAACTAAAATTTTTGTTTTTATTTTTAATATAATATCAGGCCATAGACTTCTACTCCGTTCACATGTTACACCCTATTTTTTTTTCTAGACGGTAAAAAGGTCACCAGTATAACATCCTCTGCGTCATATAAATGACACTTTTGTCTTATTTTGTGGTACATATTTAACTACGAGCTCAGCTCAACAGTCCCTTTTTGGATAAATTTTATCTACGCTTACATTTAAATTAAATTGAAGTGTCTGTTTGTAAATTAATTAATGTCTTCCAGACCGAATTTCGGCCACGGCGGCCTGCCTCACCGGAGACTAGCCATCGGCGCAGGACAGGATTATAGTGCCCAAGTGTATGCGCAAGCACAGGTGCACTCTCTATACCCTCACTCTCATAATCCGACGGGACGGTAAACCGACACGACCGGAGAGAGATCAGGCGCAGAACCAACGGCTTTACGTGCTTTCTGAGGCACGGGGGTGAGACACCGGCAACTTCCTGACTCCGGGCAACTACTGAGAATTTCTTGACGGAAAAACTCAATATGTATAATGTTTGTAAATATTGTAGTAACTGACTTTTATTAAACTCAGGGGGTTATTTGAATGCTGTTAAGACATAAACATCCTTTTAAAAAAATATCTGTATGACTGTCTCCACGGGCTCATGTTCGGAAAGGCTAACCGATTGTGATGACACTACGAAATAGAGAGCAATCCCTTGAGTGATCTTGGCAATTTTTTAAATTAATTTAAGATTTTTTTCTTTGAGAAAACAAAAAAATTATAAAGGAGGATACGGGTGATTTTTGGATCTCGACAACATAATATGCTTGTATTGTACATACCTTTCTCTGAATCATTCTGTCTATTGATGAAAACCGGATCAAAATCCGTTGCATAGTTTTAAAAGATCTAAGCGTACAGACGCATTTATACTGTGTATCCTAAATTTAAATAACGCCACATTAATGTATCCTATACAGGCGTTGCCGGGCGTGTAGCTAGTAAATAGATAATACTCTAGCAGTCTTCACAGATTGGTACTACTTGGATAAATGATGGTATAAACTATTCTACACAACAATACTAAGAACACTGCCAGGACAAGAGGTGTGCGCACGTTACTGATTTGTCACAGACCCCCGTCGCACCAATGCTGGTGCAACACCTCTTCGCCATATGATTGATAAAATACCTTGACTTATTTTTATCGCTTACTTCCAAATTTAGAAAATGTATAAGTACTACTAACTTACGATTACTTAGTTTGGATTAGTCCGTTTATCCACCCTAAAAAATCCTGGGTGTACAATAAAGGGTGGATGATACTCGGAAACGCGTGTTCATCAATCTCAGATGGGCTGGATAACCGGAATTCGTTACATTATTTTTCTTCCGATTTTCTCCCTCGGCTGTGTACAACCATTTACAGAAACATGATAAAAACTGGCCCCAGATACTTAGTAGACATTACCTAAAAAAGTATATACATATTCTTGTTTGAAAGGCCAACGCTGAAATAAAATTCGTACCTCACAGGATTACAGATTCATTGGAATCTTGGCATAAAATAATTTGAAATGAAGTTAAAGACAAACATCTAATAATAAAATTTTTGTAATGTTTTCAAAAAACGCCCAGTTTGTCGCTAACACATCTGTTGTAACAAATAAATTTAGAAAAAGATTTCAAATATACAATAAAAGTGACGAATTAATGCAAGATATCAAATCACGTGTACTCAGTAATAAAATTAGTGTTCGTAATTGCCTGAAAAAATTGCAGAATATATAAATTACGCAATAATATTATTTAAAAACGAGGAAGTTTAATTTGATTTAAATGCAATACGTAATGCGTGGACTTTAATGGGCTGTAACGGTAACGGCAATACGTCATTTCTTTTTATTAAGTTTCTGGTTACTAAAAATTAATTAATATTTAAGTGTATGTGTCGAACTGTACTCTGGGTATAAAGTCGGAAGAACAAATAAAAGTGAATTCCGATTATCCGATAGATGAGCACTCGTTCCCGAGTATCCACCCTAGTGGATAAACGAAATATCCTCTTAGTTTAATATTATGTCTATTATGTATGTGTAGATTGACCGTATTGTGGCAGGGTAAGAAGTAAGAATATCCCCCTACCCCATATCGTTCCATGGGTGCCGTAAGAAGGTAACAAGGCCTTGTAACTTAACTAACTAAAAAGGGCTGACATTGCATCTCCATTTTGATTCTTAATCAATGACAGATGCAGATGTTTATGGGCTATAACATCTACTAATCAAGTTGACTATGTGCTCGTTTGTGATTCTTATTCTATAAAAATAGGTATTGTGATATGATACATTTGATGATATTTAGTATTTACCAATAGTAACATTTTATATAATAATTATACATTTTCTTTGTAGGTATTGTCCTTCTGTAGGTTATCACAAATAGATTTTTTTATAGAATAAAAATACCTACAGGTATTCTTTATCTCTTATTAGAATAGAGGTACTTACTTTTCCATACAAAGTTTTGAACTCGAACGCGATACGTAAACGTTGTTCGTTGCTGCGCCGTGTCAACACTTGAATTATAGCCTTCTCGTCCGTTCCGAATCCTTTCATCGCTTTACGAAGCACCGCAGCATCTTCACGCGGGTCGAAGGGGTTAGCTGGCACGACGGTAGGCTTAGACTGCGAAATAATAGCGGGCATTAATCATGGATTTAAATGTCAAGAACATGGTCATTATATAGACCAACCAAATTAAACCTAATTCCATTATCATCATTTCAACCCGTTCGTCTAATGCTCGTCTGGCGCCGCCTCCTAGATTATCCTATAGGATTGAGGAAGAGGGTTATAGAAACGAGTAAAAGAGAACGATAGTGATGATCTTTCAATTAGCAACTGGTGCGTGTAAACTAGAGACGGAATAAGATGCTCTTTGTTAGGTGTGAATTTTGATGAAATGGAAACGACCTTCAAATTAATCGATACATAAATCACAGTAAGGATGGGACAATGTAGCAAGCAATGTGAATGAATTTCAAACGTATACCGTGAAACGAAATGCTTTGAACCCGCGCCGTAAACCAATTGTAGCTCTATATGCGCTGCGCATACTTGAATTCGACGTTACAGAGGACATATTGATTGCTGGATAAGTAATCTTAGAGGTCAAGTCAGCTTTACGTAACACTGCTACGTCACTTCACACCATAGCACTGAAAGTTATCCAAAGCGTGATGTAAAACAAAAGCAGACTCCTGAGCACACTACAGCCATTGTATTGAAGACCAAATTCAAGACTGAGTCGTGGGTTATTGTGATAAATGTACGGCGAGAGACGAAGTGAACATAACAATATAATTGCAGCAAAATGTTCCTTGAATAGAGCCAGAATGTATAGGTATGGCGACTACGTTAGTACATCTGACGGCTCCTCGAATGATACACCTCTACGTTAAATTGCTGCAACTGATTCGGATATAAATAAATGATCTATGTTCCTCGCAATCAATACAGGTTAAAATGACAATAAATAGGATGGCGGAAAACCTTTAGTTATCGCCAAATATTTGTTGGAAAGAAAAAAGAAATTTATTTTGTATAACTATGTAAGTTAGATGATACAGAAGGTCAAGAAGTTCGCAGATAGAGGTGAATTTCTTTTCTTTATACTCTTTCTTGACTGTTACAAACTTTTCATTTAGTTTATTTACTAAATAAACTAGTACAACAAATTACGACGGTAATATTTTCCGACGATGTATATTTCTTGACAACCAAGGGTTTTTTTTTTCAGAATCTTAAAAAATTCACGTGAACTGAAACATATGTATTTACATAGTACATATATTCTTAATTTTAAGAGAAAATTTAATTCTAAACAAAAATATAATGGATTCCTTACATCTGTCGATTAACCTCTTCGCTCTGACAGCGCGCGACATGTTACACTCCCGTTCACTCGGGACCTTTTTGGCGGGAAAATTTGTTAGTAGAAAATTTTTTGCTATATTGCAAATTTTGCTATATTTTCACTTTGAGACAATATTTATGGATAAAACTTACAGGAATTCTTGTTGAATGTATAAACTATCGAATAAAATTATTTTTGGTTGCTAGAAATTGTAATAAAATAGGTAAATTACCCTGTATAGCATAGTAGTAGTATATACTTCAATTTTAGTGACAAAATTACTACTAATTTGAATTCTACACTTTTGTTTTTGGAGAAATTTATATCAAATTGTTTGGAAATATGTATATTTTTATGTTTTATGTGTTTCCATTCGTTACTCATACCAAAATATTAAAATATTAAAAAATTAAAAAATAAAATAAAATAATATTTTATCTGTGACATTTCGAACAATATTTCTAAAATATGTTCGTGTGAATTTGAAATAAATACAACGTCATGTTATTTGAAATATATACGAAAACTATTTTTACTTACATTTTACACTAAAAATAAATGAGACTAAATAAGTTAAAAACAGGAAAAATCCACTGTCTTGTCACTTTCAATAGGTATTGTTAAAGCCAAATAAGAAAATAGAAAGCCAAAATTTTGCAGCATCTATCAGATGGCAGATTAACGATCTTGTTTTCACTACACCTTAAATACTCCAGATTAGAAAGTAGTACAAACAAGCATGAGAAACAACTTTTACAGCAATCTGCCTGACATATACAGCCCAGGAATATTTATGATCTGTAAATATTAGAAGAAAGATAGATGCTCTGGACCTTACTGCTGTCTGATAAAGTAAAAACAAACCTAAGCCCTGCTTGGTGTAGAAGTTATGAAATAATATTCGAGGTATATTGTGATGCAGTGCCACCAATATAAGGACCATCACAATAGTAACATGAAACTAACAATTGTTTTTGCATAAATGTTGAGCACCAGCTGGGATTGGGAGCAAAGCCAAGATCACTCACTTTTAAACCATATTTTTTTAACAAAATGGAATAACAAATGAACTAACAGTGGCTATCCTTCACCCTAAACTAATGACAAAAATCTACATTTTCATCTCAGAACACCACCAAGATTAATATAGTTTATCATGGTATTAAATGTTGTACATACATATACATACATATAATCACGCCTCTTTCCCGCAGGGGTAGGCAGAGACCACTTCTTTCCACTTGCTACGATCCTTACATACTTGTTTCGCTTCGTCCACTTTCATTATTCCCTTCATACATGCTCTACGGTTTAGGGTACTCTTAACCTGGCCTTTTTTCAAGACGTCCCTAATTTGGTCTAGAAAAGTCCGCCTAGGTCTACCCCTTCCAGCACTTTCATTCACACTCGCCTTATACACTTTTTTCGTCAATCGTTCTTCATTCATTCTCTCGATGTGGCCAAACCATCTCAGCATACCTTTCTCAATTTTTGTCACTACATCTTCTTTCAGACCACAACGTTTCCTTATCTCACTATTTCTTATCCTGTCACTCAGTTTAACTCCTATCATACTTCTTAATGCTCTCATCTCAACTGCATTTATTCTACTTTCATGTTTCTTCTGCCGTACCCAACTTTCACTTCCGTACATGAGTGTCGGAACCAACACCCCCTCATGCACAGCCAAACGAGCCTTGTTAGACACCTTCCGACTGCTCATAAAGGAGTGCAAAGCCCCATTCACCATGTTTCCTGCATTCACTCTTCTTTCGATATCACTCTCACACTTTCCATCTCTTGTAAACTTTGACCCCAGATACACAAACTCTTTCACCTGTTCAATTTGTTCGTCTTCAATCACGATATTGCAGTCTGTCACTGCCTCATCTTTTTCAAACACCATCACTTTCGTCTTCCTTACATTCATCTTCATTCCCTTTCTAACAAAAGCTCCACTCATAGCAGTTACCATCTCCTGCAACTCCTCGGCCGAAGAAGCAAGTAATACTTGGTCATCAGCATAGAGGAAACATATGACGAGTAACTCATTCATTCTCAACCCACTTTCATTCTCTTTTAAATCTGTCAAACAATTGTCCATGAACAGATTAAACAGCCACGGTGACGCTACACATCCCTGTCTAACACCTTTTTCGATATTAAACCATTCAGTGTATGCCCCGTTTATCCTTACACAAGCACTAGAATCCCTATAAAGAGATTGCAATGCTCGTATGAGGACACTGCTCATACCGTTCATGGACAGTGCTGACCACAATTCATTCCTCACCACTCTATCACAGGCCTTTTCTAGATCTAGCAAGGAAAAGACCTGATCCGTACATCCCATTCCCTTTCTAAATCCCGCTTGTACATCCCATATTTTCTCATCTGTTTCATTCACAACCCTTTCAATCAACACTTTCGCATACAATTTACCGACGACGCTAAGAAGGCTTATACCACGGTAATTTATGCAGTCCTGCCGTGACCCTTTTCCCTTATACAATGGCACGATTACGGCTTTGCACCAGTCTCCCGGCACTTGCCCATTTTGCCAGCACAGATTGAAAAGACGGTACAGCTGACTAGCCACCAGGCCCTGTCCAGCCCTCAGCATCTCGACGGTAATCCTGTCATACCCTGCAGCCTTACCTAATCTCATACTTTTCAACGCTTTCACTATTTCATCCATGCTTATCTCATTTTCATCAACATTTATATTAGTTTCCGTGGAAGGTGGCATATGCTGTACCTGCACTTCCTCTCTTTCAAACAAACTTTCAAAATACTCTTTCCATCTCTTTAACACACATTCTTCTCCTTTTATAATGCTCCCATCTTGACTCCTTTTGTTGTATTGTACTCAGCTCCGAGGTAGAAGTTTTTCCTCTGACTGTTTTGATGGTTTTCCAGAAAAACTTAATGTTTGACTGGAAATCTTCAGTGAGCCTCCTATCGAAATCATCTTTTCGTTCTTCTTTCTTTCTAGACACAGTTTCTTTCGCTGCTGTTTTCAATCTTTTATACTTCGTTCTTGCTTCCTTTATCTCGTCATCCGTTGCCTTTTGAACTTTTTGGTTAGCTTTTGTTGCTAACCAATCCAACCACGCTTTCTTCTTTTCTTGCACAACCCTTTGTACATCTTTATCCATCCACACATTATCATTCTTTCTCCCTTTCCTTCTTTTAGCTACCCCGCATACCTCAATCGCTACATTTACAACCCCTTTCTTAAATGTCTCCCACAAATCTTCAATCATTCCTATCTCTTCTATCCCTTTAAAACTTTCTTTCAGTTTCTCTACATACTCGTCTTTCTTTTCTTTTTCTTGTAGATTTTCCACTTTTACTCTGTCCAAAACACTCGTAGGCTCGGCCCTTCGGTGTCGCCACCGTTTAAAGAGGCCACGTATTCGGGCTATGACCAGGAAGTGGTCTGTGTCGAGGCCTACACCGCGGTATGCCCGAGTGTCTAGCACTTTCTTCTTCAGTCTTTCATCCACAATTACAAAATCAATCATACTTCTAGACTCACCCTCATCTCTTGTATACAAATGGATCTTTTTGTGGTCAAACATTGTGTTGGCCATGCACAGATTCCATTCCAAGCATACTTCAAGGAGGTAAATGTTGTACACCCCTGTAAAACATTTCACACAGCATAATGCTTTATGTATATCAAATTTATTAGCTGCTATTAGATATTTAAATAAGTAACTCAAAATTCTACTTCATGGTTTCAAAAATAATGAATACTGGTTATTAAAATACTATGAGAGCGACTGGCTGGAAGTGACTACAAAGTACAAAAACAGTTACTATTAAACACTTGTGCTTGAATGACATGATTTCTATCTGAGTAACAATATTCTCACGTTGTATTTGACATTTAGCAAATATTTTGTTTAAACTAAGTTTTTTTTTTAAATAAAATATGGATGACAAATGAGCACACAGTCCACCTGATGGAAATTGGATGCTGTGGCCCATAGACATCTACAATTATCTTTTATTATGAATGAAAAAGCAGATGTTTTGTAGAGGACTATGATGGAATGCCCTGTTTTTAGTGAAAAGGGTCTCACATTTTCTACACTTACAATATGAAACACAGCAGAATTAAGCTGCTATTTTATGCCAGTAATGAAGCTGCATTTTACTTGAAAGATAATTAAAAGGTGATAATGAAAGTGAAACCCAACTTAGAAATGTCTTGCTGAGTGTGATGATGCTCAGCCAAAATATTTATAAGAATATATAGTAGATAACATTAGCTTTAAGTTATCTTTTTTCATATAATATAAATGTTTGTAGCTGCACTTTAACCTACTGGAAATTACATTCATTGTTTCTTGATGCTCTCCTTAATGAACTTATTTTTATTGACTGATGTGTTATTCCTAAATGTAGATAAGTTCCGTAAGTTGGACTGTGTGCTTGTTATCCTTATTCTATAAAAAAGCTAGTGTTACACAATATCGCTATCAGTTGCCCACAAATATATTTTCTGCTCATTTAGAAATTTTCCAATTTATAATTATATTGTATTATTATACAGTGGGTATCATAAGAGGCAGGGTAGCAGCAGCTTCTTTTATAGAATTTTGTTATCAGCTGGCCACAAATATATTTTCTGCTCATTTAGAAATTTTCCAATTTATAATTATATTGTATTATTATACAGTGGGTATCGTAAGAGGCAGGGTAGCAGCAGCTTCTTTTATAGAATGTTGTTATCAGTTGGCCACAAATATATTTTGCGCTCATTTAGAAATTTTTCAATTTATAATTATATTGTATTACTGTACAGGGGGTTTCGTAAGAGGCAAGGTAGCATCTTGATAACAATGGAAAATTTTAAAATCACTGTAGTTTCTAACCTGACTGCCCACCATTGCAACTATTGCAAAATCCTCCTTACTAGGCAATCTATGGGAGAGGCCTATCATGTTCAGCAGTGGACTTTTATACGCTGTAGTGGATGGATGGATGGACGGATTGTATTATGGTTCCAATAAATAGGATGGAATGTTGGCTTAATATTATACTAACTTACCACAGATAATGAGAGGCAGTGTAATTAAATGCTTACAGAACTCAACAATGGATGCACCAATTTTTAAATCGCAGCATGTAATTCTAGCGCTGAATGAAACGTGAAGGGGATAGCTGCGAATGTCGTTCTGAGCTGTCGTTCTGAGCTGGCGAGAGCCAGTCAGCTCATGCAAATAATATGCACAGCCAATCTTACACAATAATGTACAATACGGCCAATTATGTGCAATATCAGTCACCTCTAAACTTTCATGCAGTGAGTTTTACAACACTACTGTTTTATGGCAGGAATAACATTCTCTTTATTTCTATAAATAATTTAATAATTTAATAAGTAAGTAAGTAAGTAAGTATATAAACATAGATAAGCTTTCACAAAATGGTTTGATAACCTCATTGGGTTTTGCCACTGTGACATTATGCACCGTATTTGTTAGATGATTCATTACAACATAGCATGCAATAAATTATTCATAAATATTTTCCATAAAGATAACTAGACAAAGTTATCATTGCTACATCTGATGTATAAGAACTTAAAAGAGTTACTTTTGGTGCATAAATGCAGTTTTTTTTTACTTCTTCAGTTACTCATATATGGATATTAACTTTATAATAAGCAATTATATAAAAGTATCAATTCAAAATAAAAAATATAACATAAGTAAAATCCAGAACTTTGGACAAAAGTCCACCACAAAATAAAGAGACACAATACAATTTTAATGTAATATGTTATTAATAAAATGGCATGCAAATTATTGGAGAATGAAATAAAAGTTTAATCTATAAGAATGTTAGTTACAAGCTAGGAAGTTCACACTGAATTGCATGCAAAAGCTAAACACAACTAAAAATTAGAAAGTCCTGTTTTGCTTATCACAAATATGTTTAGTTACGTACAAATAAGCAAAGCGCATGTGAATTATGGAAACAGTGGAGTTAAATAACAACATACCTTTGGAGCATTTGCCATTGGGTTTGATGATACACTATATGCTTGTTGAATTTGAGATTGAGATTGAATATGTGAAGGGTAGCCTTGATGTTGATTTGTCTGAGGATATCCTTGACTTGCCTGGGGATACCCAGTGTGAGCTTGTGGGTATCCTTGAGCAGCTGGTGGGTAGCCTTGAGCTGCTTGTGGGTAGCTTTGAGCAGGTTGTGGATACCCTTGAGCACTAGTTGGATAGCTTTGCGCACTGTTTGGATAGCCTTGACTATTTGGGTATCCAGTACTGTGTTGTGGGATGCCCTGGCTCGGCTGGCCGTACCCAGGCTGAGGCGCAGGATAGCCCATAGTGGGAAAGCCGGGCATTGGCAGCGGATTCCCAAATGATTGTGGAGCTGTGTTGCTAAATCCAATATTATGGAGGTATCGCGGTTGCGAATTGTATCCCGAATGGCCCTTAAAACCAAACGAAAACTAAAATCAGTAAAAATCTTCAACTTAGTTTTTCTGATTCATTTAATCCACTGTTTTTTGTGATAAACAAAACAAGGTTAAACAACGAGCGTGCACTAGTTTCATGTATTACTTACTTGCTGATACGGGTTCATTTTATATACTAATACCCTTTCGATCACACACAATAAACAATATTTAATAAAAAAAAACTAACTTAAAGACACTCTTTTAACTCGTAATTAAAAAAATACGTCCAATGAATATTAAAACGAAAACTGACGAAAACGTCAATGTACTCAAAGCATCAATTTTCAGTTTATGCAAAGCACAGAATACATTTACCCTGACGGGATACAAAGGTACTCAGTGGCACCAATGATTGGATATCGAATGAGTGAGCGACTGAGCGAATGAGTCACAACAAAACATTCACACGTCACGTCGACAACGACATTTAATTTAATTCAAGTAGGTCTGATAGACATGTACGCGGCTCTATCGGTTTTTTCTCTGTCGAATAATAATCGAATTTGTATTGAAAATTTTAATAAACATTTGAATGAAAGCATCCAATACCAAAAATTGAATTTGTCACCATGGTGTAACAAGTGATGCGGTTAAATTAATTATTTCATATTTAGGTGACAGAACGCAAAAAGTTGTCATTAGTATGAGTTTTTCCGCGTCGAAAGTACAAATTGGCGTGCCTCAGGGCTCAATTCTCAGCCTGTTTATATTTCTTGTATATATTGATGACTTATCTTACATAATAGAGGATAACCACGATATAGTATTATTTGCTGATCACAGCTCATTAATTTTTAAATTAAAACGACAGTTACTTAATTAAGACCAAGTAAATAATTGCTATATCCAAATTAGTAAATCAGTTTAATGTTAATATAGTGCATTATATGGCACTTAAACTAAATATATGAAATTAATAGCTCCGAATGTCAAACGAGTTAATACTAATGTAATTATAAATGGGTAGGAGCTGATTCTTGTTGATTCACCATTTTTCTTGGAATCACACTAGACGCAAATCTTCAATGAAGCCCATATATATCAAAACTAGCAAGGCAACTTAGTTCTGCAGCATATGCTGTAAAAAAGATCGGAATAAATTATATGTTAAAGTGTTAAAGTACGAATTTATTTTCTGTTGAACAGTACTTGGGGCGGAAAGGCGGAACAACAATCAAAAAGTGAATTCTGATTATCCACCCTGTCTAGGGTGGATAAATGAACACGCGTTTTCAATTGTTGGATAAAGAAACACCCATTTATGAAAATGATGGAAATGTACGTACACATAAGTAAAAGTAGTTTTACAAAAATAAGCGTTGTTTATTCTGTAAATATTAGGAACAGACACAAGCTAGTCGTTCTAGTTATTCTACTCTACCGAGTCAGTAATACATTCTTAGGGATTTGTATTATCGCGCTTTTCTACAAAAACTCAGAAAATATACAAAATTTGACCTGCTCAAAATTCTTTTTATTAATTTTATTAAACTAAGTTTGTATAAAAAGAGTAATTATAATATTAAGGAATTTATGGATGATAATAAAGGTTATCGTTACCAAGCTGTTTCTAAATTATTCTATGTTGTTAATTGTGACATTCATGATTGTAAGCTACAACGGTTGTCGTTTGGTCTCCATTTTTTGCCATGGAAGAAAACGGAGAGATCTCCGCGAGGCATAGTGTTCAGTCTGGGAGCGGTAAACGCTCTGAGTAGTTCAGAGCTACTCTATAATATTACATACTGTTTTACTTCGGAATTTTAATAGCGTGATTAAGGCTTCAATGTGTATCGCTTGTGGCACGACGTCAACGCCGCCAAATAACCCCCCCCCCCCCCACTCAGATTAGAGGTCGATAGTGCGATCCGATTGCCAATGTGTCATTACCGCCGGTGGGGAATGCATGCTGTGTGCGTAAGGGCAAGTGATGCCGGTCCGTACGATATGCCGGTATGTAATGCATGCCGTACTAAGCACTTGCAAGTAATGGCGGTGTGAACGATGTAACGAAGCAAGTTCCAGCACAATTTTTGAAAATATGCAAAATTTTACTTTAGAAGAGGGGGCAAATGAGCATGCGGCTCACCTGATGTAAAGTGACTACCGCCGCCCATGATCAACCGCAACACCAGGGGAATTGCAGGTACGTTGCCAGCCCTTTAGAAAGGAGTAAGCTCTTTTCTTGAAAGTCCCTAGGTCATATCAAATCCGTACAAATATAATAGCATATTGCAAATATGATTAAATATGCTGAATGTATTAAAACATAAACAGAATTTATGTTTTGCTATTTACTAATACATATGTTTAAATTTTTATAGAATTGAATATTTTTTTCTCCTATAATCGTTAATGAGTGATAGTCCCCTCACCATAGGAATCGGTTTGACACATGTTGGACGGCTGTTTTCGCCATTTAAGGCAGGCAAAGGTTTTAGACCATACAGCCTGAACTGATGAGTATTTTGTTCACAAAACTCTTCCCAATATGCTGATGCGTCCTTTAAGTATTAAACTCATCACTTTGCACCACTTTTTTATTAATCCGGTTCGTAATACTTATGTATATCAATGAAGTTTATGAAAACTTCATCTGAAAGTTTATGGAAGCTTTATGAGAGTACTTACAACAAAAACATAGTCGTGTGCATTTCGACAATCGTTGTGTACAATATAAAATGTCGTGTAAAGGTCCCTATGAAATCTATTTAAATTCAGACAATTTTCGCCAATTTATCTTTAGACTTATTATGGGTTTTACAGGGAATAATAAGTGTGTTTTTTTTAAATCGACGCTGGGTTTACTTCACGGAACGTACACAGAGGGCACTGCTATGATAGTACAATAACAACGACACAACCGCGGTCTGGCTTCTCTTTTGTCGCTAGATCACAACCTCCCTCCCTCCTCACTTAAGATATTATCTATCATTCATTCATTAATTACTGCTGAACGTAGGAGGAATATTTGTCATAGTTCTCTCACTTGGCTATTGGGCTGGACACTGCAATTTTTTATTATTTTGAGTTGTTATCAGGAAGGTACTTCGTTGCCTGTCTCCTGTTTCTTTTACGATATTCACGCAATGGTATGGGGTCTTAGAAATTCTAAGTAACAATATAATATATTATTTGGTAGGAGGCAATGGATTTTTTTATTTTTATTTATTTATTTATTTCCTACTACGAGTATACAATTATCTTTACTGGCTTATCATCTAGTGCAATAATGTAGACAACAATTTTTACCAACTCCAACTACACCCTTACAAGCTAATAATTTTCGATTATAAATATGTACTTATTGCTATTTCAAACACCATATCTATGTCACAGTAGGACCATAGCCAATTTCAAATAGAGCTCTTACTATGAACTCACCCAGAGTACAACAAAATAGATCTATATCTTCTGCTATACGGTTGATGATAAGGAGGGCGCGCGTAAACGGCGCTTCAGTCACCAGCTTAGTGCGGCCGCGCGGCGCAGCTAACAGCTGCGGCCGCCGCCGCCGCCGCCACACGTATCTGTCCGGAACACATATGCTATATCCACCCGGCATTATCAAGATCCTGCCTTTACTTCATGATTTCGAAGTACTTTCATCCAAGCAGATAAAGCTTTGTTGAATAGTCGATGGTTTTAATTTCCGCTAAGCAAGTGATAAATCTTTATAAATAAAAATCGATTGCCGCATATATGAAAAATCATCACCTAAAAATGGCTGGACTGATTTTGGTAAACACTCACATTTACAGTTGGACCCAGTAAGTAGCGCTGTTGTCGAGATCTGGGAAACAGTCGCGCGAAACTGGGACGGATCGTTAGCATATAAAATTGGGATTATATGTGGGATCCAACTGGCTTATGTACCTTGTCTGTCTAGAATTAGTATTCATAACTCCCTAATAGTTTATAAAGTTTGTGAAATGAGTATTGGCAATATCATTCAATAATCATCATCACTTGATTTAGAAAACTGTTTACTTGATCATTCGAATAATTATAAGTGTAATTTTATTTTCTTTTTTTTATTTCAAGACATTAACAAAGCAATATGAATAAATAAATAAAAACAAATATATCGATGGCGATTGTTGCTAACATTGTGAACGAAATCACTAGATTAAAGACGTCATGTCTTGTAAAGTAACGTCTCCATGAAGTTATATTTATGCTCTGTCAAATTTAGTTTAGCTTGATAATTTTGATAGCTCATGCCTATGAATTTTTGTATTTTTCGAAATAAACTGTCACACAGATACTGTTTTCTTCATAGATGGGTATCATACTTAGAGTAATCCATAGATTAGAGTAATCACATACTTACGTAGTACCGTATCGCCCACTTACGATACTGTTGTTCGACACTAAACTATGCCATGCTTTAACGAACAACTAGAGACTATCAAAAATCATATTTGAAATAAATTGAATATATAAAAATAACGTAAATATGTATTGAAATTAGTTCTTTATTGGCGATATATGTTCCATTAACGGTACTGATTGCATGTCAGCCCTATATTGTCAGCTTTTGTCCTGAAAAAAAAATTATATGGAAATCAAAAATAATATCTATTGACTACAAGATTGTGACAACACTACAGCCTGTTATCCTTCTGTCAAGCAGCCATTTTGTAATCGGTGCGAGTTCTGTGCCGCACCGTTAGTGCCTTGTGTACGCTTTTGTTCAGTTTTGTTATTTTCTGCTATCTACTGTTTTTGTTGAGTTTTTCGTTAAATTTACGTTATTTTTGGTTACACAATGCAGAAAAGAAAGAAAAGTGTTGTGGTTCGCTTGCAAGATTATTTTGAACGTGAGTGTTAAAATGGCGGACCGTTGTTGTCTGTAACCCAAGTTGGCAACAGAGTTGCGCACGCTCGTGTCATTGATCGTGCGAAGATGTCTCGTTTAACACAAAAAAAATATCACAAGTCATCATCAACTCGAGCGATAGAGCAAGACACGGAAAAAAATTGTTTACGCCGAATAAGGAAAGAAGGAGAATTACGAGTATCACTGATATTGATGACTTTGATGCCGCCGCAATACGCAATCATGTATACGCGTATCATAGATGTGCTGAATATCCAACACTAAGAAAATTAATAGTGTCCCTTAAAGACTCTGATTTATTTATAGGCAGTTTGTAATCATTGGCCACCATACTACACAAAATTGGCTTCGTTTATAAAAAATGCGATAAAGAAAAATTATAATGGAGCGGACAGATATTGCCTTTGGTGGTGGACTATTTGAGAAAAGTCAAGCATATTCCAAACTGGGATATAATCGCATTTCTGGACGAGAGGTTTCTCAATGTGCACCACCCTGTACCGAAAGCGTGGACTGATGACTGAGGACTGGTAACAATCAGTCACCAAAGTGATTGAAGGCAAAGGACAACGTCCGATAATTACGCACGCAGGGACGGCAAACGGTTTCTTACGCAATTGTTTGTTGTCAGCAAGAACAACAGAATACCATGGTGAGATCAATTTTGAAAAGTTCAAAGAGTGGTTTGTAATATTTCTATTTATTGAAAGATCTTCATGAACCACATACGATTATTATGGATAATGCACCGTACCATCCGTCCGTAGAAAAGGACAAAGTTCCAACATCCAGCTGCATAAAACTGGAGTTTATATGTTGGCCGCAGAACAAAGGCATTGAAGCCAATGAAAATATGTTGAAACACGAATTGGTCCGATTAGTGATAGAAAACAAACCCAGAAAGCCAAAACTGAACTGAACTAAACAACATGGCCAGAGCCGAATGGAATCGGGCTCATGTCAAAGGTTTGTTTTTTTTTGTCATTATATCTAGTACCTACATTTACTTCTTATAGTGGTTGTAATAATGCAACTGCTGATTATGGGGTTCTAGGTTCGAATTCCGGGTCTTTCCGTCAAGAAATTCTCAGTACCTGCCCGGAGTCAGAAAGTTGGCGTTGTCTCACCCCCGTGCCTCGGAAAGCACGTAAAACCTTTGGTCCTGCGCCTGATCTGTCTCCGGTCGTGTCGGTTTACCGTCCCATTGGATTATGAGAGTGAGGAAATAGAGAATGCACCTGTGTTAGTGCATATACTTGGGTACTACAATCCTGTCCTGCGCCGATGGCTAGTCTCCATAGAGGCTGGCCGCCGTGACATTCGGTCTGGAGGAAACAGAAACAGAAACAGAAACTTTTTTATTCAATGTAGATTTTAACAATACTTATTGAAAGTCACTTTTTTAATTTACCACTGGTTCGCAAAAAAAACTCTGTCCTGGGAAGAACCAGCAAGAATTCCAGCGGGACTATTTTTTTGCCAATAATAGCTTACAATCATGTTTACAATTAACAATACAAGACATATTAGAAATAGCTTGTTAGCGATCACCCTTCCCAGGGGTTATTATCATCCATAAATTCCTTAATAATATAATAACCCCTTTTATACAAACTTAGTTTAATAACATTTTTTAAATTTGTGTATGACAAATTTTGTATATTTTCAGGGATTTTGTTGTAAAAGCGTATACATCACCCCAAGAATGAATTACTGACTCGGTGGAGTCGAGTAACTGGTACTACTAGCTTGTGTCCGCTCCTAGTATTTACAGAATGAATATCACTTATTTTCGCAAAACTACTTTTATTTTTGTGTACGTACATTACATTTTCATAAATGTATTGAGAGGCCAGAGTTAATATATTGATTTCCTTAAATTTTTGTCTCAATAACTCTTGGTTTTAAATTATATATTGCTCTAATGGCCCTCTTCTGCAAAATAAATATAATTTCAGTGTCAGTCGCGTGTCCCCATAGCAAAACACCATACGACATAATGCTATGGCAATAACTAAAGTAAACTATTCTAGCTGTTTCAACACTGGTAAGAGCTCTAATCTTTTTTACAGCATATGCTGTAGAACTAAGTCTGCTAGCTAGTTTTGATATATGGGGGAGTCATTGAAGCTTTGCGTCCAGTGTGATTCCAAGAAAAGTGGCGGTATCAACAAGACTCAGTTCCTTCCCATTTAAAATTACATTAGTATTGACATGTTTAACATTAGAAGTGACGAATTTCGTACATTTAGTTTTAGTTCCATTCAAATGCAAATTATTAACATTAAACCAATTGACTAACTTAGCTATAGCATTATTTACTTCGTCGTAATTTAATAACTGTCGTTTTAATTTGAAAACTAACGAAATATCATCAGCAAATAATACTATATCATGGTTATCCCCTACTATGTACGGTAAGTCATTAATATATACAAGAAACAGAAAGGGGCCGAGAATTGAGCCCTGAGTCACGCCCATTTGTACTATCAACCTGGAAGATCTCATACTATTGATGTCAACTTTTTGCGTTCTGTCACTTAAATATGAAATAATTTATTTAAGAGCATCGCTTCTTACACCGTAGTTTTGAAGTTTCCTGATTAATGTTTCGTGGTGAACACAATCCAAGGCTTTGGATAGGTTACAGAACACACCCAAAGCATCCTCTGAATTCTCCCATGCATTAAATATATATTTAATCAGCTCAACACCAGCATTAGTTGTCGAGCGACCCCTTAAGGAACCAAATTGATTTTTATGAAGTAAATTATTTACATTAAAAAAATTTTACATTTGATCAAGAATAATTTTTTCAAAAATTTTACTAAGTGTTGGCAGTACAGAAATAGGTCTTATTATAATTAGCGGGGTCCAATGTACTAACCAGATTTAAATAAAGGTATTACTTTACTATGCTTCATTAAATCAGGAAACACACCAGATTCGATACTAGTATTAAAAATAATAGATAGTTGAGGAGCGATTATATCTATTATAGACGCAATAACTTTAACGGAAATCCCCTACAGATCGGCGGTTCTCTTAATATCAATAGTCTTAAAATATATTACAATATCTTTTGATGACAATTTATGAAATGTAAAACTCTTTGTACACACATTTACATTTTGTTTAAGTAATGATTTGGCGACGGCAGGAGAAGAATTCAGTGACTTAGTGGTTAAGATCGGAATATCAGTAAAATATTTCTCCAAAAACATTGCGACATCCTGATCTGATTTAGTTAATTTATTGTTAAAACTTAACTGGTAGTTGGAATTGCGAGAGTTGACCTTACCAGTTTCACTATTAATTATACTCCATGTCATTTTAATTTTATTAGAAGCAGTCTTTATTTTGTTGCTCAAGTACAATGACTTGGCTAAGGAGCACACTCTTTTAAATATTTTGGAATATTTTTTTACATATTCCCTAAACTCGATGCTCGGATTATATGACCTTTCATTGTAAAGTTCATATAACCTTTGTCTACTATTATGGACTCCTACTGTCGCCCATTCATTAAATGCCTTGCGATTGTTCAAGGAGAATATTTTAGAAGTAAAAGTATTATTAAATTCATTGCAAATGAGCTTAAATAATGTTCCATACAAAAAATTTGGATTATTTTAGTATAAAAGTAATGAAAGTTTTTTTTAGGACATTATATAGATACTTGCTTCTTTTTTTAGGGCATGCAGACAAACATCTACACCATTTACGGTTACGAAAATGCTGACTTTATTACAAAATGCATGTGGTAATGCTACTCCTGATGACTAGAGAAAAGTCGTGAAACACACAAAAGTATATACTAGCCCGTTAACCAAGCCCTGCGCACTTTAGATCGTACAATACCTATCCGTTCGCTCAGTAGAGCACGAATTTGATCAGAATTATGTAACAGTGTGTACCTATGATAAAACTATTTTTTCGTTTTAAACAAAACCAAAGACACTATGCAATAGATAATAGTATCAAAGACAAAGATATGCTCTTTTATTTTAAACCATAACCTGGCAACGTTTCTTAGAAAAAAAAAAAGAAATCACTGCGTTCCACGCACAGAACACTATTACTCCTATCGGAGGTTCCACGTGTCGCTTTGATGAAGGTGCTCCGTCTTTTTTATAGAATTTTATATTTGTGTCTGGACTAAAAACGAAAGTATTATACTTTTTTATATTCCTTGTAATATAGTAAACACGTAGATATATAATTTGTGGTACAAAAAGTGAAAAGTAAATTGCCAAAAGTACTTCAAAATCCGGAAGGCCCATTTTGGCGGCTGGGTCATAAATGTGTTATTTTTCAAATTCTCATTTATTTTTAGTGTAAAATGTAAGTAAAAATAGTTTTCTTACATATTTCAAATAACTTGACGTTGCATTTATTTCAAATTCACACAAAAATATATTTTGAAATATTGTTCGAAATGTCATACAGATAAAATATTATTATTATTTTTTAATTTTTTAATATTTTAATATTTTGGTATGAGTAACGAATGGAAACACATAAAACACAAAATATACATATTTCCAAACATTTTTATATAAATTTCTCCTAAAACAAAAGTGTAGAATTCAAATTAGTAGTAATTTTGTCACTAAAATTGAAGTATATACTACTACTATGCTATACGGGGTAATTTACGTATTTTATTACAATTTCTAGCAACCAAAAATAATTTTATTCGATAGTTTATACATTCAACAAGAATTCCTGTAAGTTTTATCCATAAATATTGTCTTAAAGTGAAAATATAGCAAAATTTGCAATATAGCAAAAAATTTTGTAACTAACAAATTTTCCCGCCATTAAGGTCCCGAGCGAACGGGAGTATAACATGTCGCGCGCTGTCAGAGCGGAAAGGCTAGAAGACTGGGAGCGAGATGTCCACTTTGACAGAGTTTGTGAACAAGAATATTGTTGAACTTGATTTAGGTTGTGCACCATTATTTTAATAATAAATAACTTTAAGTTACAATTCCTCCTTTTATTTCACACTAAGTCCCTACACAAAAATTATTTCTACTCCCACGTATTCTACTAAAAATAGTCTGACTGACCAAATAAAAATATGCACGAGGCGAAATCGTTATTATGGGAGAGATTTTAATATCGTATTACTAATTTATTATTAATTCAATCGATAAGAAATTGTTCAAATTTCTAAATCCATACAGCATAAACATGCAATTATCGATTGCAAGTTCTATGAGAATATGAATCGAATAGATTTATTAACGATTATATATCAGCCCATCCCTACAGTGAGCTGTCAAAATTATTATATATTAATTATTATATCAATAAATATCATGATCCTGGATCGCGATCCAAGGATCGTGATAAACATCACGCGTGTAGCATTCGCCTCAGAGTATAGGATGCGAATCATGGATGTTAGAGAAAGAACGGGGGAACGAACGCTGTAGAAAATAGGGTCCCAGAAATATGGACAAAATAAGTGAGACGCTGCGATCGCTAAGTTGTCTCAATAATCTTATTTATTATAAATATTATAAATTATTACAAATATAAGTTATTAATTATTATTGATTTATTATTTTTATTTTATAATATTTCACAATATTTTTTGTTTCTTTTTGTCAAAAATTAAGAAATTACTTCGCAGACACTACTTACCGACGGCAACGCAGCTATAAATTCTACAAATTTTCAGGGACTGGCGGGCTATGTTTTAGCACGTAGCGATCGTTCTCTTGTTCTTTAACCTCCATGATGCAGATTATGCGAAGGCCTGCTACGGATTAAGTATTCAGTAATGGAATTGAACACTCACTCTCCGATTTTCAGCCACAATAGTAAGACAATAGCAATGACTATGTATATGTAGTATACGGGATAACGAATGGGTTAAAACGAATGATTTTGATTCAATTTTACTGAACTTGGCTGAATTTTGTAATTCAGGTAGATCGTGCTAAGCCAAAATATATCGTAAAAACCATTAAGGGAAATTCTATTCGCTAAAGTTGGGGACGCTTTACGATCAATTTTATATTAGTTGTTTGTGAGCGAAATAATGTAAAGTATAAATTTAATCAAAATTTTTATTTGCCCTTTCCATAAAAATAAAAATAATTTAATTAAGTATGTTAAAAAACTTATTTAATGTTTTTTTGTATCTTATATCTATATTAATCACTTTGTTTAGTAAATTCTTTGTACCAGCCACAGTTTCTCATATTGTTAAGGGTTAACTGGTAGAGAATGCCATAAGACAAAAAGTCGGCTTTTCATATTCCTTATTACAAGGTGTGTAATAAAGATGAAATAAATATATAAAATACTAAATGGATTACAGATTACAGGATGTAAACGTAGTTACGCCTTTTCCGGTAGGTGGAGCCGTGAGTTCAACTTTGGACTGTTTACAATGTTGATTTAGGCGTTTCCCTTGACAAGAAGCTGGCTATGATAAAATATGTAGACGCAATAGTACTAAAAGCTTAAAAAAAGTCTAAGGTTTATTCTTCGTACCTACTAGCAATCCTTTTTCAGACATAAACTGTATCAAAAGTGTTTATTACGTGGACGTTACGTTCGAAACACAGTAAGAGTAAAATGCGCGAGTAGTATTTGTTCTCCCTATAATATTACTCTTACATCATAATCAATTTTTCATCATCATCATCATCATCATTACAGCCCTTCACAAGTCCACAGGCCACACAGCATTGTCACCATTCTTCAAGAACAAGACCACCGCACTTCTGTACCACGCCTCCGGAGTATCGCCACCATGAACGACGGAAGAGCCTCTAAAGGTCCAGGTCCAGGTCCAGGTTCCACCCACTTTCATAAACTCTGCTGTAATTCCATCCTTGCCTGGGGCCTTACCGTTTATAATATATTTTGTAAGGTGCTGGAGAGTCATTCTAATCTCGCACAGACTGTTATCCGCAATATTATCGGAAAGGTGTCAGGTAAGACTTGCTCTTGAATCGTTACTTATACTTGCACGTAGCTCCAACGATGATGTGTACAACTGCTCTCAATCTCACTCAAAATCTCATGTGTCCTGGCAACGATGCTACTACACTTGGTCTTCAGCTTTGACCGTATGCTCTTTCTGGCAGATAGATCTCTGGCAAAGACTTTGATACCCTGATTCCGCTCGATCTGTTTAATATGATCAGTATTAAAGTTGCGTAAGTACCGCCGCATCTGTTTGGAGATCTGTCTCTTCAGTTGCCTGTATGCTGTCTAAATATGTTGAAGACTGCAGTTTCAATTCCAGTCTAAAAGCTATGAGATTAAGAGTGTGGTCGGAGAATTTTTGTGTTCTTCTGCGGCGGGTCTTGCAGAACTTAGCTATGACCATAAGGACAGTTTCCACGAGCTTGTCATTCATATCGTCGACTTACACTTACTGTCTTATGGGCATTGAAAACGATTTTGTAACTCGAGCTGAAAGGTTTCGGGACTTTGGATTAGAGCATGATGGGACTGGGCGTTCACTTCATTAGAAGAGACTTCTCCAACTTAACATTTAGGTGCAGTGAGCCTATAACCAATAATCAATCTTTGGAAATAAGGAACTTAAGAAACTTTACAATCAAATATAAGGAAAAAAAAAACTAATTTTTTCAAAAGTGTCCAACACCTCATCTTGCCCCCTAGGTGGGGTAAGACCGGGTACCCTATTGGGCCAGATGGGGTATGGGAGACATCTTCTAATTTTGGTTGCAAAACTTGCAAACAAATACTGCCTCGTTGTCCTCCTCGTTCTCGTCATCTATCCCAGCACAGCTACAGTATGCCCAATTCCTACAGAGAGAACGTGCAGCCCATCTTTCATTAGAATTCTAGTATTTTCCATGGCAGTAAAAACAAAGGACATTACTTCTTCGTTGTCACATTCTGGTGAGGAATTCTGATTATCGTTGGTTTCCTTCCTATTCATTTTTTTTAGCCAATTCTGCATCCACATTGTGTTTTTGTTCTTTTACCGCTATTTTTCTCTTTTTGTTATCTTCTGACGGTTTCTATTATTTTATATTGGTATTTGAAAAGGACGAAGAGAGAACGAAATGTGAAATATGGGTAAATCAGGAATGTCTAGAACAGGTAAATGAAATTGTATACTTGGGGAGTGCTTTCAGCCGGGATGGAAGATGTGATTTAGATGTGGATAGGCGTGTCGCTGCCGGAAACAAAGTCAATGGTGCCCTGAATGCATTAGTCAAAAGGCAAGGCGTGATGAAGAGTGCACGCCTTGCAATACATAACGCAGTGTTGGTACCGACTTTGTTATATGGCAGCGAAACCTGGGTATGCCAGAAGAAGCATAAAAGCAAGTTGAATGCAGTGGAGATGCGATCTCTTCGTAAAATGTGTGGCGTTACCATAGCCGACCGAAAGCGAAACGAAGAGATTCGCAATATGGCAGGATTGAAAGATGACCTTATCACAAAAATTGATAGGGGCGTACTCCAATGGTTTGGGCACGTTGAACGAATGAGTGAAGACCGAATGGTGAAGAAAATATATAGAGCGAAAGTAAATATTAAAAGGTGTCGAGGTAGACCGAGACTAACTTTCGAAGACCATGTGAGCAAATTGCTCGAAGAGGGGAGGGTCAAGAGTACTCGGATACCCAGACGTGCATGTATGAATAAGTTAATGAACCTGAAAGAAGCGAAAGAGGTATGTAAGGATCGTGACACTTGGCGATCTGTTCTCTCTGGCTACCCCGTTAGGCATTGTGCGTGACGATAAGTAAGTAAGTAAGTAAGCTGACGGTTTCTTTTTTTTTTCATTGTTTCTTATAACTCATAACTCATTTTTATGCGGAGAAAAGTTATGATAGCCGTTTATCCTCGTTTCCTCTTTACGCGTGAAAGTTTGCGAGTTATAGAATAAGGCATCACTTGCTGAGGACTAAAAACAGAAAATATTGATGGTGGAGTAGTTGGCTTTGGATCTATTTCAATATTGGTCATCCAAGTCACAGCGGTGACACTCCTGTACGTGAGAGCTTAAGCGCCGGTGACCTTGAGTCGAAGCGTGTAACGCTAGGGTTGATATCGAACCAAAATGGAATATTATAGACTTGTACCAAAGAAGGTACATAGTAGGTATGTGTTATATATTATGTAAACTTATGTATTTGGGTAGTGAAAGATACGTTCAATTTTAAATCAACTTTTATTAAATGAGGAACATTAAAACTTCCGACAAAACCAAATATGCTCGACAGTTAATGGTAATCCTAAATAATTAACCAACACTTAGTATTTCGGATTTCCATTATTATTTCTAATAATTGCAAAAATTTGTAGCATGTATATTTTTTTTGGAAAATCCAAAGGTATGCAGGTTTCCTGGGACATGGCGGCCAACAAATCATTCGCTATGTGTTGAGGAGATAAGTAATTTCTATTTCTAATGAAATAATCCATAAATACAACAATGAACAAGTACAAAAACTCTTTATAGATATCTAAAATTTCTTGACTCTCTAGTGGTATTTCAGTTAATGTAATAGAGTAAAATTATTGGCGATATATTTTTTTTTCATGTCATGTTTTATTGTCATGGTATTTCCCCATAATTCTTGTTAAGATCATATCGACTTTCATTCAAATGAGTTCAAATATTTTTAGGTATCATAAAACATTATTAAAAATTAAACTAACAAAACAAGGGCCCTTGTTTTGTGCAGTGGAATTTATTTTAATTGTAATCACTTAAAATCACTTTCAGTAATACTTATACATACATATACTATAATATCATTTATTTAATAACAACATTAATATTTATCAAAGCGTATAAACCTAGTATACACGGCTATAAAAACTAATAACGTTACTTGGTAACATAAACTTAAAACCTACATGAATAGAAGTATAATATGTACATTAAGATATCAGTAATATTCATATATTAATTGAAATATTATATCACTTGACAAATATATTCATATTAACCAATACTAACAAATATCGGTATTACTACTAGCCCTCGGCCAGGGCAGTCGGCGACTGCCCGTTCCACGCCCCACGCGCCTCTCAAGGCCCCCGCACACATCCAGACACCCACACATAGCCGCAAGCGATTTTACATGCACACATGCTTATGTGTCGTTTCTTTTCGCGTAGTGTATATATTCTTTGTCCAAGTGGAGCATCATGGCTCAGGCTCTGCTTCAATCTTGGATGGTATCATGATAACAGACATGCGGCATATCAGCGTTTCGTCAATTGCAGGTATTATTGTAGCTGTTATCGTATAAGCTTCAATCAAAGCGAATGGTCTATTTGGAGCTGTTGCTCTGTTGCCCGACGTAGTGGTTTGTGGCAAACTTCAGTTATGGATAATCTCTCTGTTTGTGGAATATCTGTCGTCATTGATGGAGCAAAATCAGTATCGGAAAAAAATTGTTGAATCGTATGGCCAAATCCCACATTTTTTGAAGTCATTTACAGCCTTTGCCATAGTAGAATCTTGAATAAAGGCTTTACCAAATTCTCTAATACTTGCCGGACAGTTACCACCATCCCTGGGTGGTTTCGAAACCAGGTTTTGATTTGTTGGTCGTAGTATGTGCTCAAGGGTTTCATGTATGCTACATCAGCGACTTGAAGTCGATGACTCGAATGTGGCATATGAAGCATTATATAATAACCCCGTTGGAACGAGTTTCATTAATGACGTCAAGGTTTTGCGTGTGAGTTCTGTGGCCATATAATAATAACAACACAGGTCGAATAGTCGTTGCCCCACTAAATTCAATAAACTTCTTAAACCAGCCAAGGAATAATTCAGCTGCTTTCTTGGGAATACCATCATTGGAGGCATATATTGGCAAATAAAACATATTTCTATAGTTATTGTAGTACCTTTCTCCGCAGAAGTTATGGATCCCACTTGTTTTCTACCTTTTCGTGCAATTATTTTTGATTTGGTTTTAGGTACCACTGAAACTCCTGTTTCATCACAATTATTTATTCTGTCCAGTGAAAGTTTGCGATCATCATAAACGTTGCTGAGGAAGTTGAAAAACTGTTTAAATGCTTGTTTATTAAACCAAGCGGCACGTGCAGCTGAAGTGCTTTCTGATTTTCGTATCGACAATTCTGTATGCCTGCTTAAAAATCTCTGATCTTTGCCAGCTTATTTTTTTTTTCAAAGTTAAGAGACGTTGGTGTTCATATTTTACTGCAAGAGTGTATGCCAAAGCCCTTAAATCTTTTGTTGTAAGTCCACTAAGACGACTCTCCATATCCATTATACTTAGTCAGGTCATAAGTTCTGTCATAAACTTTTTATGAAATTATTGATACACTTTTTGATAATTATATAGAAATTGTATATGAAATGAAAGTTAAATTAATTAAGAATACAATTTAATTTACATTATTCAAAACGCTCTCCCCTGTTTTGAATACATGCCCTTAATCGACGAGGCCAATCATAAATCGCAGCACGCACCACACTCACATTTACTTCTGCCGCTGCTTTAGCCAAAGATGCTCGGAAAGATTCCAAATTCTGATAAGGTTTAGCGCAGACATTCTCCTCCAAATATTGACATATCTTATAATCCAGTGGGCTTAAATCTGAACTAGAAAAGGGCCAGTCTTCATGTCCGATAAAGTCAATTCCATGGGCGGTCAACCAGTTTTGCGTGCATCGTGCCCTATGAGCTGGTGTAGCGTCCTGTAGGAATATCCAATGTCTGTTTTTGAACATTGTTTGACAAAAAGAGGTTTCACTACGATGGTTAGGATGGTATTTTGGTACATCTCGGCACTGGTTTTTACACCTTTTTCAAAGAAAACACCTCAGTTAAGCTTGAATATGAGATTCCAAGCGTATGGCTTGGCACAGAATAAATAATAGTATTACGTAGCCATACCATAAGTGACGAAGGATAATGTGCTCGTTCAGTCCTTGGAATAAGCTAGCTGGCTTCTTCACTAGTGTGGGCATACATCTTATCATTTTGTTTATTATAACTTTCTTCGATGTTAAAAATTTTTTCATGTGAAAACAAAATTGTGCGGTATTTTTTCCCGCGTACCGCCGTAACAAAGCGCGGGATCTATCCAGCCTAATTTTTTTAAACGCTCTTTCAATTACGATAAGCTCGTAGTTCTAAGTTTTTATTGATCACTCTTTTGCCCGTGGTTCTGCTTAGGTCCTGAAGAGGTAAGATGTTTTGTTTACGAACAGGATTTCGTTGAATTCGCGCCTTCACTGTTTTGATGATCGCGGGTGTCCTAACTGTACGAGGTCGGCCGGTTCTCTTACGACCTTTTTTCAGGTTCTTTCAAGCTCTTTCTCTTCGTCATCAGAAAATGTTCGCTTTTATATTAAAAAAAAAACAACTTGTTATTTTCAAAACAATGTGAAGTACAGTTTTCTTACTGTTGTATTGCAATTTAATTATAGGGTAATAAAAATCGCAGCTTCGAATTGTTGGTCGCCTTCGGCGACCAGCCTTAGCCAATACGGTACGCATGGAGGCCTGTGATTTGCTACGCAAGGGCAAAGGAACTGCACTTTCCGCAGCGCCGATGCCGTTGCAAAAGTAACTGTGTCAATATTCCTTTGCAAAAAAGTGAGTTGTGTTTTTGAAAGCACTTAATTATTAATTCTATTTTATTCAAATTAATTCTATACCTGATGTTTATTTTATTCAAATTTTCAGAAGACCTGATTTTTGCATCTACTTTGTTCTGAATAACAACTTTATTTTTATTAGGAGCACCTTCTTTTTTGGGGCGCATTGCCTATAAGTACTTGCTGCATTTAATTAGCACTTATTCATTGCTATTAATATTTATCGTATCGATAAAGATCTATATCTAGATATAGATCTTTCGAAGTTTCCACATTCAACTGTGCTTTTTTCATCATAATTATGCAATACGGGTGCTTGATGCGTGCAAAGATTTTGTTGGTAACTTCGATTAAGGCATTTTCATCAATTTTTTTTGTTTCATCTATTTTTAATGTACATTACATTGGTCGAAAGCCATTCTACATTTTTAATTTCTTTCTTTTCTCTAATAATAATTAAGGTTAAGCACAAATTTTCTTAAATAATTTACGATTGCTAGGAATATTTGTAATTCGTTTTTAATATTACGAGTTTTGATCATCATTACAGCTCTTCACAAGTCCACTGCTGAACATAGACCTCCCCCAAGTAATGCCACAAAGCACGGTCCTGAGCCACCTGCATCCATCGACTTCCTGCATATCTTACCTGGTCATCACTCCATCTAGTGGAGGGTCGCCCTACACTTCGCCTACCGGTACGAGGCTGCCACTCGAGAACCTTTCTTTTCGATTTTTGATATTTAAATTTAATTGAGTTCACTCTGTTATGTGGCAGAGACAAAACTCTTTTAAAAATAAATTTATTTAATATATTTAACTGTAATATAAACTAACTTAAAATATAGAAGTTGAGTCAGAGAGTCTGGAAATACATTTGTGTTGTGGGATTTTTTTTTGCGCCCGAAGCAAATATGGGCAACCCTCCGGAAAGCGGGGGAAGGAGGTTGAGAATGCTCATAGCATACCACGCAGCCGGCTGCGTGGTTATGTGGTGACTTTTACCCACTAAACTCAACCTTTTAGGAATTGGCTTAACGATCTGACTAGAGATCTCTAAGCCGTATACGAACGCGACCCACCTTGGCAGAAAGGAGGGCGCAATTGTTGTGGGATCGAAGGACTTGGTTTATATAGTGTAGGATCGTAGGAAGCTAGGAGGTGGGGGTAAAGATAAGGGAACAACATTATGCTTGTTTGTGTTTATCGTTAACTTATTCTAAGATAAAATTAAGAATGGTCAACTTTGGAACAATAAACATTAGTATTTAAATATTACAATCTAATTAGTTCGGTTTCTAGGTAAACAATATAATTTTGTTTTAAAGTAAATAAACAATATAGGAATAACAATATAGGAGTATAGAGGACTTATAATATAAAGTAAATGGTATATAACACAATAATAGAACCTATAACACAACACATCCCCCCTTAGAACAAAGATTGAGCGGGTTTGCTCGATTTTTGAATGTAGTCAGCAGCTTCGTCTTCATCTTCTGATATGCAGGATGTTGTAGCAGTGGTGTTTATCGATGACATGGGAATTTCGACGTGTTGTTGGCGACGAAAACGGTCAAAGCAGTTATTAAAAATTTGTGTACAGTTTCCATGTGGATTTATGGGCATGTTATTCCATGGCATGCACTTGTAACATTTGTAACAAAAATATGTTAGCATAATGATGGCAGTAATCATACCAAATATGGAAAATTTTGTTGCATGTTTTTCTGAGAATGCAGATTTTTATTCTTTATTTAATTTTGAATGTATTTTTATTTGGTCTCTAACTGAGTTAAGAGAGTCAAGTTGGATGTTGTTGAGCTGGATTGGTGCAAGTTCTGGTTGTTGTAGTTTAATTTCTTCTGGGAGACAAATGTGTTCAATATCCACAGAAGTAAAAGGATGACTGATGTTGATCGTCTTAGTGTCCTTTGCTAGGAGTGTAACAAAGGTTGTGTACATTTTATATCCTTGTTCTAGAGTGATGATACCCGCTCCAGAGATTTCACAGTGAGTTTTTTTGCTTTCGCATTCTTAAGCATACGGAGTCTTGCGTTGGAGTATGTAGATTCAGTTTTTGTTTCTAAGAGCTTGAAAATTATTGATATCTGCCGAAATCATCGATTCACCGTCGAGAAATAATTCGATCGAAATATTAGTATTTCAAAATTGTTTTTGAAATAGATTAGAGTAAATAAATGTATGTGGGTATCCCTATCAACAATAGTTAGTAGTTGTAATACTTGGTAATTAAAAATAAACCTAAATGTTTTAATTTATTTTAAGTTTAGTAGTATAATATTTATTTGAAGATAGGTAAACTTTGTATAAAAGGATCTAAAGTAATAATTTTATAATAAAACAAATTGTAAAATTAATATATGTGTTATTTATAAAATATAAAAGATTTTCATTTCAACTAAGGGTCTTATTGTTAAAGCTATTAGGGTGTACCATTACTTGAGCCACCATGCAATAGAAATAAAGTTAAATATTTATGAATAACTACGATCCAGTCTTAGAGTAAATGTTATGATGATGGGGTGAAGTCATGCAATGGTCTTAAACGACTCGCATGTACTCATTGGTTTTTTCCAGATTTTTTCCAGATTTTTGTATAACATAATTTTCATTAAAACCTATTTTAACAATAACATGAGGCCCGTCCCAAAGGCTATTTAAGTTGTTTGGACTTGTGACTTTGAGCATAACTTTATCACCTACGTTAAATTTGGCTATATTTTTAATATTACTGTCGTTTCGCTCTTTTGCCTTTTCTTTCATTGATTCAACATTTTGGCGAGCTATGTCACGGGATAACTTGAGTCTTTCGTTTAAATCTCTTAGGTAGTCATGAGTTGTATAGTCGTCCATTGCTTTTAGAGAATAAAGCGAACGCGGTTTTAAGCCAAAGAGTAAATCGTGTGGTGTGAATTTTGTGGATTGATTTATTAATGTGTTATGGCACATAACGGCAAATAATACGATTTGATCACAATTAGATTGGTTACGTTTGAGGTACATTCGGATGTGGTCGCGTAATGTAGCGTGGAATCGTTCTAAAGAACCGTTAGTCTGAGGGTGATATGTGGTGCTAACTGTGTGATTGGATTCTAGTAATTTCATCAATTGTTTGATTACGCTATTTAAAAATTCTGTACCTTGATCAGAATGGAAACGTTTAGGTACGCCGTAATGTTGACAGAAAATTAGAAGGGATTTGGCTACTATTGTTACTTTTTTATCTTGAATAGGGTATGCTTGAACAAAACGAGTCAAGTCATCTTGTAGTGTGAGTATGTATTTATTAAGGTTGTTAATTATGTCTGAGTAAGAGACTAAGTCAATAGTTACGCGTTCAAAAGGTTCAGTGGAAGAGGAAGTAATAACCATGGGAGGTTTATATGTCTTACGTTGAATTTTGTTTAGTTGACATATTTGTCAATTATCTATATAATTTTTAATAGTATCGGTCAATCTTTTCCAGAAATATTCAGATCGTATTTTGTGTGTTGTTTCGATAATGTCACGATGTCTTGATAAGGGATCATCATGGAAGGTTTTAAGGATTGATTCTATCTCTTCTGGAGCTGGAGTTTTAACTTTATTTTTACATATGGTGAACTTGTATTCGTAAACGTCGGCTAAATAAGCTGTTATGTGTAATTTCTCGTTTCCTTTAAGTTTACAAGTGGGGTCGTTTTTAAGTCCGGAACGTAAAGTGATTTTAATTTGTGGTTGTGTAGACAAGCGAGTAATATTTTAAAATAGCTCTCGGAATCCCTAGGATCGAAGTGAGTGGGTCTCGAACAGCCAAATATAATATTTTGTTTCTTATCTGAAACTAATAAATCAGTTTCGTGAAGTGTTTTGGGTTTACTTCAAAAAGGGTATTTTTCTCGGAAAGTTGACAAGAGATTGGGATAAGAATGTTTTTGTGACATTCATTTGAGGCGGTCTGGGGAAATATGGAGATTTGGAGTATTAAAAGTGTGAGAGTCGATTTCTAAGAAGTGTTGAAAGTTTAATTGTAAATAGTTTTCCGAAGTGTTTGGGTCGAGATGTGTGTTTTTGTCGCTTTTTGTGGTATGATTTATGTTCGTGTGGAGAATTGGCGGGCGTGAGGGAGCATCTGCATTAGTGTTGTTCTTACCTACCTTATATACTATTTCGTATTCGTATTCTTCGAGTTTAAGTCGCCATCGAACTAACCGACTACGAGGGTCCTTTATCGAGAAAAGCCGTGTTAGCGGTTTGTGGTCAGGTACAATTTAAAATTTTCTGCCAAACAAATATGGTCTAAAATGTTTAACTGCCTAAACGATAGCTAATAACTCTCTTTCGATAGTGAAATAGTTTGATTCTGCTTTATTTCGTGTCCGAGTTGCATATGCTATAGCTATAGCTATAGGCAAGTCCTTGCCTATTTCGCCTTGCGATAGCACAGCACCTAGGGCATTTATAGAAGCGTCTGTGATCAGTATGAATTCCTTTGTGAAGTTTGGATGTTGTAAGATGGGAGGGTTAGTAAGAAGATGTTTGCATTCATTGAAGGATTGTTGTTGGGTTTCACCCCATATGAAGGTAGTGTCCTTTTTAAGAAGGCTAGTTAAAAGATTAGTGAGTTTGCTGAAGTAAGGAATAAAGCGGCGATAGTATCCTGTAAGACCTAGAAATGCCTTTATATCTTTACACGATTTAGGAATAGGGAATTCTTGAACTGCCCGAATTTTATCGGGGTTCGACTTAACGCCTTTGTTCGAAATGATATGGCCAAGATAAGCAACTTGACGTCTAAGAAATTCGCATTTGTCTGGTTGGATCTTTAGTTCATATTTTCTAACTCAAGAGAAAACTTCAAAAAAACTTTTGTTCATGCTCTTGAAGGCTGGAAGCAAAGATAACTATGTCGTCGAGGTAAACGAAACATCTTTCACCATTTAAGCCATACAAAACGGAGTTCATTACACGCTGAAACGTCGCTGGTGCGTTTTCTAAACCCAAGGGCATTCTCTTATATTCGTAATGGCCATATGGTGTACTAAAAGCTTTTTTTTTTTTTTTTTTTTTTTATAGAAGAGGGGGCAAACGAGCATGCGGCTCACCTGATGTTAAGTGACTACCGCCGCCCATGATCAACCGCAACACCAGGAGAATTGCGGGTGCGTTGCCGGCCCTTTAGAAAGGAGTAAGCTCTTTTCTTGAAGGTCCCCAGGTCGTATCGGTCCGGAAAAATCGCCGATGATAAACTATTCCACAGAGAGGTTGTACGTGGAAGAAAACTCCTTGTGAAACGTACAGTGGTGGACCGCCAAGCATCCAGATGGTGTGGATGGTATTGGGACGTTTGCCGTGTCGTGCGTTCACGAAATTTGGCGGCTGGGATTAATCCGAACAATTCCTCAGAGCACTCCCCGTGATAGATGCGATAAAATACGCAAAGAGATGCAACATCTCTTCGCAACGCCAGTGAATCGAGCCGATCGGAAAGCACTCGGTCGTCGACGATTCGAGCCGCTCTGCGCTGGATGCGGTCAAGTGGAAGGAGCTGGTACTGGGGAGCCCCAGCCCAGAGATGGGAACAGTATTCCATGTGCGGCCGAACCTGCGCCTTGTAAAGTTGCAGGCGGTGTGCCGGCATGAAATACTGTCCCGCTCTGCTGAGCACGCCAAGCTTTTTAGAGGCCAATTTGGCCTTCCCTTCCAAGTGACCACGAAACTGCACGTCACTCGATATGTCGACGCCGAGGATTCCGATACTGGCTGAGGCAACAAGGGGAGTGCCTTGAAACTGAGGGGATACGACAAAGGGGTTCTTTTTAGCGGTTAACGCGCAAACTTGTGTCTTCTGGGGGTTAAACTGGACTAGATTTAGTCGTCCCCAATCCGAGACTCTGTTCAGCAAAGACTCGACTTCAGACACAAGTTTGTCCCGGCACTCGGAGACGTTTTCCCGAGAAATATTGGCTCGGCCGGTGTAAAGAGCATCACCAGTGCTGTCATCTGCATAGCAATGAATGTTACGGGTATGCAACATATCATTGATATGCAGAAGAAACAGCGTTGGCGATAGCACGCAGCCCTGTGGAACACCAGCATTAATAGGCTTGCAATCGGAGCTTGCACCGTCTACAACGACCTTGATGCTCCGATCTGCAAGAAAGCTGGTGATCCAATTGCACAATTTCTCGGGAAGCCCATAGGAAGGGAGCTTCGAAAGAAGCGCTTTGTGCCAAACCCGATCGAAGGCCTTCGCAATGTCCAAACTAACGGCCAATGCCTCCCCCTTGAACTCTACTGCCTCCGCCCATCTGTGAGTGAGGTAGACCAGAAGATCACCAGCTGACCGACCACGGCGAAAACCGTATTGGCGGTCACTAATCAGCTGGTGATCCTCAAGGTACCTCATAAGCTGGCAGTTTACAATGGACTCCATTGTTTTGGAGAACAAGGAGGTGATGGCGATTGGCCGGTAGTTGGACGGGTCTGAGCGGTCGCCTTTTTTAGGGATCGGGTGGACGAAAGCCGTCTTCCATGATTTTGGGACTACGCCTAGGGAGTAGGAGTACCGGAAAAGACGCGTTAAAACCGGTGCCAACTCTGGAGCACACGTCCTCAGCACAATTGGGGGGATTCCGTCAGGCCCACTCGACTTGTGGATGTCCAGGGAGAGGAGTGCTTTGCGAACCGAGCGCTGTGTGAACTGCACTTCCGGCATGGAGCACTCACACCGCGGGATGGTCGGCGGCGTACTCCCCCCGTCATCGAGAGTCGAGTTAGACGCAAAGAAGGAGCCTAGAAGATCGGCTTTCTCCTTTGCAGTATGGGCCAGTGAGTCGTCCTCCCTGTGCAGAGATGGAAGAGATGGCTGACAGAAATTCCCCTGGACAGCCTTGGCGAGAGACCAGAATGCACGGGTTCCAGAAGGAAGGCGAACTAGTTTCTCGCCAATTCTGCCTATGTGCTCTGACTTTGCCTTGGCAATGACTCTTTTGAAGGACCTGGAGGCGGAATTATACTTCTTTTTTAGAGCGCTGGTGTTTACATCCCGGGACGCTGATGCATCAACCCAGGCTTGGTAGCACTCCTGCTTATAGCATGATGCTATTTTACAGGAGCGACCAAACCATGGCTGAGATTTGCCTCCAATGGGCACCACAGAGGAAGGAATAAAAAGTTCCATACCCTGAAGTACCACATCAGTAACAGAATCCGCAACAACGTTGGGATCATCCGGCGAGAAGCAAACCCGCCCCCAAGGGTAGGATGCAAAGAAAGACCGCATCCCATCCCAATCGGCTGACCTATAGTGCCAAACACGGCGGCAGCCTGCAGAATGCAACCGCGATTTCAGCGTGAGTGGCACAACACTCCGGATCAGACAATGGTCCGAGGAGCCTAAAGGGGCGTCGACGGAAATCTGATATCCGTCCGGGTGAGAGGTCAGCAGAAGGTCCAACAGGGAAGGCGCATGATCCTCCACATCTGGAATCCGCGTAGGCGAAGTAACCAGTTGTGTCAGACCATATGCCAAGGCAAAATCATGAACAGATCTCCCCGCATGATCGGTTAAACGTGAACCGAGCCATTCGGCGTGATGGGCGTTAAAGTCGCCGAGGATCACGATCTCTGCGGAGGGGATCTGCTGTAGCAACGAATCTGCAGCCATTTGGACGTGGTCGAAGAGTCGGTCTGTTTCGGCATTACCGCTGTGGGACCTATAGAGGCACCCGTAGACGCGCGGATGGTCGTCGCTGTCTACGCGTAGCCAAAGGATGGACAGGTCCGAACCTTCAAGTCTGCCGAGGCGTCGAGAACAGATGTCCTCTCTGACGTAAACGCAAACTCCAGCCCGAGGCACAAAGGAGTGTTCCAGTTTGTACCCCGGGTAGGAGAGATACGAAACATCAGCCGGAGAGGACACCTGCGTCTCGGTCAGAAAGAGCAGAGCCGGCCTCGCCGTCTCGAGATGGTAGTGGACGGCGTTTAGGTTGGAGTGAAGTCCCCTGATATTGCAGAAATTCACGGACAGCGTGGCAGGGGTCGCCTTGGTCTTGTTGCTCCGTTTGCCCCGAGCAGTTGTAGTCTTGAGCGGAATTTCGCCCCCCCCAGAATACGCGGGGCAGCCTGAGCACCCACGCTCAGAAGTGGAGAAACATGGTCGTGGATGCTCAGCGAGGGATTCTCCAGGGGTGCTGGTACCCTCCTGGGGTAGTCTATCTTTATTTAATTCCGCTACCATGTTGATGGGGGGGGGGGATTTGGGCCTCCGGCCACCTGCACTCACCAGACGAAACGCGGAAGCAGAACTTCCACTTCACGCCGGTATTCTGTGAGGTCGTGGTACCACCCCGGTTTGAGCCGGCCCATACGTGCAACAGCAAAGCTGCCGCATGGCTCTACCACTGTTAGCTGTCTTAGGAAGATCTTTTTGATCAAATTCTAGCTGATGAAAACCCGGGGCCAGATCTAAGGTGGTAAAATATTGAGAATTACCTAATTTGTCTAGAATATCTGTGATGTTAGGAAGAGGATAACTGTCTCCTACTGTGACTTCATTTAACTTGCGGTAATCAATAACTAATCACCATTTCTGTTTTCCAGATGCGTCTAATTTATTAGGAACAACCCAGATGCGGCTACTCCAAGGAGGTGAGCTAGGTCTGATAATGTCTTGGTCTAACATCTTTTGGACTTGTGATTTTACTTCTTGTTCATATACATGAGGAAAGCGATAGGTTTTCGTGTGAATTGGAATGTCAGTAATGGTAGGTATTTGATGTTTTGTATGATTGCTAAATTTAAGGGAGTCGCCTTTGATGAAAAATATGTCGGGGTATTTGGAGACAATTTTATCTAATGAGTTCGATTCTTCTTTGTTTAAATGTTCGCGTCTAATGAGGGGAGTACTTGGTTTTGTCTAACGGTGTCGGGTGTGTGATTAAGATTGTTAATTGAGTGTTTATTAATGTTGTTTGTTTGTTGATTTGGTTGGTAAGGTTGAACTTCGATGTTTGGAATGCTAATTACTTTGTCGGATTTGTTTGTATTTACACAAATGATAATAAATTAGTTGTTTTTGACTTCAACTAATGCGTTGGGAATAACAATACCGTTATCTGTTATTTGTTTTTCGACTATTGCTGTCCCGGAATTTATATTGTTTGTTCTACACATAATTACACTCTCGGTACTCTCGATTGATTTTGCGCCACTTGGAAAAGTGTTGGCGATTTTTTTGTCATTTTGTGCTCCAAAAACCATTATATCCTCCTAATGGATATACCATCAATTATTCTATAATTTTTTGTATTTGAATAAATAGAAACAAATTCTGGCATGCTTCATTCGGCAAACACACAATTAAAAATTGTTTTATTATGGCCGGATATCCGACACAATACAATAAAGTGTGAAATGATGACGTCATTTGCATTGGATAGTACACTGCGTTGTATTTCGGAACATACCCCTTATATCATTTGTATTGATTGTACTTTTGTCATACCAATGTTATATTTAATAAAATGGCCAATAAAAAAAAAAGGTATTTGTTGATTCAGCCTTAAAAATATTGTTGACGTTATTATAAAAAATCGTGGCTATTTAGATATTATTTTTAAACATGATTATGTTTACAACATAAAAACAAACCAATCTAACTATAGTTTGTTTTCGGACATGAAAAAAAAAGTCAAGTCCAGCTCCTATAGAAATTTGGCCATCCTCCTTTCAGTGCCGCCCTCGTAGTCTCGAGATAGTCAGTAGATGTAGTAGAGATAGTAGTAATAGAGTCAGTGGATGTAGAATGAATGGCATGTTTTGGAAAACCAAGGGTTTGGGGCTAGCTACCCTGTTCGTAGGTTTTCGTTTGAGAACTAGGATTTTTGAATATTGAGTGATGTGTAGTACTTAAGTCGCTATTTTGTGTAGACACATTTTCAACTCTGTCTGACACTTAGGCGGTGATTTAGAAGGTACGCAGTTTGTTTGCGCTGTGTGATCTCGATGGTTCGCGATAGACGCCTTTGAGAAATAGGGTTGGATTTGCTAGAGTTCATATTTGCAGGTTCTCGATGTCTTGAGTCGGGATCGGTGAGCAGGATATTGAAGCGATTTCCAGCGAGTTGCTCATCTTGTTGGTCGCTTGGTAGTTTAAATGATTAACTGGGATAGGAGGCACAGGAAGTGCGCTTTGGGCTTGATTATTTCTTATATTATTATTATAAGTTCTTTTACGGCATTTTGTAATATTATGCCCAATATTTTTACAATAACTACATAATTTTGTAATTTGTTGCGGTTTGTTGGCATTATTGTACGTGGTTTGTGTAAATGGTAGATGAGTTCGATTTATGAGCTTAGTTGTATTACTATTATTATAATAATTATGGGTGGTATGGTGGTTTTGTAAGAGGTGCTGAACGCGTTGTGTTTAACTTAAATAGAGATTGCCCAGCCTTGTTCATCGCACGAATTTTGTCTTCTTGAAGTGCGAATCGGCCTGCTTCGCAAAGGGTAGGAATTCTTTTGTTTTGCCGTTTCTTCCGTTGTGGCTTAACGACCTAATAACGTCTTATCGCTTATTTTTCGTTTAACTTCTCTCAAAGGTTGACTCTGTGAAAGTATTCAGTTAGTGTTTCTGTAGGTTTTTGAAACATAGATTGCAGTTCAAGATTAAGGTGTGCTATGGTCTTAACGTTAGAGAATTTTTCGATAAGGAATGTTCTTAAGTGTCCATAAAGCATGTTCTTTACTGTGAACGTCTGCCGCACCCGAACCAATAATATTGTTTAACGCGTATACTAAAAGTACTAACTTCTGGTCCGCTGAACTTAGGTGAAAAGCTGAATTGCATGACCTAACGAATCTATACACTTGGTCGTTATTCGGGTCGACTGAGGTCGAATGAGGGAATTAATTTAAGTAATGTAGTAATGTCTAAAGCCATCTTAGTTTTTCTTTGTTTTACACAGGTTGCAGTGTTGTGGGATCGAAGGACTTGGTTTTTATAGTGTAGGATCGTAGGAAGCTAGGAGGTGGGGGTAAATATAAGGGAACAACATTATGCTTGTACAAACCTGCATAATACTGTTCCCTTATCTTTATTTGTAGAATAAGTTAACGATAAACACAAGTTTATCGTTAACTTATTCTAAGATACGATTAAGAATGGTCGACTTTGGAATAATAAACATTAGTATTTAAATATTACAATCTAATTAGTTCGGATTCTAAGCAAACAATATAATTTAGTTTTAAAGTAAATAAATAATATAGGAATAACAATATAGGAGTATAGAGGACTTATAATATAAAGTAAATGGTATATAACACAATAATAGAACCTATAACATAACAACTCCCTCGGAATCTTTTTGCTTACCCTTTCCAAAAAAAAAAATACCAAAACACTTTCCTTCTTTAGTTTATATATATAGAAAATTTATGTTTAACACAACGAATATTACGTTCTGTAGTATTTCAAAAGAATTCCTTTAATGCTGTATCATGCTCTTTTTCCGTTTCACCACATATTAATAAATCAACGAGTTAAAGTAAAACGCCTAGAATATCTCCGAAGGCACTTTCGCTGTAATGTCGAAATATTTCTGGTGCTATCGAAAAGCTAAAGGGTATTCCCAGGAATTTATAACAGCCAAAGGTACTATCGAAGGTACACAAATTATTAAAACCTCTTGTTAATTTAATGTCTATCTGACAAATGAAGAATTCAGTTTCTTTTAAAAAGTGTTATGTATGAACCAGCAAGAAACCCAGCTCGACTTCTTCTACAGTAACATCTTTAAACTGTGGTAACATTATATCATGTAAAATAGGTAGTACCTACAATGATTTGCAAAACTTATTTGAGAGACATAGCTTAGAAACGATCATCTCATTACCAGGGGTTGTTACCATGTTATCATTATTATTATATTAGCACTTCTTATAAAACATTTGTTTAATAAAAATTAAACTGCGTAATAGAGACAAGCATATATTGGAAGCCTATTATAAAAAGGTTTTCTGGTATAAATTAATAATTAATATTTTTTAACCATCATCAACATCATCATCATCGTCATTGTACCTAATGATAAGGTAGCCTATCAATAGTCTACTGTTGAAGATAGATCTCATAGATGGCCAAGTAGTCAAGTGGATTGACAACCATAGTTTTTTTTTATTATTTTGAGAGTTATCAAGAAGATGCCATCATGCTTCATCATGCCCATCTCCTGTTTCAGTTTCCCCTTAATCGCCTCTTACGACACCCAGGGGCGATATGTGGTAGTGGATTCTCTAATTCCGCCAACGGTGAACTATTTTCTATGATGTCCATATTTGAAACTAACAATGTTGACTGAAATCGTAACAAGGTTATCTCTCTATATAAAAATAATGTCCGTTAGCTTAAAAAAAAGTCATGAACATGACATGACACAAAAATTTTGACGAAATTTTTGTGTGTATTTAAGTGGTTCAGATTTACAATTTGACCTGGTAGATGGTCGAGATCCAGAAATCACCCGAAGTCGGGGCGGTTGCTAGTTGTAAATAAAATATCATCATTTAGAGCCTGACAAATATGAGTATATTTAATTTTACTTACACCAACTATGTGCTCTACATATACACGTAGTACATAAATATATGTTATGTTTGTGTGTGACGGCTAAAAGCCGAAGTGCGGGTACACCTAGATTTAACTGGCTACAACTACCTGTAGCCGATTGTGTTTGGTTAAACGTGGGTATATTCGATTTATTCACAGTATATACGGGTAATGAAACCATAAAATAGCCAAGGTTTACTTATCCCATGCTTTTTGGTGAAAGTCCAAATATTTAATACATTGTTATGCACATCACACAAAATTTCCATACGTCCCTACCTATAGTTGACTGCGAGAAAGTACCAAAAGGCATTAAGTCTGCCAATTGTAATCTCTTTTATTAAGGTGTTGTACAAAAAATTACAAATAAAATATATTACGGCTATTTTCCAACGGACTAGTGAACCTAGGTTTACCCGGGCTTATGGTTAAAGTTTAAATAAATTATAAATTAAATAAACTGCGGTTTTCCTACTGTCGTTGATATTACTATTAATCAAATACACCTTTTTTTAAGGAGAGAGGTTAGAGAGTTTAACCAACCGCAATCATCATCTAGTAAGCCTAGAAGTAACCGCACTTCGGCTTTTAGCCGTAACGTGAATAATAAGTGCTTATAAAAAGTCTTTTAGCTAGGTATTGTAATAAGCTGGATTTTAACAAATAAGAGTATTTTAATTACCATTATCTAACTTAACACTTATTACATACAATTCGTACCCCTTCCTTAACACTAACGGTTATATCCACGGGAGGTTCATTATTAGCTATGACCCAAGTTGAACCGTTTTCAGCTTTTTTTATTACATCTATTATACCCTTTACAGCTGATTCAACTCTGAAATAATAAAATGTAAAATTAAATATTGGAAATGAAATAAAAAATTACTTCTACTTAATAAGAAATTATTTTTTTTAATACAAAACTGTTTTTACAATTACAAGAATCTACAAAATGAAACTACCCTTTAATGAATCTAATTACATGTTATGTACTCCTTATTTTATTACTACATAATTTATTTATTTTTATCATTGTATCAAGTTTAACTTTATTCGGTATAATTATGTAAGTCACAGACCTATTATTGTAATTCCCGAAAAGGTTGGTTAAGTTGTAAGATACATTATATGTAAATTAATGCCAAGTGTAACCCTCAATTAATATTTCGAATTTGAAAAAAAATATGTTGGGAATGACTCTTAATAATAATGCGGTTAATTTGAATTGAGGAGTCAATAATTAAACACAAAACAGAAAACGTCAATCTGTTGTATTAAACAATCGTTTTGATGTCAAATTATGGCTTAGCAAAGTCAAATTACACTTTTGCACGTTCCACTGGTGGTAAGTCTATTATCAGCTATCTATTGTGCCGCTCCGGGAGAAAAACATAAAATCCCCGGACATTTGTGTGAAATCAAGTTTGTTAGCGTAAATTATGTTATTTTTATTTGTTTATTTGATTTAGCAATCCTAAACAATGTTCATATTGATTATGAACTGTAGCAAAACAAATAAAATACCTAAATAGTTAGCCTTTGAAATAACAAATTATACAGTATTTTTTCTGACGTAATTTGATAAGAAAAAAATTGTGAAAGCTCTTTTTCGTGCCTACTTCATGATTATGAAATCATAAGTAGGCTAGGTAGCCTAAATATTTATTGTCATTTATTCGTCAGTTTGGTATTTCATACTCTTTACAATTTTTGCTGAAATGAAATTATTTTTAAAGAGAAATGTAATTTATTAGGTGTCCCTCTAACTCAAATATATCTGCCGCTTGCCAAACTAGGATAAATCTGGGTCATTACCAACAAACAGCCCGACTTGCTGGCCACAGGCCTCTTCCCATTTTTGAAGTTAATGGGCCCATGCATAAGGCAGACTTGACCTCTCTTCAATATACTTTAATTATTAGATATTCTTTATTTATATATTCTTTATATATAGATATTTATATATAGATATTCTTTTTTATATTCCCAAATTTTCATACAATAAACTTCGCTATGGACGAATAAGTCAATCAGCACATAAAATTATAATTATCAATTTAAATACCTTTGTCTTTCAGCAGTACGTGAAGCTATGCAATGTGTACAGCCGTTATCAAAATGTTCCGAAAATTGTTTACTAAGAAGAGCAGTATCAGTCGGTCCAAGACAGACAGTCATCATGCGAACTTGCGATTTGGAATATAAATCATTCGTCTAAAAATTAAAAGTTAATTGGAGAAAAATAAGTTAAACAAATAGGTACCGCCTTGCGGCAGCGTAAGTGATTCAATCATCCCCTCCACCCACATAAAGGTGTGGTGATAGTGGACTTTGGGTAACGCCAGAAAGATCACGTTGAAGTACAACCATCTTATTTACGTCAGACGTAAAATACCCAGACCAGCGAAGGGTAATAACTTCAAAGGTATTGCAGGCATTACTTTACAGCATAGCAAATCTTTCCAACAATGGTAGAGAACCCAGCAATGGACTTTTAGGGGTTAGTTGAAAATAATAGGGATAAAAAGATCTGCTATAGAGTAGAAAAAAACCTTTTATTCAATATTTCTTTTTTGCTTCCTATTTCCAGATAAAATGTGACCAAAATACTTTCCTTCCTTTAATTTATATTGAACACTATTTTTAAAAAACCAACATTATGTTCTGTTTCAAAAATATCACGCTCTTATTCCATTTATCCACATATAAATAAATCATCACGTTAAACTAAAACTTCTGGAATATCTCCGAAGGCACTTTCACTAGTTTCCACCTTGAATTGGGTAGATTTATCGTAACTGTCATGTTGGTTGCTTTCTCATAAGGGCTATGCACTATAGCTAAATAATTTGAAACCAAACTTAGCAACAAATAGATCATAAAATACTGACTGAGTATTGACCCTTTTTCAAAAGTCTTTAAACCTGGTTATTAAAATAAAAGACCAATACTGCCCCCATTAGTTAAAAGGACGTATCTACATTTTTTTCATGAACAGAGTTATATACTCGTATATTGCCAGAATGAGGAAAAAAGGCCGATCTGCGTATAATTTTTAATTTCAGCTTTCTTGCTTAGTTTCGGATTTACCGATAACCAAAAAGACGTATCTACATCTTTGAAACTTTGAATATGTTTTTACTAAGAAGTTAAAACGGATCTAACAAACACTTAAATAAAAAGACGTATTTTTGTATATGTGTCCTATTTTATTAAGAATTTTTCGTTGTTACGATAGAAAAAAAGTCACTTCTACTTAAGAGTTTCGCGCCGTAAGATAAAAAAAACGTAACTGACCATTTACGTTTTTTTGTATTAACTTTCTCGTATGCCTATACTGAGCAAAAAAGACATTTATACCAGATACGTCCTTGATTTTAAGTTCATGGTGTAGATGCGTTTTGTTTTATTATGGAGTCGAAAAGTTTGTCACGTCGTAGACGCGTCGTGTAAAACGTGTAGAAGCGTCTTTTCTATTTAGTTTTCATATGTGTGGCGGGGTGCGGAAGGAGACGAAGTGTTCGACATTCTGTCAGTTACGCCCATAGATAATACACTATATACCAGGTTGTGCCTACGCGGCTACGGAGGGAAGGCGCAGTGGCTGCGCCTCGTTCATTTCCCAGGATCGCGAGATAGTTACGAGATAAGAATATTTTCATCGTAACTTTGTAAATAATGCTGTTTTAATACTTTCTGTGCATTTTAACAGCTGGGTTTTCGTCGTAATGTTATTTAATTATTGTAGATATAGTGTTTTAATTATTTGCGGATAGCCTAATAATATTTATTTATATTATATTTTATCAAACTACCTACGATTTACACTCCAATTCAGTTGTGTAATTAAATTTAATGATTTTTGTGTCTATTTTAGTAGTACCTAATAATTATTTTAAACACATATTTTGTATAATATTTTGATACTTTTCTAGTAAAGTTGTGAATTTCATTGTACTTATTTTGATAGAGGGTAGATGTTAGTGGATAGCTATTTATAATACCTAGTAACAGTACGTTGGTGAAGTAAGTAACAATTTTTTTATTACTGTATGTAACACATAGTAATGCGTTGAGAAAATTAGTCAATATTACTTATTTTTTGTTTTCATAACTACATAAATAATAAGATTATTATTTTCCTATTATTTTTATATTATAAACGCGAAAGCCTATGCGCCTGAAAACAGAAGGGAAGTTTGGTATAATTTACAGGTTAATAAATGATTCAGTGAATTTGACCGTACACGAAGTGTAAGAAGAAGATTTTGTATTATTATATTTTATTGTATTTATATTTATGGATAGATAGGTATTGTATTTAAGGCAGAGACTATAAGATGTTGAATTATTACTATACGAGGATATTACTTAGGGTTGGGAAACAAATATTTATGGCTGTGACATTGCCTTGGAAACTAAAACATTCCATTTATGTCTAGTTATTATGTTAGTAGTCACAAAAATAAATTTTTTAAACTTTGTGTTTATAACACTTGGTTACGGTTGTGGCAAAGCCGTAAAGATCATAAAACTACGTTGAGGTGTATTTTTAGGTGATATTTAGTTCTGCTTTTTAATAGTTGATTTATTGATGTTTGTTTTATTTTAATCTTAATTGTGTTTCTAACAATATTCTGAAACTCTATGATCTAATAAAAGTGTAGATTTTAAGTATCACAAAACTTTTTTGAAGTGGAATTTAAGTTTTATGTTCTCGTGTTTTATAACTCTATCAAATACATTTTATGAACCGCTTCATAATTTTAGACGAGACGAGAGAGACGAGACGAGAGAGAGAAACGAGAAAATTTTTAAAATATTCAGTATACACACTGTAAAAAAAATTATATATGTAATTTTATAACCGCTCCTCAGTGACCGAAATTCCGAGTCAGCTTGTTCAGTTTGAATTTTTTAAATAAATATTGATTAAAATAAAGAGACTTTCATTACGAAATAATTACTTGATAGGTAAAATGGAAATAATTTTATTATTGCAACCTTATTTCATTCGTAATAAAAGTGACATTTTTGCAGAAGCGTCTTTTATTATTAAATTTTTGATGGCAAAATTAATATGAATAAATTAAAAATATATACCTAGCACACATATGATATTATAATAATCGTATGTGTGCTAAGTATAAAAGCCGCATATGGCTTGTTGCGCTTTTCTCACTCAGTTGGAAGTGATTCGTATAATTTTTGTGCTAATATAAAACACTTTTTTAGATTTTTTTATTAAATATAAATGAAATTAAAAAATCCAATACATGCGTATAACAAAAAAGTGTACAAAATAATATCATACGTTAACACTACGATAAAAAATATTTACTACACAGCAGGCTTTTTCCTGTTTTGTCATTTCAATGTCAATTTTTTACTCGAAATTTACATTTTGTTGGATGCGTCTTTTTAACTAACGGGGGCAGTAGGATAGCTATGAGGTTTTACTTATTCTCGCTACTTATGCTCGCATATCTTTTGAAGTAAGCATTTACTGCTATTTTGCTGAGTCAATTTTAGAGAAACCTATAGTTACTTCTTTTAATTGATTAATATTTTAAATAAATAATGAAATACTTACAGCAATATTGTTTGTGAATTGCAGTACTGCAGCTTTAGTGGCAGAATAAACAGGTAAATGCATATTTGGCTTAAGAGCCAAGATTGATGAAACGTTAACTATGACTCCTACAGAACCACCTTTATCAATCCCCATTGCAGCTAACGCCATCATTGTGCTGCATATAACTGCTGTCTAAAATGAATGAAGTCAAGTTGTCTTGTAATAATTTTATAGCCACGTTGTAGCTTACGACTACAACGCGAATGTGTCAGCTCCAACGTGAAAGGAAAGCGCTCACAAAATAATAAATACAAGAGGAAATTTCATCAAAATATTAATGTATTTCGTTTGGTAAATTACAAAAATCGGAGATCGTTTTTCCTGGTAACGAGGCATTCCATATTAGTCCTCAGGGTCTGATTATTTTACTAAAAACGTTTTCATATTTACAATTTTCACAATATGCTTTAATGTTATCTTAGTGTTTTTAAAAAGTCTTCTTTGTAGTAAGTACCACAATTAGACAATCCAAAAAAGGCCAGAAAGACCTCAAAGCCTCTAAAAGATGATGGTACAACCATATCTTATTTTTCTTGGCCTTTATTCTTTGTACTATTCATTATTGATATAGTGAGTGTATTTAAAAATTGTCAGGTTTATTTGTTTGCAGACGATTTAAAAATAGCTAAAGTTATAAAGCAAGAATCTGACGTATTAGAACTACAAGCGAATCTTGATATACTTGTAAAATGGTGTGAAACAAATCGAATGCTGCTCAATCCGGATAAATGTAGTTTTCTTAAATTCACAAGAAAAAATAATCCATTAATGAGGTCTTATAATGTTTTGGGTAAAAACCTGACGGAAACCAATTCCATTCGAGACCTGGGTGAGATATTTGATAGCAAATTAAGATTCGATAAACATATTAATTCTACAGTGACTGCTTCTTTTACGCTGCTCGGCTTTGTTCTTAGACAGTCTAAAGATTTCAAAAAGGTAACAACAATACTTCAACTGTACAACAGCTTGGTCCGTAGCAAACTTGAATATTGTATGGTCCTGGCAAGTATGGTCTCCCGCTTACAAAAACTACATTGAAAGAATCGAACGTGTTCAAAAAAAAAACTCATTAAACACCTAATATTCAAGAGTGCTACAATAATAAACTTGCTTACTTTAGGATGAAACCACTGGCAGTTCGTAGATCTCTTCTGTCCATGTCCTTTCTTTAGGACTGACAGCACTCGAACAAAACTTGGAAGAATTCTCCAATAACACGTATATCACGCGTATGCAATGTATGCGTAAAAAATATGGCAACACTGGACATTGGTTGTGACGGGCTCACACTTTTTATAAAAAAAAGTAACGACTGTTGAGAAAATTAATTATTCACTAACTTTATGCCAAACTTAACTTTTATTTATGTTATAAAAACTATTAACTTTCTTTTGTTCGTAAACTTGTTTTTGTTCCAATTACCATTAAAATAGGCAAATTATAAACACTGCTATTGTTTTAGAATGATGTGTTCTCCTATAATTGGTAGTACATAGTAATTTATGGATATAAAGCATGTGTTATAAGTAATTTAATATGTACAACAAAAAATAAATAAATAAATCTTAGATACCTGTGAAATTCTCAGACCAACGACGGAGAACAGCGTCTAGAAAATGTGCTTAGACATCTGGCACTTACATTGACAATTCATATGCGTTGGAAGAGGCTCTTACCTAACTCTTTTAAAACTTTTTATACTTACAAAGTTGACATCCACCATTCGCTTGTATAAAGTGTCTTCGGCAGTAAGAATTGCAGCGTTGTTTATTACTATATCAAGCTTGTAGAACTTATTTAATACTTTTTTAAAGGCAGCATTAAGCTGTGTTTCGTTTGAAACATCACATTTAATAAACATAACCTTAAGAGTGCCAAATACATTTATAAGTTCCCTCTCCAGCACCTCCCCTTCACGTTGGGCAACGTCAAGGTATGCAACATGCTGTAACAGAAATTTATAACTAAGTTAATATTAAACTAAATTATTTATTTATTTAGATTTTATATCTGCAAAGGGTTATTATAATGTTAAAGAATTTGTGGATGATAATAACACCTGGGAAAGGTGATCGCTACCAAGCTATTTCTGTAAGCTATTATTTGAAAAAAAAAAAAAAACAAATAGTCCCGCTGGGTTTCTTGCTTGTTCTTCACAGGACAGAGGTTTTTTTCGAACCAGTGGTAAATGAAAAAAGTGACTTTCAATCAATATTGTTTATAATCTACATTGAATAAAAAAGTTTCTGTTTCGGTTAACTAGCAATCCGCTCCGGTTTCGCACGGCCGATTTTTTAAACTTAAAAAAATGCTACTATCCAAAATCATCCAGTTTACGTAGGTGATATATTCAACACGGGCCACCGTTGGATCAGAGGGGAGTGGCTATATGCAGACTTTCCCCTTTGTCAAGGTCCACGCGGTCCTATGCTCCTATGTGTACAACAAAACCAGTTGCAGCCGCACTGCTCACTAGACTAAAAGTAGTTGCTCGGCTGAATTGACGTCGTACAAAAATGCCGAACTGTTCAGTTATTGTTGCAAAAAGAGATCTGTTACGTCAAATTTACAAAAGATAGCGTTACCTTGCATATATAAGTAATTTTAATGACAATATTGCTATTTACTTCTTTTTAAACTTAATAATTACAATAACTTGTAAACGTGTTGTTTCAGATTTGTTTACACACTATCTTCTCACGATCTGCATTTTTTAATGTAATTATAATGAGTGAGTTTCGTAGTTCGTAATAAACACACGTACAGAAGAAATACACACACAAAAACACACACACACACACACACACGTATATATATATATATATATATATATATATATATATATATATATATATATATATATATATATATATATATATATATATATATATATATATAAAGATAAAAGATATTTTTAATATCAATAGATAATATTATATTGTTATATCTGATATATTATTAGATATAGTACTTAGAATTATTATTCGTGAGGTTTTTATTAATGTACAATTTACCCTGGCATCTTGCGAAAGTATATCACGGACCAATCCGGAACCGATACCAGCTGCGCCACCAGTCACTATAACTACTTTGTCATCAAAACAAAATGGTTGACCCATGTTAACATTAAAATATTAATTTGTTGTATAGTTGTTATTATAATGTGTGAAAATTTTTATCATTGAATTTCGTTTTTCTTCTACAACACAAACATTTAAGTTACTTATTATATTTCTTAACTCATAGACAGGCAACGTTAAACTAAAATAAACATGAACAACTTATTGACTCAATAATCGATAATGCATAAGCAATCGGCAAAGCGAGTTATCTATACTCGTAGGATAAGAGAGAATTCGTCAACAATTCATTTAATTTTGTAACTATTTCAGATAAGACACTAGAGTACTTTTAAATTTGAAGTGGTGAGAACATTTAGTGCAATATGTTACCTAGATTTTACAAGTTTTCATTTTTCGAAATAAATTTGGCGTCCCCTTTGCCCTCGTAACACTATCCTCTTCCAGTTAAGTTTAGCTATTCACGCAATATAGACGCTTTATTTCTATGTAATCATCTAACTATAAAATTTATTGAAAGATGTTGAAGTGTAATAATGTCAAGGTTTATAAAAATATTAAAAAGTGTGAGTATAATCATAATAATATATTTTATGTTACTAAAATCACACAAAGTAGTAAAATTGAAATCTCTTCAATCGCATTTTGTTAGTTGTTCTAAACCTTTTCACGATCGCAAAAACAGGTATTTAAAAGGATGTTGCAAGTTAGTGCTATAAAAACATGTATGGAAAGCTTTGCTTATTCGAATGGGCTGGAGATATAATGCCTGTGGCAGTTAAACGTTCTCCGAATGTATGGGTACGCTTCTTTGGTTTTCTTCGTATTATAATCATCGAGAGTGGGGCTTTTTATTTAACTTTTATCTTCAATCTTCAAAATTTTACATCAAAAGGGTGTATTTTCTTGTAAACGTGAAACACACTAAATAAAACAAACAATCTAAAAAGAATTACCAAAGTTTATTCCAACCTCATCATCATCATTACAGCCCTTCAATAGTCCACTGCTGAACATAGGCCTCCCCTAAGTAATGCCATAGAGCACGGTCCTGAGCCACCTGCATCCATCGACTTCCTGCATGTCTTACCGGGTCGTCACTCCATCTAGTGGGGTGTCGCCCTACACGACGCCTACCGGTACGAGACTGCCACTCGAGCACTTTTCCCCAACGGTTGTCGGTTCTTCGAGCTATATGGCCGGCCCATTGCTACTTCAGCTTACTAATCCTTTGTGCTATGTCGGTCACTCTGGTTTTACTGCGGATATCCTTATAGCTGAGTCTATCACGCAGAGAAACTCCGAGCATAGCCCTCTCCATAGCTCGCTGAGCGACCTTAAGCGTCCTTATATGGCCAGCAGTGAAGAACCACGTCTCAAATCCGTAAGTCATCACTGGCAACACGCTTTGGTTGTACAATCTAGTTTTCAGAGTTTGAGGTATACCTCACGGGAAGATGTGTCGTAATTTCCCGAATGCTGCCCAGCCGAGTTGAATCCGTCAATTGACCTCTCGGTCGACGTTGGACTTACCTAGTCGGACTATTCGTCCCAGGTAAACATATTCGTCAATAACTTCGAGCATAGTGCTCCCAATAACTACCGGCATAGGTGTGACATGGACATTAAACATGATCTTTGTTTAGTCCATGTTCATCTTAGGACCTATCCGTTGGGAGACACCATTGAGGTCATTGAGCATAGTGCTTAGGTCCTCCAGCGATTATGCCATAAGGACTATATCGTCGACAAATCGAAAGTGAGTGATGTACTTGCCATTGATGTTAATACCGTATCCTTTCCAGTCCACTAGCTTGAAAACGTCTTCCAATGCAGCGGTGAAGAGTTTCGGGGATATAACGTCACCCTGTCTTACAACTCTCTGCAGTTGGATATGTTTCGAACTCTGGTTCTGTACTCGGATAGCTATCGTAGCCCTACTGTACAAACACTTCAGCACTTCGATATACCGACAGTCAACTTGGCACCGCTGAAGGGAGTGTAGCACCGCCCAAATTTCGACGAAATCAAAGGATTTCTCATAGTCCACATACGCCAGGCAAAGTGGCAGATTGTACTCTTCGGTCTTCTGTACAATCTGCCGCAGGGTATGTATATGGTCTATGGTACTGAAGCCTTTTCGGTAACCGGCTTGTTCGGGAGGCTGGAAGTCGTCGAGTCTACGTGCGAGACGATTCGTAATGACTCTCGAAAACAGCACGTAGACGCGGCTCAGAAGGGAAGTCGGTTTGTAGTTCTTCAAGAGAGCGTTGCCGCCTTTCTTAAAGAACAAGACCATCGCAATTCTGCTCTACGCCTCTGGAGTAGTGCCACCATGGAGGACGGAATTGAAGAGCTTCTGAAGGACTTCAAGTACCTGTGTTCCACCCGCTTTCAGAAGCTCCGCTGTAATTCCATACTCGCCTGGGGCCTCGCTTTTTTTAAAGTTTTTAAGATGCTGGAGAGCCATTCTAATCTCGCTCAGACTGACGTCCGGGATATCATCGGAATATTTATTCCAACCTACAGATTATAAATCTGATATAACAGTAAACTCCATATTTAGCACATTACCAGTTTTTTGCTCGGGGGCGTCGATATGCACTTACGTACTATATACTTATAATACTATAAAAGCGCGGTATGGTATTAATTGTTGATGGTTGAAAAATATAAATAGTTATATTGGGTTGTTTGCAATGTCTACTCCAAAAATAGCTTTGTATTTGTATTTTTAAATAAAATGGAACAACCGATAACTGCCGTAACGTGTAGATAAATATTGGTTGTTTACTGTTAAAAACATGCTTTCTAGCCAATTTTCTTAGCATTTCCGCGACATAAAGTTTTATATTATTTTTCTATTGACTTTTTTCAAATTTAAATACAAATTCTGAACTGAAATACCGCACTTTTAGCATCAGCATGAATGAAGTAAGTAGGTACTACGTGGCTTGATGCTGCATTTTAGGAGATATTTACAAAAGTTCTACCTCTTTCACCGTTATCCTTGCTCATATTCGTATCCTATAAACTTCAAAGTACTTACAACAAGAAATTTGTTTTAGATATGGCTTCCTGGCACAAGAAGATATACATAGAGGTTTCGCCCCAACCTCTTATTGTAATAAAAACAGCTGTCATCGTTGAAGAAATAACCATTTTTTGATTTTTGATAAGATGTCTAAAATAAGGGAAATATAAATCAAAAGAATATCACAATGATAGAACTATTTAAAAGATATCGGAATATAATTATCCAAATCCGGACGGAGATTAGCGTTAAAAGCGTGTAATCAGTTATTACAAAAATCATGTCATAATATTTGGTAAAATACTGTTGTTTGTACATCGTAAGCGATTAATGTAACTAATGTTGAAGTAACTTGCTTAATATGATCTTATAAATTTAACTTATAAAGAACAAGAAAATCAAACTACTATATACTACATCGAAATCACCTTCATAACATAATAGAGCCATGTTGCAGCTATATTGTTGTGGAACTGGAGACCCTTTCTACTGGAAACCACATTACTCCTCAGGGATGACAACGAATCTGCATTTTGATCCTTAATCGAGGATAGATGTAGATGTCTATGGGCCATAGCATCCACTTACCATCAGGTGGACTGTGTGCTCGTTTGCCACCCTTATTCTATAAAAAAAAACATTACAGATCTTCACTTTTGTTACGTAGAATTATATTAAACTTGTTCAAATTATCTTTGTCTTAAATTCTTAGATGAATAATCATCCAAATCCGGAATAATCATTTGAAGGCCAAATAATTGACTTTGGTTATTTCAGCCCGCAGCCGAGCCCTTAGCAACTGCTTTATTGGCTTTTATTTAAATTAATTAGTTTCTAATATTCATGAAATATAAACGAATATAGTGTACATTAGCAACATGGCCTAAAAATGTGTCCGTTTACTCACCATTAAATTTATTTTTAAATATAAATCTGAAGTGACACACGAATCCTTAGTCCATCTGATGGACTAAGGATTCGTGTTCATGTTCATGGACACCTGTAGTCGAGTTCAAACAAACAAGGATACAGTTGCGTTGTCACCTCTGAAAGCTAAGATGAAATGCCTCAAACCTCAAAGCCCTACAATTGTTATGGCTTCCTATGCGCTTCAGAACTGACAATATTGAAAACAAAATTATGTTGATTACAGTTCACTAGGTATTTCTCCACCTAGGAGTTCGCCTGCGAAGGTATCTGTGACATATTTCCGCCGCGAAAAAGAAGTGCACGTGCAATAGTACATTGAAGTATTAAATGTACTTTATTTTTGCTAGTAGCTTGAACTACATGATGTATCAAATATTAGAACATAAAAGTGGTCTTATAGGTTTACCAGCGGTTACCTGAAATTCTCTTTATTCCTGATCCAGTGGGAACTTTGTAAAATTATTCCTGAATTCTTGTCTACATTATAAAAGGAACCTCTGTGCAAAATTTTACCACTGTACAAAATGACTGGGCGTTGATAAGTGTTTATAGTATGTAAGTGAGTGAGTGAATCGGTTTGTCTTTTCATATTTATTGATTGATATTAATATGAGATGTGTGTTCGTCAGAATAAATTCACTAGATACTACTCAACAACAAAATTTGTTTACGAAAACATGTTACTGTTATTATCTGCATTCTTATCTTATAAGTAGTTTATATGTAAATAAGTGTTTATTCAATATAATCGACATCGAGTCGATTATTGACTTTTCGTAATTAGTATAAATAAAATAATTACATCGTGATATTTATTCTACTATACCACTCTGGTGAAAGATAGATAGAAGTATATCGAATCGCTAAAGCTCCACTTAAATCACAAATTATGGTCATGGGAAGCCTAAATTCCTATGCATTGGTCGGTTTTGCATTCAGAGCTGGCCATATCTCCTACATAGCTTAGTGAGTAAGGGCAACTATTCAAATAATGAATGTTCCAATAGGACATTTTTCATAAGCCTGTGCTCAATATTGAATTAAGAAGGACTTTACAGAAGATGTGGTAACGAAGTCCATTTTTATTCTAACACAGTCCATCTGATCGAAAGTGAATGCAGTGGTTCATAGACACCTACATCTGCCACCAGAATTTTATTCAAAATAATCAAATTCATGTGCATTTTCATCTCTGAGCCCCGAGATAGAAAGCTTCGTAGCTTGGTTAAAGAGATACCCCCGTATTCCCATACGAAAATATTATAACCCGGAACTGTAAACGTAAACCTTTGTGTTTACGTTTACAGTTCCGGGTTATAATATATCTGGCACATATAATAGTGCCGGTGTGTTGATGTCAAAGGAAAATTATCATTATTTTGCAATTTTATTTTAATAATAAAAGTCTGCATTTTTAAGTTTTAGTTCGTAAATAATATGAAACTGTGTTCTTCTATAAATGGTTGAAATCACTAAGATACAAAGTTTCAAAAGATGCATTTTCATCCAAACTTTAAAACAATTAATGGAGCTGCAGTGATCGCACTAGTTCAGGAAGTTTATCGTTTTATTATATAAGTTGAAGATTGGATATGAATATGAAGTTGCAAATCCTAACTAACATTAAAATGATCTATCCTAAAACTCAGCTCTTTTACATCCTTTCAGATTTTCTGTTCAATTAGGACTTTGTATCCAAAAATGAGTTGGGGACCTTGCGGTGGTGGATGCTGTGATGGGGGCAACACACCCTGTACATGAATCACTATCACGTATACACGTGCTTTTTCCTTAAAAACAAATGCTAACTATTTATTAAAAAAAAGTCCAAAAATGCACGTCTTATTAGAAGATTTCCGCCAGCCAACAACTTTATCGTTATTACTACAATATGAGTGTCGCTGAAAGAGAATTGCATGTATTTGCCGCTGTTTCATTTTAGCTGTTATGCTAGCTTGCGCATTTTGACGGTATTTCTCGACAGTATCCGGGTTAGTATTTGGCATAAGAAATGTCTAGCAGTTTATTTTCCGAAACATTTCCAGCTTACTATGGAAAAATAAAACTGTTCTGTTTACTCCTACAACATATCCCGTACAAAAGATACGTTTGTAGATTCTGTAGCGACACAACTACTTGTAAGTAACTGTGATAAATGAGCACCTTAACTTTTTCGGGGAATATGGAAGCTTTCATAAAATATTAGCAAAAAGCCTAATAGCACTTTGGGATTTATTGTATTTTTTATTTATTTATTGGATATATTAAATATTAGAACATACACACAATAGTTTATTTTTAATTTTACGTGACTTAAATACTTATTATATACAAAGTTTCGACCTGAAATACAAACCGAAAACCTATTATAAATTTGATATTTATAATGGACGAAATATTTTGGGTATCCACTATTTTTAAATATAGATTTAGAGCACAAATTGCTCAGTACTTTCTGACAAAATAACACCACACAAATATTATTTCCATTTGAAGCGTTTTAGTTTGATACCATGAAATAATATATTAGATAGACATGGTCGTTGTTTTCCAATTACCATTTTAAATTAAAACTTTAACATACAATTTGTACAATTTTCATTGCTTTGATATCTTTATTAATTGAATTATTTTTATATTACATTCAATTTCAATAAATAAAAAAGACATATTAAGTCCATATTATTGTATATTTGTAAACTAAAAGATCAATTATTTGTTGCATCATCATTACAGCTCATCACAAGTCCACTGCTGAACATATGCCCACCCAAGGACCGCCACAACGCAAAGTCCTGAGCCACCTACATCCAATGACATCCTGCATTTCTTACAAGGTCGTTATCTCACTTAATGAAACGATGCCCTACACTTAGCTTACCGGTACGAGGCTGATACAAAACGCCTGGTATTGCAATCGTCACTCCACCAGCCAAAGGTGGCAATTATGGCAAATCCTCCCAACATCACAACAGGAGAAGCCCTAGGGGAAGAATAGGAGAAGATTTTAATATTATTACGAGCTGATAATGATGAAGAATTATTTTTGAATTTGTTGAATTTTGATTAACTTTATTAAATATCTATAATCTCATAAATAAACGAGAAAGGGTTTTGAAATGTAGCAGTTTTTTTTTTGTCAAAATACAAAATTTTGTGTCCGATTTTCTATTAAAAGTCATAGCTCAGGTTGCTCCATTTCAGTCCCACGAACACGTATTTATTGTTTGAGCAATCAACGTAAAAGCTTTCTTTAGATGGCATGTGTATAGTGAAAGCATAGCTAATGTGTAACTTAAAATTTACATGTCTATTTACACAAACGTGCTTATTTTGTATTCTTTAACATATGATCGTAACTTCTTATATAATTTATTTTTTATTTTTATAAAACTGAAGTGGTAGGTACGTGGCTACTGCAGCCATCTTTAAACAAAGGAGGCTGCAGATGAGTTCTCATTTCTTAAGACTAAGATGGAATGCCGGGGACTAAGACGTAATACATACAGATTCGTTGTTACCTCATGGACTAAGATGGAAAAGGGATTGAGATTTTTTCGCACCTCAACCGATGGCAAGTTCATGAAGTCCAGTGTTAAAGCAGCCGCAAAAACTAGGTATCCCAGGTAGTCCAAGAAAGCGGCGGTACTTCAGGCAAGGGCACCTTATAATAAGCGCAAGTCTGGTCTCGCATCAACGTGGACCGCAAGCTCGTTTGCTCCCTCTTCTATAAATATAAATTAAGAAATGTAGTAGGTACTGCTGTCACATATAGGCTAGTGCTGCAAAATGCCACCTAGCAGCGATGGATTCAGTGGATAAATGAGCTAAGAGGATAAGCCTATAACCTTGATTTTGTTGAAACCAATCTAATTCAGCCTCGAGCACAGGCGCAGAGTAGCCAGCATCTCGGTATTCTATAAGATGCATTTCGGAGAATGTGCGCAAGAATTACTTACATGATTTAATTCCGCCCTTTCCTTTCCACCATCGGATAACCAGGTGATCGGTGGGTCTTCACTACTTTGACGTTGATATTCCACACATCACAACGAAAGTCTTTCGTAATGCGTATAGGAAAGGAGTGAAACAATTTGCCGGCGTTTGTCTATGCTATTTAGCGACAAAAAAGTGAGAAGGTGGTATCTATCCACCACCACCAGTCCTATCACCTAGAAAACCAAGTTACAATAATATACCTCATCTCCTAATGTTCAATACTACAATTTTCTTCTAAGCTTAAGGTTGTAAGGCTTTTTAGCGATAAGGCCGCCTAATTGTACCTACCTCTTAAGTTTTACCCCTTATAATCTGTTTTGCTTGTTATCGTTTTTGTGGTGTACAATAACATCTACGAGCACTTAACCCTATATATTATGGTTAAGTGCTCGTAGAATAACATATATAATTATAACTAGCTGCTGTACGCGGATGATGTTGCTTATGCCAGCGACAACGGGGTCGTCAAAATCCAAGATTTAAAACGTCTGGTGTCGAATTCTAAGACCCCGGGGACGGGAAAACAACGTGATGCGCGAGACGATTCGAGACGTTCCAGATCTTTCATTTTTGTAAGTCAACACGAAATGCCCATCAGACTAAACAACTTTAGCTAAGACGTCATTCCTATATATGTTATAATGTCGCTGGGCTTCGGAGTTCCACAACAGGTGTTCCAGATCTTCAAATTTATTCTCACAACAGAAAAAAACTCTTCACGTGGAATATTTTTTCCTATGACACCATTTTTATATCTCTTATACTTTAGCTGGTCTGTTGCGGTTCTGCATCAGGTGTTCCATTTTCCAAAATAAATTATAGCCTATATGTTACCTAGACTTAACACTTATACAACAAAAAACTTTTCATCTCGTATATTTCACCGATACAGTGCGGAATGCACCGGATCCCAAGGGTACACTGAATTAACAATAATATTGCAAATCACTTAAAAAAAATTCTTTATATACTACAGCTGTACTTGGCTTTGCCCACGTTCTCGGTCACGCGCAAGTCGTATCTCACGCTCCTGACTGCTTTCAAGTGATCGAGCAGTCTCAGAGCGGATATTCTGAAAACTTAACCTCTGATCCCTCTGTGTAACCGTTTCGGATGCGCGAGACAAAGAATGACGATCCCGGTCGATAGCTAAAAGCATTTCTCGTTGTTCCACACTTTCCTGAGATCGAGAAGCAGTAGTGCGGACCGATTTAAATTCTAGTCGTAATTGGCGCTGCGTGCTAGTATCTGCGAACAAACTTAGTGCGTTACGCTCACGTTTAGCACCTAGCCGTTGTTAACGCTCTGCGTGGGTTCGAGAGAAACTACTGCTACTACTAACTAACCTGCGCATCTTAGAAACCCTTGAGTTTCGAGACAGATTTGATTTTTTTCTAAAAGGCATGGCTAGATTCCTTCTTAATCCGATACTAACGATATTCAAAACATTGAAAAGTTATCGAATAAGTACGTAAGAATTGCTAGTAAGGTAGTAAGTAGAAAAATAATAATTATTCGCAGAAAAATTAAACACATCAACCAACACAGACAACAAAGGTAACCCCTGTTTCTATAGGATGGGAGCGGCCCAGGGGGGGTACACTTCCATACTTTAGGTTGGGTTCAATAATTTGCAAAGAGACTAGTGCCATCTCTTACTATATCCCCATAAACTTTCTAACATTAAATTCTAAAAGGTGCGCTAGATGGCGACTACACCAATTCTGGTTATTCTCGAACTGGCATGTACCTAGCAACTTTATATAATATAATGGCTACCGGTGTCTGAACAAGTTGTTGTTTTATTATAGTTTATAAGTGATTTTCGGTTGTTGTTACAATAAGTTTGGTTGAGTTGGGATTAGCCCTCTGTTTCTTGTTGTCTGTTTATATTTTCATGCTAGAACCACATTGTATGTTTGTGTAGTGTTGTGCGAAATAGACGCTCTCCGGTAACCCGGTGGACATATTTGGTTTGGTGTTGTATTTTAATGGGGTCAGGTTTGTCAGGACTTTAAGTACCGGTTTTCTATTCACTTTCAGAAGCTCCGCTGTAATTCTTTTTTTTTGCCACTTTTATTATTTTCTTCTTGCTACTTTTAAGGTGCTGGAGAGCCATTCTAATTTTGCTCAGACTGACGTCCGGAATATCATCAGAATTGTGTTGGATAAGACTTGCGTGTGGCTCCAACGATGATGTGTACAGCTGCCCATAGATCCTTTCAATATCACTCAAAATCTCAGGAGTCCCGGAAACGATGCCGCCACACTCAGCCTTCAGCTTTGGCAGTTGGCTCTTTATGACAGACAGATCTCTGACAAATACTTTGGAGCCCTGGTTCTGCTCGATCGTTTCTTCAATACGGGCACTATCAAAGTTGAGTAAGTCCCGCCGCACCTCCCCCCGAACGGGTTCCCGCATTGTCGTGGCGGGAGAGGGGGGTTTAGTAGCCGTGGCTTGGTCACCCGGGTAAACTAAGAGGAACCTACTCGGCTTGGCCGAGGAGGCCACTCAGAGTGGGCTTGGCGAACTTCTGATATGTGTTTGGTGGACTGCGGCAAGAGGGGTGTCTTCTCGCCGCAGTCGAGATGGAGTCGCGAAAGTAGAGGAGTGTTGGTATGGCGATGCGCCACTTGTCCTATCCTCCATGACTCTCACGGGGCCGCACCGTTAATTGATGCGGTGGTGGCGGGGCTGCGGGGGGGGGGGGGAAGACGAGTGTCGGTATTGCGAGGCACCGCTCCCTACCCTCCGCAGCCGAATCTTGGTTGACGGCGTAGCCATAGACCAGATCAGTTGCTGGGCTCAGGAAGGCTAGTGCTTCTGAGTACTCGTTTCTGTGCTGTGTTCTGGTGCGCTTTACCTGAAAAGGAGATGGGGGAGGAGTAGTCCTCTCCCGAGGAGGGGCTGTCCTGGAGCGGCCAGCGCTGGCGAGGCCGTGGATGTGTGCTAAAGCATTCTCGTGGCTCCGTCGATATGCGACAAAGGTAAAACACTATGGGGTTTTAGTCAGTGCGAGTCCGATATAACCTGTTCTTGCCCCCGCGAGTCAGGTATACGTAGGCATTTCCCCATCTAAAAAAAGTCCCGCCGCATGTATTTGGAGATCTGTCTGTTCAGTTGCCTGTATGGTGTCAAATCTTCTGACGACTGCAGCTTCATCTCCTGTTTAACAGGCATGAGATTAAGAGTGTGATCGGAGAGTTTTTGTTTTCTTCTGCGGCAGGTCTTGCAGAACTTATCTTCGATCGCATGAACTTTTTCACGAGGTGGTCATTTATATCGTCCATTGTATTGCAGTCTTTCAGGAACTGAAAATGGTTTTGTAATTTGAGCTGAAAGGTTTCGGGAATTTAGAATGAGATGGGGATGGAGCGTTGACTTCATTAGACGAGACCTCTCCAATTTTTAACATTTAGGTTCAGTGTGCCTCTCTAACCATTTGGTGATCGCTGCCAGTTTTCACCCTTGCAATCACTGAGACATCACTGATCAGTTGCAGTCTAGTCGTCATAATGAAGTCAATCTCATTTTTTGCCGAACCGTCGGTGCTCGACCAGGTCCATTTTCTGTGGGGCCGCTTCTGGAAGAAAGAGTTCATCGTAAAGAGTCCCTCTATCTCTGTGAAGTTGGCCCTATCCAAAATTTTCTTCTGTTTTGTTAATTAGCTCCCTGTTTTTTCTTGTGCCTAGTTTTGCAATAAAGTCTCCCATTAACACTTTATAGTGTGTTTTGGAGCACCTCTTGCAAAGACTTGTACGACATTCAGCGTTTGGTGATTCTGAATATAGTGTACACAACCCTCGTCGACACACTCCCAATCTTTACAAAGTTGTTAACAAGAAACTTATAGACGATAAATCCAACACCTCCTTTTGACAGATAGTCAACTTCCCGGTAATAGAACATGTTGCCGGATTCGAGAATCACCGTGTCTTCCCCCCCCTCTTCGGACCTCGGATAATTCATTATATTCCAGCGCAACTTGTCTACATCTTCTTCCAGCTCTAGGATCTTCTCGTCAGTCCCCAGGGTGCTTGCGTCGACTTGACCTGGCAACTGTATGTTGCCAGGTCGAGTCGTCTTAGGTGGCAACCAAACCTCCACCGGAGATTCTTAGTATCCCCTGCCCCGCCGTTACCATGGTCGATACCGTAGTCATCAATAGCGGGGCTGCCGGGGACTGGAGGCCATTTACTTATGTCGTTGCTCATTGCATTGTGTGTTGCCATAGTTGCCACGCTTGGCGAGCGGGTTGGCAACTGAAGCTTTTTGTTGCACTTTGTTGCTGTTATCCGGAAGATGCTGCTGCTCATCTACCGCCCGTTCCCCTCTGTCGCATTTTACGACACTACACGGTGAATCGCCACTACACTTAGCTATATATTACACTAAATTATGACTGTGTGACGTAATTAATAAAAGTAGGTAGGTAAACTGTTAATAGCTGACAATTATCTACGTTCTGTACTGCAGGCCTGTTCACCTTTTTGAAAGCATTCGAGAGCTGAGGTATTCGATCTTAGTCCTCAGGGGTGACAACCCATCTGCATTTTGATACTTAACAGACATCCCTTGTGTATGATTTAGAACTTTGACTCAATGAATTACCCAAAACTGCGCAGAACCTGAAATAGCTAGGCTAGGGCTCTGGTTCTGGAAAATCCAGAAAGCGTGATCATACATTTCCGCAACATAAATTATTGGTTTTAAACTACTTGTGTAAAGATTGTTCTTTTTATTGCATCTTAGGGTAACGAGTAGTTTATCAAAACGAGTAAGTGACACAGTATTGCTGCGGCGACGGTGACTTATATTCAAATTAACCAGAGAGTCGGGTGCCGCAGGAAAGCATATCATCATCATCTATTATTACAGCCAAGACAGTACATAGCCGTGATCCGTTGCCTTATCGTAGGCCTTGTATGATGTGCGCGTACGATGTTCCTGCCCGAAATAAAATAAATAAGGGAAAATAAACATTGACTCCCATAATTTGGAAAGAGTCTGTTAAGAGTTACATACATTATATTTGTAGTTCAGACTGCAGAAGAGTGTGAAAGCGGCAATCCGACATGACCTGAGAGATCAGGTGCACGACCAACGGCTTTGCGTGCTTTCCGAAACACTGAGTGAAAAGCCGCCAGCTTTCTGACTAGGGGCTACTATTGAGAATTTCTTGAAAGACTTATAATATTAAGTATTCCGTGCTATAATACAATATTTTAAGTTACGATCATATCCACCGACAGTAATATAAAGATAATTCAAATACTGTAGTAATTCTGTTTAGTTTTAATGTTTAATTACAGATAGCGAAGCAACTGATTCAAAAAGGCTAGTAAATATTAAAATAAAATAGCAAAAGCCTCTTTTTAATTATTTGCTATTAAGGGCTTTTCAGTTTGATTACTTACGAAGTTTTGAAACCGTGTACTAAATACGAGTAGCTCTTGATATGAACAACAGTTCTGTTTTCTGACACAGCGTAAAATTTATTTTATGAACATACATTAATCACACGCTATAACTTGTTGGTATAGAAATACATCCTTTCCTGTGATGTGTTTATCTGAACTGTACTTCTGAGTCATACTCGAAGATAAGCACTGTTGATAGAAAAAATATTTCTCTAATTCATGGTATATGTGATTTATCTCAATCGACCAACAAAACGTTTTAATTTTCAATTCACTTCAAAAAAGGAGATGGTTCTCAATTCGACTATATTTTTTTATGTGTGTTTCCTCAGTCATTTTTTTCTAGGTGAACCAATTTTGATGATTCTTTATATTTGAAAGCTGGTGCTTCATATGTGGTCCCCAATAAATTTGATCACGATCTGACCAGTAGTTTTTGAGTTATCCTTAATAATGCTTCTTTAATTGACTTCGACTACATTGATGACGTCCTCATTTTACTTATATTGAAGTCGGTTGTACAACATTTTTAATTTTACCACTATATTTCTGTCAGAAAGTTACATTTGAGGGTGCCATCCTCGTGATCGTGAAGTGTTAAAGTGAAGATGTTTCAAGTAGCAACATAATTTAAACAGCACTCGCACCTCTGCAGCGAGTGCATCACCTACGATCACGCCACCTGCTACATTCCCATCCTCACTACGGAGTGGTTTTGTAGTCATATAAATTGCGTCTGTTCGTACGACCGGCTATTCTTTTCGTAGATATAATTATGTTAAAGTCGAAACTCATAACCAGTCTAAACCACTTTTGACTGCAAAAATCAGGCAAAACTAGTTTTGACTAAAGACGTTGGTCAAACCCCTTTTAACTTCAAAAATATTGGATAATAGTCGGCTAAAAGTGGTTTTGACCGAGAATTCCGCTCAACTCATTCATTCGTTTATTTTGTATATACTTGTAACTGTTTACTGCGTTTTATGTTTTGTAATGTGTTTTTTTTTGGGTAATATTCCTTTTATTTAAATATTTTACAAGAGAAATTTCCGATATATTTTTTTATTTTATTGGATTACTAACGTAAGATACAGCCAACTCAGATAAATACAAATTATTTGTAACATAGTACAATAGGTAACTGTTCTCATACTTATATGTAATCACATCATGCGTTTTATCCTGTTACTGTAATGAAAACACTATAAAAATTATGTAAGTTAAAACAAGACAAAGGTCAATCACGATAGTTACGATAAAGATAAGTCAACATTTTTAATTTTTGCAATAAAAGTAGCGATGCTATCGAAGTGGATGTCAATATCCGGATTCTTCTCAACATATTCATTGTACAAGCGGGTAGCGCGGACCAACGGTGAAAAACGACCCAAATTAGTTCTGGATAGCCTGGACTTAAACAATTTGCATGGATATCTCGGGATTCTGGCGGGGACATTGTATGTTAGTCTATTAAGCAAAGGCGGACAATCGATAGATCCATTAACTATTTTGTGTAATAATTTTAAATTTAAATGAGCTCGACGTTCTGTAAGTTTTATGAGATTGAAGTGCTTTAATTTCTCCTCATATGTTTTGGTAGTTATAGGTGCTCTGTATCGATATGCAAGAGTACGAACAAATCGTTTCTGAATTCTCTCAATTCTATCAACATGTATTTTATAATTGGGACACCACACAGTGCTGCAATATTCCAATTTACTCCTTACATATGTATTGTAGAGATGAATTATAGCGTCTAGTTTTTAAAAATTTTTGGTACATCTTAAGATAAAGCCTAATGCGTTGTTTGCTTCGGTAATAATTTTATCTATGTGGTCTGAAAAGCTCAATTTATTATCCATTAAAACGCCAAGATCGCGAACAGGACTAACAGTTTTAAGTATATAATTAGATATGAAATAACTAGTTTTCAATTTATGACGTTCTCTAGTAAACTGTGTGTGCTGACATTTAGAGACATTAAGATACATTTTGTTTTCCTTGCACCAATCATAAACACTATCTATGTGTGTATATATAATGTTTTACGCATTTTGTGTTAGACATACAACAAGGAAACAACAAAAAAAGGATAAACTTAGCTATAATGATTTTGACTTTCTCGATCCTTGAAGCTGTAAGAGGAAGAAATTTACTTGAATTAGGAGGATTTGAGAAAATCTATCACCTCCTTTGGTTATGGAAAGAGATGTCATTTAAACAAATACCAAAAGAACCTCGTGGCTTCCACTAGATGGCGGTATAAATGTTGCATTACTAGATTTATTATTATTATCATTGTAACAGTGTGTAACATTTTTGGTTGCGATTTTACCATACTCTTTATTCTCTTTTTTATAGAATAGGAGTGACAAACCAGCACACAGTCCACCTGATGGTATATGGATGCTGTGGTCCATAGAAATCTATATTTATCCTCGATTAAGAATCAAAACGCCGACGCGTTGTCACTCCTGAGGACTAAGATGTAATGCCTCGTTTCCAGTAAAAAAGGATCTCCGGATCTCTACGCTCACCATACGAAACAGCAGTATTAAACTGCAATATACGCTGGTATTCTGTAAAAGCGTGGTTCTACTCCAGTCCAGCTGACCTATTCATGCCACAATCACAGATTTTCCAAATAGGATTCTAAATATTTAAAAGTGGCAGTAGCCTAATGTCCGGCTGCAGACCGCGAACTCAAAAGTCGTAAGTTCGAATCCGCAATTCGACTACTGTTGTAAAGCACTCTTAACACAAGCATTTCAATCTTACCGGGATTACTCAAAAATAAATATTAGTAATGTTAATAGCATTTCTAGTTTCCCTATAATTTAAAAAAATATTGCCGACTGGCCTAAGAGAATTCATCACCCCACTTCGTCCAATTAATGTCGTAATAACAAATATGGAAAATGTCAAGAATATTATTATGCCGTCCGATAGGTATAAGTGGTGAAGCCACGCGGCACTTATTTCATGGTTGGAGCACGAATGGGTCGGCTTGACCGGGGAAGGTCCACACTTTGACAGAATACTGGCTTAAAATAGCAGCTCATTGCTACTGTTTCGTATGGTGAGTGTAGAGACCGTAGACCCTTTTTACTGGAAACGGAGGATTTCATCTTAGGCCTCAGGGGCGGCAACGCATCTGCTGTTTGATTTTTAATTGATAAATATATACTGCGTTCCTTTACCACTAGGTGGACCGCGTGCTCGTTTGTCACCCTTATTCTATTCTAAAAAAATTATGCATGTAATTCTTTAGGAGGTAGGAGTCCAAAGAGACGCGAGAGACTCGGGCCACGTCTAACCAAAAAATATGGGATTAATGGTATATGGTGAAAAAGGTGATAAGCTATGATGAGGATTGTATAAGCTATCTCATAGCTTATACAATCCTCATAGTAGCTTTCAACGACATCCTAGGCAAGTTACAGAGTTGGCAGATTTAAAAAGACATATAAATGGGACTTATAACTCCCAGACCATCCGGGGTCATGGCTAAGCATGGCCATTAAGGCCAATATATCCTACAACGAAGTTAAGTGTCCGGTTTTAAGATATTAAATAACTCTGTTCGTGACTTTGTACAGAAATATTTTTTCTAATTAGTTTCCCAAGTTTTAACCTATAAAGCTATAAAAATCAGATATTTTGTAAGTTATTATGTCCTCAAAAAATAATGGATTCAGATTTAAAGTATGATTAAAGGAATACTCCAGCGACATAACTATTCAAAGCTGTGGAAAGTAGTTGAGGCGGACAAAAACGCATGGAAAAGCAGAGCATGTTGGAGCACACTTGCGGCTGTGCTTCAACGTGAAATCGTGAAAACGTTTCACCCCGTGAAAGTCGTCAAACAAAATGTGTGGAAACTGCACAATCCAGGATTAAATAATGCAAGAATAATAAGAAATATTTTACGCGTAAATATTAATACCTATCCAGTAAATATTAATAAATATTAATGCTCACCGAGTGGTTGAAATTCGACGATAATTGATTGAATTTTTAGGTTGCAAACTGTATTGCACTTTCAATTGCATGCTAATAAATAAAACATAGAAAATTTTAATACACAAAATAAAAAATAAACCCCTTTTTTCCTTAACATACACCTTTCAGACTATTGAAAAAGGAACTGCCTCGTTGGTTTGGTGGTCATAAAGGAGATTCCGAAATATCACCGACAAATGCTACTCTTGAGGTTCTGGGTTCGGATCCCATGTTGGGGCTAAAATCAGTTAATGGATTTTTCTTGACTAAAAATTCTCGGGAGCAGCCCGGAGTCAGGAAATTTGGCACGTGAACTGTTGGCTATGCTTACGATCTCTTTTCGGTCATTTCGAATTATTCTCCCATCGGATTATTAGAGTGAAAGAAAAGAGAAGAGAGTGCACCTGTGCTTGAACATACACTTGGGCACTAACTGCAGTTTTTAATATTTTAAGTTGTTACAGGGCATCTTCTTGATGCCGTCCATCACCTGTTTCATTTATCTCTATCGTTTCTTACGACACCCATGGCATACTCGTACATACTCGTCAATAACTTCGAAACATCGCAACGGGAATATAAAATAAAAATAAGTTAAAATTGTTGTATAAAATAAAAATAAGTAAAAATGGGCCACGTTAGAAGTACCCTTAACCGACGAGCATGTATGCGTAGATATATGGATGTAAAAGAGGCGAAAGAGGTATGTCAGGATCGTGCCAAATGGAAGTCCGTAGTCTCTGCCTACCCCTCTGGGTGACAGGCGTGAGTGTTTATGTATGTTTAAAATTGTCCTTGACAGCATAATAGACACAATAGTTAAAAAAAAACTAATCGAAATGTTCATATTACATGATTCACGTCGACAGGAAAAGTGTTAATATATGCGATAAAGCTGTAAAAATTATTTTTATTTAAATATCTTAGAGCTTAATGTTCATACGGTAGTATCTACTTATTTTATCAATCGAAAAATATTTGCGCTAAGCGCGTAGGTATGTTCTACTAGCGCCTAAAATCAAGAATCTAACGTTTTGTCGCATGAAATCGTATCTGCAATGACACTCATGGTGAACATATAAATGATATAAAAAGCACATTGTCAGAAAGATGAAATGATTGTTGAACTTATTATTATTTTATAAATTATTAATTTGAATACAAAACACATCATAACAGAATATATAATATTTAAAATATGACATTCTTATTTAGAACAATGTCTCATGGACGTTGATGTAAGGTATGAACTACTCAGACCAGCGACGGGAAATGGCGTGAAGGTGCGAGACTTGCACTACAGTATTCACCAATCTGACCGCTGAGCATTGGAATTAAGGCGCGAAACAATAGGCGAGGCCTATGTTTAGCGTTGACTCTAAACAATAAAAATGATTAAATATATTGTAAGCCAATTTCAGAATTCTAAAAAGAATGTTATTCCGATATAAAAATATCATTCTTAAAGAGTGCAACATAAAATAACTCTTAAATAGTTACACAATATGATCATCTATTTAGATGTGAAATATCATGTTGTAATCGTTTCTTTTATCTTCATTAACATCAGCCTCATGCTATGTCACGTATTTAAACACTCATAAGTGTCGTTTTGTTTTATTGCTGTTTGCACAGACCTCGGCGTACGTGATGCGCAATCAGCAGAAAAGCTTTTATATGTAGATTTAATTAATCGTTGTATGAGAAGGGTAAATTATAGTATTTTGTTTGTGACATTATTGTCTTAACTTCTATACATTGTATTTTTAATTATTAAGTCAGTGCTTGATTATTATCCCATCTGATGGTAAGTGGTGATTTAACTCATTAACAGACGACCAATTAACGTAACCCGGTTCAAAAAATAGTCGTCGTTGAGACTGGCTGCTGTAGATGAAATTCGGTATCTAGCACTAACCTTTTTAAACGGACTAGCTATACACGGTGACATCATGATGCGATTTGATTTTAAATATTTTGGCGCTGATAGCAGAAGTAAACGTCCAAGGAATTAATAATAGAGATACTAGAGATAGAACAGTGTGATAAATTATATCGATAAAAATTCTTTACCCATGCCTACTCGTAACGTCTATTCTATTTATGTATCATATTGTTACGAGCTTAGGGTTCGTGACAATAAAAACTGCCGATTGAAATACGAAAATTAACTATTATATTTATCAATAATTCACTTTACACCAATTAAAACTTAAAAGACACTAATAATTAATCACACTGATTCACTTTATTTCACTCTAAAGCTTCGCTTGTCTCGCCAAATTCAATACTGCCTCGATCGCGGCTCGCAGCGTCTTTAAATACACCTTTTCCACCGAAACATCCAGAATATTCCAGTAAATACGGGCACCGACCGACCATGCGCAGAAAGGCGAGTGTGGGGCTTCTAGAAAGCTTAATTCTTCTGTTCGATACTAGATGGCGCTGTTGGTGGAAGTTCAAGATTGACATTTTCTAGAAAGCCCTCCTCGATCTGGTCCCCGACACTAGATGGCGCTAGTGCCAGGTACCAGACGTCAACTTAGGTGCGCAAAAATATCAATACAATGCCATACAATGAATAAATGTATCAAATAATACCAAGCCCTTAGACGCAAGCTTTATAGCTCATACATATAAAACCAAGATCGGTGCTGCGTTGGTCTATCGACGTTTTTATTCGTAACTACAGAACGGATTTTGCTCCAGGTTTCAACATTGGGCACGTTGGTTCATTCGGAAGGATTAAATATTCAATTAGTACTCGAAAATATTCAACTAGTATAAGTAACTACACAAAATAAAAATAAAAACATAATGTCAACTGTTCATTTAGTTCTAGTATTATAGAAAACAAATCAACTGCTATCATCATCATCATCATTACAGCCCTTCACAAGTCCACTGCTGAACATAGGCCTCCCCCAAGTAATGCCACAAAGCACGGTCCTGAGCCACCGGCATCCATCGACTTCCTGCATGTCTTACCAGGTCGTCACTCCATCTAGTGGGGGTCGCCCTACACTACGCCTACCGGTACGAGGCTGCCACTCGAGAACCTTTCTTCCCCATCGGTTATCGGTTCTTCGAGCTATATGGCCGGCCCATTGCCACTTCAGCTTACTAATCCGTTGGGCTATGTCGGTCACTCTGGTTTTACTGCGGATATCCTCATTTCTGAGTCTATCACGCAAAGAAACTCCGAGCATAGCGCTCTCCATAGCTCGATGAGCGACCTTGAGCGTCCTCATACGGCCAGCAGTGAAGGACCACGGCTATGATCCGTAAGTCATCGCTGGCTGGTTGTAAACTTTAGTTTTCAGAGATTGAGGTATACCTGACGAGAAGATGTGTCGTAATTTTCCGAACGCTGCCCAGCCGAGTTGAATTCGTCGATTGACCTCTCGGTCGAAGTTGGACTTACCTAGTCGGACTATTTGCCCCAGGTAAACGTACTCGTCAACAACTTCGAGCATAGTGCTCCCAACAACTACCGGCATAGGTGTGACATGGACATTAAACATCATCTTTGTTTTGTCCATGTTCATCTTAATACCTATCCATTGGGAGACACCATTGAGGACATTGAGCATAGTGCTAAGGTCCTCCAGCGATTCTGCCATAAGGACTATATCGTCGGCAAATCGAAGGTGAGTGATGTACTCGCCATTCATGTTAATACCGTATCCTTTCCAGTCCAGTAGCTTGAAAACGTCTTCCAACGCAGCGGTGAAGAGTTTCGGGGATATAACGTCCCCCTGTCTTACACCTCTATGCAGTTGGGTAGGTTTCGAACTCTGGTTCTGTACTCGGATAGCCATCGTAGCCCTACTGTACAAACACTTCAGCACTTCGATGTACCGACAGTCAACTTGACACCGCTGAAGGGACTATAGCACCGCCCAAATTTCGACGGAATCAAAGGGTTTCTCATAGTCCACATACGCCAGGCAAAGTGGCAGATTGTACTCTTCGGTCTTCTGTACAATCTGCCGCAGGGTATGTTTGTGGTCTATGGTACTGAAGCCTTTTCGGAAACCGGCTTGTTCTGGAGGCTAGAAGTCGTCGAGTCGACTGCTAAAACAACGGCTATTCTAATTATCTACAGGTCTGTCTGTAGACAGAATAAACTATGTCTTCCAATGAATAAAAATTAATATTTGTTTGTTCGTATTATATGCATTGCACACAGATTACCCCTAATAGATTCCGCATACAGGTCCACAAACGCGCGCAACACGTGCTTGCTGTAGCTAGCATACGAAGTAACGCTAAGAATCACGATATCAGTGTCGACCAAGTTTGTGACCCGTAGGCACGTCTGAGTTCTTGATAATGTTAAAATAGTCTTGTATTCAAAATACATTATAAATGGCTTCCTGTGCAGTAAAATAGTGTGGCAAGTCAGCTAAGACATCCAGTTATGAAAAAGATGGCTTGACATTTCATAGGTAAGTAAATTCTATTCTTAACCAGAGTTCAACTTGTATTGGTAATATAATGGTGCAAAGTGATAACAATTAAGGACCCGTTGATGTCATTTTGAAATGTCCCTTTCACTCATTACGTAAATTATAGTAGTTGTCTTTGTCTAACGACAGCACGTGTATCGATAGTATTGTGATTTATAAGGAGATATTTGTTTGGTCATCGCTAATATTTTTTAAAGTCATTATTTTATAAAAAAAAGGTGGCCTATCACTGTGGTACCTATATGTTATAGGTTTGCCAAATGCCCCGAAGGGAAAATGATGTGGATCGATGCTACTTGTCGAGGAGACTAATGGTTTCCCACCAAAAATAGTGTGCTATGCTCAGGACAATTCACAGAAGACAATCTTCATATTATGAAAAACTGTAGAAGGCTGTTGGATTTCGCTAAACCATCTCTACACTTGCCAGTTTTAGTATGGACTTCTACATTTTTTTAAAGTATAGTACCAATGTAGATGACACAAAAAGTACGATAACAGATAACATTAAGCTCTAGGATATTTAAATAAAAGTAATTTTTACAGCTTTATCGCATATATTAACCCTTTCTCTGCTGACGTGAATCATATATGAACATTTCGATTAGTTTTTTTTACTATTGTGCCTATTTTGCGGTCAAGGAAACTTTTAACTAATTTTTATTTTATATTCCCGATAATGCGAAGTTATTGACGAGTATATACGAGTATGCCATGGGTGTCGTAAGAAACGATAGAGATAAATGAAAAAGGTGATGGACGGCATCAAGAAGATGCCCTGTAACAACTTAAAATATTAAAAGCTGCAGTTAGTGCCCAAGTGTATGTTCAAGCACAGGTGCACTCCCTATTCCTTATCTCTAATAGTCCGATGGGACTATCATGCTATATGGGATCTAACGGGACTATATGGGATCGAAATGACCGAAGAGAGATCATACGTAGAGCCAACAGTTTACGCACCAAATTTCCTGACTCCAGGCTGCTCCCGAGAAATTTTAGTCAAGAAAAATCCATTAACTGATTTTAGCCCCAACACGGGATCCGAACCCAGAACCTCAAGAGTAGCATTTGTCGGTGATATTTCGGAATCTCCCTTGTGACCACCAAACCAACGAGGCAGTTCCTTTATCAATAGTCTGAAAGGTGTATGTTAAGGAAAAAAGGAGTTTATTTTTTATTTTGTGTACTAAATATCTATGTTTTATTTATTAACATGCAGTTGAAAGTGGAATACAGTTTGCCATCTAAAAATTCAATCAATTATCGTCGAATTTCAACCACTCGACGAGCATTAACATTTATTAATAATATTTACTGGATAGGTATTAATATTTACGCTTCAAATATTTCTATTATTCTTGTATTATTTAATCCTAGATTGTGCATTTTCCACACATTTTGTTTGACGACTTTCACGGGGTGAAACGTTTTCACGCTTTCACGTTGAAGAACAGCCGCAAGTGTGCTCCAACATGCTCTGCTTTTCCATGCGTTTTTGTCCGCCTCAACTACTTTCCACAGCTTTAAATAGTTATGTTTTTTTTTATAGAAGAAGGGGCAAACGAGCATGCGGCTCACCTGATGTTAAGTGACTACCGCCGCCCATGAGCAACCGCAACACGTACAGAGTAAGCTCTTTTCTTGAAAGTCCCCAGGTCGTATCGGTCCGGAAAAATCGCCGGTGGTAAACTATTCCACAGAGAGGTTGTACGTGGAAGAAAACTCCTTGTGAAACGTACAGTGGTGGACCGCCAAGCATCCAGATGGTGTGGATGGTAACCGGACGTTTGCCGTGTAGTGCGTTCACGAAGTTTGGCGGCTGGGATTAATCCGAACAATTCCTCAGAGCGCTCCCCGTGATAGATGCGATAAAATACGCAAAGAGATGCAACATCTCTTCGCAGCGCCAGTGAATCGAGCCGATCGGAAAGCACTCGGTCGTCGACGATTCGAGCCGCTCTGCGCTGGATGCGGTCAAGTTGAGGGAGCTGGTACCGGGGAGCCCCAGCCCAGAGATGGAAACAGTATTCCATGTGCAGCCGAACCTGCGCCTTGTAAAGTTGCAGGCGGTGTGCCGGCATGAAATACTGTCCCGCTCTGCTGAGCATGCCAAGCTTTTTAGAGACCAATTTGGCCTTCCCCTCCAAGTGACCACGAAACTGCACGTCACTCGATATGTCGACGCCGAGGATTCCGATACTGGCTGAGGCAACAAGGGGAGTGCCTTGAAACTGAGGGGATACGACAAAGGGGTTCTTTTAGCGGTTAACGCGCAAACTTCTTCTTCTTCTTCTGGAGTTAACCTCCAAAACTGTTAAGGTTAAACTGGACTAGATTTAGTCGTCCCCAATCCGAGACTCCGTTCAGCAAAGACTCGACTTCAGATACAAGTTTGTCCCGGCACGCGGAGACGTTTTCCCGAGAAATATTGACTCGGCCGGTGTAAAGAGCATCACCAGTGCTGTCATCTGCATAGCAATGAATGTTACGGGTATGCAACATATCATTGATATGCAGAAGAAACAGCGTTGGCGATAGCATGCAGCCCTGTGAAACACCAGCATTAGTAGGCTTGCAATCGAAGCTTGCACCGTCTACAACGACCTTGATGCTCCGATCTGCAAGAAAGCTGGTGATCCAATCGCACGATTTCTCGGGAAGCCCATAGGAAGGGAGCTTCGAAAGAAGCGCTTTGTGCCAAACCAAATCGAAGGCTTTCGCAATGTCCAAACTAACGGCTAATGCCTCCCCCTTGAACTCTACTGCCTCCGCTCATCTGTGAGTTAGGTAGACCAGAAGATCACCAGCTGACCGACCACGGCGAAAACCGTATTGACGGTCACTAATGAGCTGGTGATCTTCAAGGTACCTTATGAGCTAGCAGTTTACAATGGACTCCATTGTTTTGGAGAACAAGGAGGTGATGGCGATTGGCCGGTAGTTGGAAGGGTCAGAGCGGTCGCCTTTTATAGGGATCGGGTGGATGTAAGCCGTCTTCCATGATTTTGGGACTACGCCTAGGGAGTAGGAGTACCGGAAAAGACGCGTTAAAACCGGTGCCAACTGTGGAGCACACGTCCTCAGCACAATTGGGGGGATTCCGTCAGGCCCACTCAACTTGTGGATGTCCAGGGAGAGGAGTGCTTTGCGAACAGAGTGCTGTGTGATGTGCACTTCTGGCATGGAGCACTCACACCGCGGGATGGTCGGCGGCATACTCCCCCCGTCATCGAGAGTCGAGTTAGATGCAAAGAAAGAGCCTAGAAGATCGGCTTTCTCCTTTACGGTATGGGCCAGTGAGTCGTCCTCCCTGTGCAGAGATGGAAGCGAGAGACCAGAATGCACCGGTTCCAGAAGGAAGGCGAACTAGTTTCTCGCCAATTCTGCCTATGTGCTCTGACTTTGCCTTGGCAATGACTCTTTTGAAGGACCTAGAGGCGCAATTATACTTCTTTTTTAGAGCGCTGGTGTTTACATCTCGGGACGCTGATGCATCAGCCCAGGCTTGGTAGCACTCCTGCCTATAGCTTGATGCTATTTTACAGGAGCGACCAAACCATGCCTGAGATTTGCTTCCAATGGGAACCACAGAGGAAGGAATAAAAAGTTCCATACCCTGAAGTACCACATCAGCAACAGAATCTGCAACAACGTTGGGATCGTCCGGCGAGAAGCAAACCCGCCCCCAAGGGTAGGATGCAAAGAAAGACCGCATCCCATCCCAATCGGCTGACCTATAGTGCCAAACAGCGCTCTAGCGCTGGTGTTTACATCCCGGGATGTTGATGCGTCAGCCCAGCCTTGGTAGCATTCCTATTTACGAGTATAGCAGGATGCTATTTTAGCCTGCAGAATTCAACTGCGATTTCAGCGTGAGTGGCACCACACTCCGGACAAGACAATGGTCCGAGGAGCCTAAAGAGGCGTCGACGGAAATCTGATATCCGTCCGGGTGAGAGGTCAGCAGAAGGTGTAACAGAGATGGTGCATGATCCCCCACATCTGTAATCCGCGTAGGCGAAGTAACCAGTTGTGTCAGACCATATGCCAAGGCAAAATCATGAACAGATCTCCCCGCATGATTGGTTAAACGTGAACCAAGCCATTCGGCGTGATGGGCGTTAAAGTCGGCGAGAATCATGATCTCTGCGGAGGGGATCTGCTGTAGCAACGAATCTGTAGCAACTAATCCATTTGGACGTGGTCGAAGAGTCGGTCTGTTTCGGCATTACCGTTATGGGACCTATAGAGGTACCCGTATACGCGCGGATGGTCGTCACTGTCTACGCATAGCCAAAGGGTGGACAGGTCCGAACCTCCAAGACTGCCAAGGCGTCAAGAACAGATGTCTTCTCTGACGTAAACGCAAACTCCAGTCCGAGGCACCAAGGATTGTTTCAGTCTGTACCCCGAGTAGGAGAGATACGAGACATCAGCCAGAGAAGACACCTGCATCTCGGTCAGAAAGAGCAGAGCCGGCCTCGCCGTCTCGAGATGGTAGTGGACGGCGTTTAGGTTAGAGTGAAGTCCTCTGATATTGCACAAATTCATGGATAGCGTGGCAGGGGTCGCCTTGGTCTTGATGCTCCGTTTGTCCTGAGCAGTTGTAGTCTTGAGCGGAATTCCCCCCAGAATACGCGGGCAGCCTGAGCACCCACGCTCAGGAGTGGAGAAACATGGTCGTGGATGCTCAGTGCTGGTACCCTCCTGGGGTAGTCTATCATTTAATTCCGCTACCGTGTTGATAGGGGGGGGGGGATATTTGGGCCTCCGGCCACCTGCACTCACCAGATGAAACGCTGAAACAGAGCTTCCACTTCACGCTGGTATTCTGTGAGGTCGTGGTACCACCCCGGTTCGAACCGGCCCATACGTGCGACAGCAAAGCTGCCGCGTGGCTCTACCACTGTTAAACCTTTGATCCTAAATTATTATTACGTAACCATGAAATTACATCATTTATTGCTCATTTTATGTCATTTTTTACGATTTTTTATGATTAAAGTTACGTCATCCGCAAACAAAATACATGGTAATGGAGTTGAATCCGGTAAATCACGAATGCTTACTTGAGGAACTCCAGCGTATGTAATAACTAGTCGCGATCTGAATTTTGTCAAAATAGTATTTTTATTAGGGCTTATAACTTCAACACACTGTTTTCTTGATGATAAGTATGATTTTATCCACTGAAATGTCAGTCTTTTTATTTCATTTTTTTCTAGCTTACGTAATGTTACGAGCTTAGGGTTCGTGACAGTAAAAAGTGCCGATTGAATTACCAAAATTAACACTTTAATTACTGAACACCAATTAAAACTTAAAAACACACCAATAAAATCACACTTAACACTTTAGTTCACTTTATTTCATACCGAAGTCTTCGCTTGTGTCGCCAATTCAATACTGCCTCGGTCGCGGCCTTTAACGGCTTTTATATAGCCTTTTCCACCAAAACATCTAGAGTGTTCCAGCAAATACCGGTTCCGACCGACCAGGTGTAAAAAATTCGAGTGTAGAGTTTTCTAGAGTGCTTAGCTCTTCTATTTGATAATAGATGGCGCTAGTGCCATGTACCGGGCGCTGAGGCACGCAACAGTAATTACATGTCATGTTTCACTTGCTATTCAGTTTCACTACTAAACTATTGACACAACAAATTTGTTATAAATTTTAATTTATCTTTTAATCTTTTACGCACTCTTTGTATTCATTACAGCCATCATAATACATTAATTATTTTTAGATGATATTTTTGAATATAGCCCGATCGAACATCAAAATTTTACTTAATTATCTCATTATTTCCTTTAGTATATGATCAAGTATTTTGTACTCTCGATCACTCATCTTTAAATATAATCAACATGTTATCGAAATAAAATTATTGTTATTATTATTATTACCTATCTTCAATCTGTTTTTATATCATACCAAGCTTTTAACTTTTTAATTGTTACTGTAAATCTACTATATTATACAGATGGTGCTGAGATCCAAAACAAGTGAAGAGTTAACACACACATTCAAAAGGCTTATGAAAAATAGCTGTGAAAACTTGAACGGGAAAACTTGGTGTAATAAATTTCTGCGCCATTAAACATTTTAAAGTTGTGAACGAATTGGAATTATATTTTATTGTAAAAGAAAACTCGGCATCCCATCTTGAAAATAGTCGATATCTACAACAACGTGGTGGTGCTCGCATTGACTTCGCTTTATCAACGTTATTAATGGTCTATGACAAAATTCTCATTTTTGGATTCTTGCCTTGTTTTTGATATCTGCCCTGACACCTTAAATTATATCACTAAGAATTATGAACACAAATTTTTCAATTTTATAGTGAGTTTTAACTAATGTGGTCTTATCTAAACGTACTATTAATCGCAGTCACAAATCATACAAAAAAGATTGGTAGGTTAGATAAAATTAACGAAATTTTTTAATTCGTAATTGAAAAATAAGATTATCTAATTTTGACTCATCATTTAAAAAACGTACTACAACCTAGGTAAGTCGAACTTAAAAAGATGGCTCATTTATCCTAGAATTCAAAATGGTATAAATGTACTTATCACTTTTCATCCTTTTATAATAAAAGACCAAAAATCAAAACAGTTCCACACCTACACCACTATACATTTTCATCTATTAAATATTGAATTCAACAAGTGAAAATGAGAAAAAAATTATTTTGAATGAAACAGATAATGACTCTATTTCATGTGAGTTAGAGCGAGACAGGTAGAGACGCTATTTGAAGTGATTGGCTGGAAGAGGCGGTGACGCTTGGCGGTTGTTTGTGGCCAGTAATGGCCAGTACGCTAAACTTCTTTGTTTAACACGCATCTTTTGTATTTATGTAGCTCCTGTTTTCCTTCTATCGATTTTGGTTTTGTGGAATTGGGCTTGATTCTTCCTTGATTCTTGAAATGTTATTTGTTTACTGTCCTGGCTTTCTTCTGGACTTGCGATTGTAACACATGAATATAGTGATTTGCAAACTTTGCAGCGGTTAAAACGATTGATTTGTGTTTTCTTCGTTACTTCGGGTAATCCAAATCATGCCTTATCTCTACTCATCTGAACAATATCCAAACATGCACCTCATCTACGAAGAATGTGGGTGTAACGCTAGCACCGCCATCCAGATTTTATTGAGAAAGGTCCCCGAATGCCGAATGTCATCCGGATCACCGCATTTTCGTCCATGAAACCTTGGTGGAAGACCCCGAGGGGACTCGATGACGTACATTTGAATGAAATTTGAGACGACCCCAGTACTTCAGTTCATGCGATTCAAGAAAGAAGGGAGTATCTAAAACTGCTGTGGATTGAATTTTGAAACGTCATACATACAAATCTCTTAGAATAAACTTTTGTAGAACAATGTTCCCAAAATAGCGAAGATCAGCAATTTTCGGGTAAAATACTATAAACCGATGAAACAATATGAAAAAAGATGGTTATTTCAATATTCATAATGTTCGTGGTCGGCATACTGGAAACCCAAATTTAGAGGACCGATAGCAATACCAACTTAAAATTAATTTGTGGTCTGAAATAATAAACGTTCAAACTATTGACCCTTTTGAATTAGCTGAGAACTTTAATGGTGAGAATTATTTGAATTTCCTCGAAAACGATTTGAAAGAATTGTTAGAAGATGTACCGCTCAACATACTTCGAAGAATTTGGTTTCAACAATAATATGGTCAAATATATGCCCAGCGCATTATGCACGTCCTGTACGGGGTTATCTAAAATGAATTTCCTGATAAATGGATTGGCCGTCTTGGTGCAATACCTCGCCCCCTAGATCTACACTCTTGATTTTTTACTGGGGTTGCATAAAAGACAAAATTTATGCAAAATCTACCTGCCGACCGCCATTACTAAAAATCTTCAAAATATCGTGCGTTAATATTAATTGAAAACCTGTGTCCTAAGTATGTTTCTAATATTGTGTTGTAATACATTGTTTTGAAGTTTATTTAATAACGTATAAATTAGTGTTATTTTGATTTCCATATACTAAGAAGGTGATTACTAAGCAACATTAGTTGGTAAAATTTTAACTAGTGGTCGCCACCTTGACCAACGACAACTCGCGCTGTGCTAGCTGTGACGTTGATTATCGACGATTGGTCATAGCCCTCGATGCATTACAATTATTGCAAGTGTATATACACAAAAGAGTTTTGTCTTGGACACTGCTTTTTCTTCTTCAGCTTATCAAAGTCCTTCTACGACATGGGCCTTTGCCGTTTCGGGGAGGATTTGCCTTATCTTTTTTATTTTGGCATAAACGACATTGTTATATTGCCGCCAATCCAAATAAAAACAAATTTATTAGATTTTTCGGGCATTTTTCATAGACGCCTCTTACAACACATATAGGACGAGATACGGTGATGGATTCTCATGCGCCGCCACAACACGACATATTCAACGCGGTTTAATTTGAAGTTACAACATATATACGCCCACAGATGGACATGGACCTCCTCTTATTTCTTAGGCCATGGAACGATTAATCGGTGAGGTTGCTTCAGTGCATGCTGGCGGACTTCACAATGACATGTTGGTTTCTTAACTGTGTTTTTATTGTCGAGTCTGGAACTGGAACTAGAGAAAACTGTAACTAACAATTGCATTGGTGCTGGCAAAGATCGAACTCAGGATATACCGTATTTATAACCTATGCCCAGGTTGCTCTCGTATAGCAAAGTTTACGGCAAGCGCTAAGGCCCCTGCCCCTGCTGCCATGGCTCCAACATTAACAGAATTCAACATAGCATAATAATATAGTATTGCTTAAAAACACACATTTATTCTTACCGATGTAATATATACAAGAAGAACAAATGACACATATTTATAATTCATCTAAGATTTGAACACAGTGTCAACGTCAAAAATTTTTAGAGCAGGTGTACGTAATTAGATCATTAACACAATTCAAAATTTACACGAGTGAAATTGTTGCAATTATAACATAAGTTGTGCCCAACATTTTCAAGCATGAAAGAAACACAAACAAGATAATGTGTAGGATATAGCGAGATTCCTGATTGAATTTGAGCAACCCAAGCTGCAGAATGGTTCTTGAGACACAATAATTGGTTGCCTCCACCTTACAGAAAACCTTTTCCAAATAGCTATGTGGTATATCTGTTGTGTGAATAATTTGTAGAAGAAAAGGGTCCTTGTTGTTAGTAGAACCCACCTCATGAGTGTCCCAGGTTTAGCAACATTCAAGAGTAATGCCCTTTGCATGGCAAGCGTTAACCGTATACCGTTGTGGGGAAACTGCACAGAAATCCAAATTTTTTTATATATATGTATATCTTATCGCTCAAAAAATATATAAGATTTCTAGCAAATATTTCATACAATACTAGATTATTAACAGTTACATTTTTATACATATTAGAATCATCTAAATTAGCATTGTCTAGTTTGAGATACTATGGGTACATACTAGAGATAATTTAAAACTAATTTTCTAAAATTAAAATGTAAATACAAACGAACACAAAACACAGAAGAAACAAATATTTTCATCACACAAATGTTTGTTCTCGGTGAGAATAAAACTCACAACATTCAGCGCAGAAGCCATATTTAAGTAGTTTAAGGTGATCATGGTCATTAGATATTCCATGCAAGAAAGCCACTTCAAACACACCGCTTATACCAAAGGAAGTTTTCTCTGAAGAGCAATAGTTTATTACACTGTCCTAACATAATCATCCATTGTACAGTGCCACATCTTTATAAAAAAGTAAATTATTTTGTGTACATATCACTAGAGCCACTAAATATTCGTTTATTATCATATAGCCTTTTTTCGAAGTCAAATGCAGTGAACGATATAAATGACAATGATATATGATAAAAATCACTATAAAGTTGAGCAATTTGTGGTCACAATGTTTAATGATATGATTTAATTTGTAGTTCGTTTTATTGTAAGTTGTCCTCATTTTCATAAAGTCAATTAATACTGAACTAACTGATATGGAATTATTCCTCCAGGCTGATATGACCTCCCCTCTCCCTCCGTGCCCGCTTGGAGTTGAGTTTCGGGACACGCCGTATACTCGTAAATATAATCGTTGGTGTATCTGTTAACTATCGTGTAATTTCTAAACGATTTGACCGATTGAGGTCGCATACTATTTATTTTAATTGCAGTCGTAAACGCGACCCATGTAGAAGTGGGAAAGAATACTTACTACCCTATATTTTTCTGTGGTTGTAGTAAGAAGCGACAGAGTGAAAATGAGGCAGAAGATGGGCAGTAGCATCTTGTGATAACAGTCAAATACCAATATAAAAACTGCGGCTGCCAAACCACTCGCCTCGATTTATCGTCCACAAGTATCTTGTTAACAACGTTTTAACGTTTGGGAGCGTGTCGACGAGGGTTACGTACCTTATACTCAGAATTACAAAACGGTATTCGCCGAGGGTTATACAAGTCTTTGCAAGAGGATATATCTAGAGCCATAAGTAAAGTAAAGAAAAGTTACAGCCTATATACGTCCCACTGCTGGGCACAGGCCCCCTCTCATTTCTGAGAGGGTTTTAGGGCAAGGAAATGTCTGCCGCGCTGCCCCAGTGCGTGTTGGCGAACTTCACATGTCTTCGAAATATTTTTTTTTCTTATTTCTCAGACGCCGAGAACACGCCGCCGAGCACGTGGTAAAAAAAAAGAAAAAGTAAAGAGCCATGCATTCCCAAAAACCCCATTATAAGGTGTTAATGGGAGACTTCAATGCAAATTTAGACACACAAAAAACGGTGAGTTGAAAGTAAGGAAATTTGGAGTACTGCAACGGAACCTAAGGGGTCAGCAGCTGGCCGACTTCATCGGGAAAGAGAGACTCTTTGAACTCTTTCTTCAACAAGTGGCCCCACGAAAGTAGACTTGGTCGATGAATTATTAATAATTTATTAAACAAGATATTGAGCAATCTAAATGTGACATTCAAACATTTGCAATAAAAAATATGTCGTAGAGTACTTTATAACAATTGCTTAATTATTAGCGTTACAAAAACTCGTGATATCTACGACGAAGAAATTATTTAACCAATTCAATATTTGCCTTTTACAAGTTATGTTCACGTTTCACGTTTACGTAATTACGGAATCATTATGTAAATACAAAAACGTCTTTCGAAAAAGAATAATGGCAGACATAACAGTAAATTGGGAAATATTAATAAAGTTTAGTAGTTGAAAAACCTCTAGGGGTCAATGTACACATAATATGGCTTTCAGAAACAAATTTAAGAATTATATTAAAAGTGATGTCTTCTAAGACTTTTATATTCATATACAAAAATCTTGTGTTACCCGTTAAGTGTAACTTTACTTCAAAACACTCGGTTAATCTCTACATAATATAAAATAAAGTCGCTTCCCACCGACTCTATGCTTAGATCTTTAAACCTAGCAACGGATTTTGATGCGGTTTACGTCAATAGACAAAATGATTCAAGGATATGTTTTCCACGTTTTCCAAGATTCAAAAGTCACCTGTGCGAAGTCGGGGAGGATCGAGGAATATAATACACAAAAGAGTTTTGTCTTGGATACTTCTTTTTCTTCTTCAGCTTATAAAAGTCCATCTACGACGAGGGCCTTTGTCGTTTCGGGGAGGATTTGGCTTATTTTTTTATTTAGGCATAAATGAGATTGTTATATTTCCATCAATCTCAATAAAAAAAATCATACAGATTTTTTGGGCAATTCAGATTTTTCATAGACGCCTCTTACAACATATGGGACGAGATACGGTGATAGATTCTCATACGCCGCCACAACACGACATATTCAACGCGGTTTAATTTGAAGTTACAACATATATACGCCCACAGATGGACATAGACCTCCTCTTATTTCTTAGATCATGGAACGATTAATGGGTGAGGTTGCTTCAGTGCATGTTGCCAGACTTCACAATGACATGTTGGTTTCTTCACTGTATTTTCATTGCTGAGTCCTTGGCAAAACAGCACTTAAAATTGTAATTAACATTGGTGCTAGCAAAAATCAAACTCAGGATATATCGTATTTATAACCTATGTCCAGGTTGCTCGCGTACGGTAAAATTTATGGCAAGCACTAAGGCCCCTGCCTCTGCTGCCATGGCTCTGACATTAACATCAACATATCATAATAATATAGTATTGCATATAAACACACAATTATTCTTACCGATGTAATACGATACGATATATACAAGAAGAACAAATGACGCATACTCGTATTTATGATTCATCTAAAATTTGAACACAGCGTCTACGTCTATAATTTATAGAGCAGGTGAACGTAATTAGATTAATAACACAATTCAAAATTGACACGGGTGAAATTGTTGCATTCCTCTTAAAATGAATTTCAGACCAGTTTTGATTGATAACGGAACACCCGTTGTTTCTATTACCGGTACAGGAAAATAGTAGGCTTTGCAGGCAGAGCGCGGCTTACATTTTTATCGTACATTCCATTCGCTTCTACAACCGTAATTACAACATAGTTCAATGGAGTGGAATGCCTATCGAGTTTATTAATTTTGTTTTAAATATATTTGCTTTTTTATCTAGAAGCCACAAAAACTAAGTTATTAAGTTATTTTTGGTGTTCCTATCCCATAAATTGCCGTTTTTTTATGAAATAAGTTAACGATTTTTTCTATATTTTTATTTCTATTAATAAAAGTAATCACCCATGCAATTGATATATATTTACCAACAGAGTGACAGTTTATTGATGCCCTTCTTGAAGAAATTGGCTGGACGGGAGGCAACAAATACTTCAAAGGCATTTTGTACTGCCTCTCGGGTATATTGAATTTCTTTCCCCCAAAAAAGATATCCCAATTCTGGAAATAACAGAAGTCTGTATGCACAGGGTCTGGTGAGTACGGCGGTTGACAGAGAGAACCAACTTACTGATCGCTTGCGATTGTCAAACAGAATCCAATTTTCGTCGCAAGTAACAAATACGGCCCAAAATTCCTTCGTTTGTGTGCCTGCTGAGCAGTACAAGACACGTCTCGAATAATGCCTGCTAATTCAGCCGTAGATTGAGTATCATCAGCTTCCACAGTCGCCTTTAATTCGTATTTTTTTGTTTTTAAAAGAATATTAACAGTGCACATTACTAATATTCCCCTTAACCACTCGTGATAAGCTTAAATTGCTTGTGTTACGAGTAGTTCACGCCAGTAGTCGTAGGCGGATTCGAACCCACGACCTTTTTGAGTTCGCGGTCCGCGCCCTGACATTAGGCTACTGTCGTTTCATTGTCAATAAGTTTTCGAACAATCACGGGGTTCATTTATCAGTTCAATATTTCTAGAACGGAAGGGGGCAAACCACTGACCTCTATATATACAAATACGCTAGACTGGCTATACCATACAAAATATCTGTGCCAATTGGAAGCGCAACTATTAGTCATCTTGAGAACTAATATTGACATAATATGCAAAAGGCGTCTTATTTAAATCGTCTTATTTAAAAATCTGTATTTTGAACTAAAAAACGAAAGTATTGTTATGAGCTTGAGGTTCGTGACAATAAAAATTGCCGATAGAATTACCTAAATTAACACTTTAATATACTTTACACAAATTAAAACTTAAAACACTAATAATTAAACACACTAATTCACTTAATTCCGCTCCGAAGCTTCGCTCGTATCGCCAATTCAACACTGCTTCGATCGCATCTTGCAGCGCCTATTTATATAAATTAGCAAAATATCCAGAATGTTCAAGTAAACACGCGCAAGGTACCGAGAGTTCGAGTTTTAAACTTCAAGAAGTTTAGTTCTTCGGTTCGAGACTAGATGGCGCTAGTGCGCCGATTTGAGCGCGTAAGAGTATTATATGTTGATTGTGTATAATTTTAGTTACATGTTAAGAATTATTTTTAATAATAATGAGTGTTCGTAATCTATAAAACACGTTACCAAAAGGTAACTGGTATAACATTCCACAAGTAAGTGATTTTGCAGCTAATATTAAACAAATTAAAACTATTTGATAATATAGCTGCATAAAAATTTGTTACTAATCTTAATATCATAATTATGTTCCAATGTTTTGGCTGTATATTACGGTTTTGATTACCTTGTTGTCGAGTTCCTTGTCTATAATATTTATTGCAGGTGTGTGTGCGTACGTTTGTGTGCCTGTGCGTGTGTGTGCGTGCGTATGCGTGCTTTTGATTTGCTTTGGCGGAAGATGTCAGTTGCAGAAAATTCTTTATCTTTATATCCATATAATTCTGTACATAATTTAAGTAACTTTATGGAACATGAATGTGTGTATATTTTCGAAGCACTGCAGCTTCATGGCATTCTACAAGCCTTGTTAAATTGAATACGAAGGGCACTGAAAGTTCTTCGTCCGCCTGACACCCAAAAAGCGTTGGAGTAAAAAGATTGGCAGAAAATATTTAGGAGCGTGACTTCTACGTTATTTGTATACGGAGTAAATCTGCAGGTAAGCACATTGCTCCTTGCGGCCAGAGCCATAAGCTCCCTCTCTATATTACAATAACCGCTTAAATTGCTCGTTATAATATGACCAAGGTCCTTGAAAGTATTAACAATATTAATTAATGGCTAGTCCATTCGGTGCCATTGTTTGGGTGATGTAAAAACAAGAATTCCATTTCTTTGAGTTGTACTTTAAGCCGTGATACACTGCGTATTTCTCGCAAATACTGGCGCGTTATTATGGGGATCGGCCCTATAATATCGCGCCAATGATCGGGAAGAGCATGTCTTAGGAGGGGGCAGTGCTGCGTGCCTAAGTTGATGTCTGGTAACTGGCATTAGCGCCATCTAGTGTCGGAGAACAGAGCGAGGAGGGCTTGCCAGAAAATGCCAATCTTAAACTTTCCACCAAAAGCGCCATCTAGTATCAAACAGAAAAATTAAGCTTCCTAGAAGCCCCACTCGAACTTTCTGCGCCTGGTCGGGCGGCGCCTGTATTTGCTGGATTATTCTGGATGTTTCGGTGAAAGAGCCCTATATAAAGCCGTTGATAGCCGCGATCGAAGCAGTGTGGAATTTGGCGATACAAGCGAAGCTTCGGAGCGAAATAAAGTGAATCAGTGTGATTATTAGTGTCTTAAGTTTTAATTGGTGTTCGGTAATAAAAGTGTAAATTTTGGTAATTCACTCTGCAGTTTTTACTGTCATGAACCTCAAGCTCGTAACAATATATATTTATGTATGCATAGTCTAGGCGTGTAGTGGTGGTTGAGAATATCCACTGCCCCATAACTTCCCGTGGGTATCATAAGAGGCGACAGAGGGAGACAGGCAGGAGATGAGCAGCAGCATCTTCCTAAGAACAACAATAATATAATAAAAAAACTGCGATTGCCAATCCGCTCGTCAAGCGTGGCAACTATGGCTAATATCACCCCATGAATAACGACGCAAACAAACGGCCTCCAGTCCCCGGCGGCCCCACTATTCCTGGCCACGGTGTCGACCATGGTAACGGCGGTGCAGGGGGTGCTAAGAATCTCCGGTGGAGGTTCGGTTGCCACCGACAACCACAGTACTGACGAGAAGACACTGAAGCTGGAGGAAGAGGTAGTCAAGTTGTGCTGGCATATTATTGGATTATCCGAGGTCCGAAGAGAGGGGGAGGACACGGTAATCCTCGAGTCTGGCAACTTGTTCTGTCACCGGGAGGGCGACCATCTGTCCCAAGGAGGTGTCGGATTTATCGTCCACAAGTCTCTCGTCAATAACGTTGTAAAGATTGGGAATGTGTCCACGAGGGTTGCGTACCTGACACTCAGAATCACCAAACGGTATTTGCTGAAGGTCATATAGGTTTACGCACCAACCTCGGCACATCCCGATGAGAAGATGTAGGAAATGTATAAGGATATTTTCAGAGCCATACATACCTCCAAAACCCACTACACGGTGTTTATGGGAGACTTCAACGCAAAACTAGGCACAAGAGAAAGCGGTGAGCTGAAAGTAGGGACATTTGGAGTAGGGAAACGGAACCGAAGGGGCCAGCAGCTGGCCGACTTTATGGAGAAAGAGGGACCCTTTATTTTATTTATTTATTTACACTTTAATGCACAAAAAAAGTACATATGGCGGACTTAATGCCATAGGGCATTCTCTCCCAGTCAACCATTAGGCTAAACAGAGATAGACATTATGGAGGCGGTGCAGCAATAATCAAATAGAGAGGATAAAAGAAATAATAATATATGTAATAAACAATACATAGATATTATATACATACATACATATATATATATATATATATATATATATATATATATATATATATATATATATATATATATATATATACATATATAAACTGTATACACATAAATACATAAACATATATCCATATATATATATATATACATAATAGGTTCGTATAAATATTATATATGTCAGAACATATATGAAATATATACGAAAAAGAGAGCTTAGTCAATTCAAACTTGCAACGATTTAATCATATACTTACGGACTTGATTTTTAAAGACGAATTTGTTGGGAGCTTTTTTAATGTCAAGAGGGATGTCGTTCCAGAGTCTGATGGCCACGAGGGCGAAAGAGTGAGATAAATAACCAGTACGGTGTAAAGGAGTGAGTAACTTAAGATTAGCCGAGGAACGGAGAGAAAAATTATGAGAATCTCCCATGTATTGAAATTTAGATTTCAGATACTCGGGAGCACATGGATCGTTCAAAATTGAGAAAAGGGTGCAGAGTATTCTAACATATCTGCGCTGACGGATAGGCAACCAGTTTAACTGTGTACGAAAAGAAGATACATGGTCGTATTTACGAAGACCATAAATGTATCTGATGCAGTTGTTAAGCAGACGATCCAATGTATTAAGATGAAGTTGAGACAGGTCTGAGCAACACACATCGACATAATCAATAATCGGTACAATAAGTGATTGGACAAGTAAAATCTTGGTATTGGTAGGAAGAAAGTTTTTAAATCGATATAGAGATCGCAAAGTTCCAGTAGTTTTGCGACTCACCTCCTGTATATGTTTGTTCCATGTTAAGCAACCATCGATGTACAGACCAAGGTTCTTTACGCTAGTAGAGAATGGTATGACATTATTATTAAACATAATTGATGGTAGGGTGGCAATATCCAGTTTAGATAATAATCTTGAGCTACCTAAGATTATTGTTTGGCATTTAGACGGGTTCACGTTTATGCCATACACAGTAGACCATTCTGAGATATATTTTACTCGTAAATCATCATTTAACAGTGAAATAGCACTTAGGATATTTGAAGGCTCCACTTGCGCATATAACTGCAGATCATCAGCATACAAATGGTAAGAGCTCTTGAGATTTAGTGTGATGAGATTTATAAAAATGGAAAACAGAAGAGGAGAGATAATACCGCCTTGAGGGACGCCAATTGACACATCACGCCAGTCAGATAGTATATGACCAGTGCGCACAGCCTGTTGGCGCCCCCGAAGATATGTTGAGAACCATTCCTGAGCTGAAGACGAGATATTCAAATGAGAAAGAAGAGCTAACAGGATACCATGATCGACAGAATTAAATGCATTAGAAAAATCAATTAAGATGAGAACGGTCAGTTTTGATTTTTCCATCCCCTCACGAATATCTTCCGTAACCTTGAGAAGAGCAGTAGTGGTAGAATGACCCGGGCGGAAACCAGACTGATAAGGGGAAAGAATATTATGATGAACTCTTTCTTTCAGAAGTGGCCCCATAGGAAGTGGACCTGGTCGAGCCCCGACGGTTCGACAAAAAATGAGGTTGACTTCATTATCACGACCAGATGCCAACTGTTCAGTGATGTCTCAGTGATCGCAAGGGTGAAAACTGGCAGCGATCACCGAATGGTTAGAGGCACACTGAACCTAAACGTTAAGTTGGAAGAGTGTCGTTTTATGAAGTCAACGCTCCGTCCCCCTCGTGCTCTGATTCAAATTCCCGAAACCTTTCAGCTCGAGTTACGTAACCGCTTTCAGTGCCTAGAAGATTGTAATGCAGTGTACGATATGAATAACAAGCTCGAAGAAACTGTCCACGCGGTCAGAGCTAAGTTATGCAAGACCCGCCGCAGAAGAACACAAAAACTCTCCGATCACACTCTTAATCTCATGGCTGTTAGACGGAAGATGAGGCTGCAACAGTCAACCGATTTGACAGCATACAGGCAACTGAACAGACAGATCTCCAAATGCATACGGCGAGACCTACTTCCTTTTTCTTTTGGACCAGGGCTCTAAAGTCTTTGCCAGAGATCTGTCTGCCAGTAAGACTATCAAAGCTGAAGACTGAGTGTGGGAGCAACGTTTCCGGGACACCTTTGATTCTGAGTGAGATTGAGTGGTTCTATGGAAAGCTGTACACATCATCGTTGGAGCCACACACAAGTGTGAGTAACGATCCAAGAGCAAATCTTATCAGAAACTGTTCCGATGATATCCCGGACGTCAGTCTGATCGAGACTTGAACGGCTCCCCAGCACCTTAAAAACGGAAAGTCCCTGGGCGAGGACGGAAGTCCTTCAGAGGCTCTTTAATTCCGTCCTTCATGGTGGCACTACTCCGGAGGCGTGGAGCAGGAGTGTGGTGGACTTGTTCTTCAAGAAAGGTGACAACGCCCTCTTGAAAAACTACAGACCGATATCCCTTCTGAGCCGCGTCTATGTGCTGTTATCGAGAGTCATTACAAACCGTCTCGCACGCAGACTCGACGACTTCCAGCCTCCCGAACAATCCGGTTTCCGAAAAGGCTTTCGTACCATAGACCACATACATACCCTTCGGCAAATTGTACAGAAGTCCGAAGAGTACAATCTGCCACTTTGCCTGGCGTATGTGGGCTATGAGAAAGCCTTTGATTCCGTCGAAATTTGGGCGGTGCTACAGTCTCTTCAGCGGTGCCAAGTTGACTGTCGGCATATCGAAGTGCGGAAGTATTTGTACAGTAGGGCTACGATGGCTACTCGAGTACAGAACCAGAGTACGAAACCTATCCAACTGCAGAGAGGTGTAAGACAGGGTGACGTTATTTACCCGAAACTCTTTACCGCTGCATTGGAAGACGTTTTCAAGCTCCTGGACTGGAAAGGGTAAGGTGTTAACATTAATGGCGAGTGCATCACTCACCTTCGATTTGCCGACGATATATTCCTTATGGCAGCATCGCTGAAGGACTTAAGCACTATGCTCAATGACCTCAATAGTACCTCCCAACGGATAGGTCTTAAGATGAACATGGACAAAATAAAGATCATGTTTAATGTCCATGACACACCTATGCCGGTAGTTGTTGGGAGCACTAAACTCGAAGTAGTTGATGAGTACGTTTACCTGGGACAAATAGTTCGACTAGGTAAGTCCAACTTTGGCCGAGAGGTCAAACGACAGATTCAACTCGGCTGGGCAGCGTTCGGGAAATTACGACGCATCTTGTCGTCAGGTATACCTCAAAACCTGAAAACGAAATTGTACAACCAGTGCGTGTTGCCAGTGATGACCTACGGAACCGAGACGTGGTCCTTCACTACTGGCCGTATGAGGATGCTCAAAGTCACTCAGTGGGCTATGGAGAGGGCTATGCTCGGAGTTTATCTGCGTGATAAACTTAAAAATGAGGATATCCGCAGTATAACCAGAGTGACCGACGTAGTCCAACAGATTAGTAAGCTGAAGTGGCAATGGGCCGGCCATATAGCTCGAAGAACCGATCACCGTTGGGGAAGAAGGTTTCTCGAGTGGCAGCCTCGTACCGGTAGGCGAAGTGTACGCGACCCCCCACTAGATGGAGTGACGACATGCAGGAAGTCGTTGGTTGCAGGTGGCTCAGGACCGTGCTTTTTGGCATACCTTGGGGGAGGCCTATGTTCAGCAGTGGGCTTGTGATGATCTCTCTGTGAATGATCATGATGCGTAGTCTAGTTTTGTACTCAGATAGCAATCGTAGCCCTTCTGTACAAATACTTCAGTACTTCGATAAACCGACTATCAACTTGAAGCTGAAGGGACTGCAGCACCGTCTAAATTTTGACGGAATCAAAGGCTTTCTCATAGTTTACACGCGCAATACATAGTGGCAGATTGTACTTCTCGGCCTTGTGTAGAATTCTGCGAAGTGTATGTATGTGGTTAAAGTTATAAGTTAAAGTTACTGTCTGTATACGTCCCACTATTGAGCACAGGCTTCCCCTCATTTCTGAGAGGGTTTTAGTGTAAATGTATGTGGTCTATGGTACTAAAGCGTTTTCGTAAACCAGTTTGTTTATTTTATTTATTTATTAACCATTTTGTTACATTTTATAAAATTGTTGCGTCAAAATTACAAGTCAAATGATATAACATTAATTTGAGTATTAAAATTACGAATTAAAGTACATCTACATTTGCATTTACATTATTTTACACGTCAAGCAAGTCAGCAAATGAATATTTCGTATATTTCTATATAATAGTAAGCGTGGTTCATAAAGAATGTTTTTCTCACTTGTCGAAACGATTTTAATGGAAGTGTTGTTATTTCTAAAGGCAATTAATTGTACATTTCGATTTTTAATGGAAAACCTTGCTTGGACGCTTCGACTTATCTGGGTCTTGGAACCACTTATCTTTCGCGATTCCTTGAATTGTAGTTGTGTACGTGCGTTTTCATTGGTAGTTCACTTTTTTGCTGGTGCACTTCCAGAAGGGAACTATAAATATATAACGACATAACAGTCATGATTTTAGGAAAAGGGCTCTAGCTGATGTCAATCATGATGATGTATGATAGAGGAATAGATGTATTATGTGTAAATGAGACGAAATGGAAAGGAAAGGATGTCACTATATATGGTACTGCATACTGGTCTAGTATAGATGAGACCGACCGGGCACGACAGGGAGTAGGTATAATCCTTTCAGAAAGAATGGGTCAATGTGTGAAAGTGTATGATGCCCGAGACTGCTATGGATACGGTTGAAAGTAGGCTTAAAGAAGTTGTTTGTGCTAGGAGTCTACGCCCCAGACATGTCTGGATCCACTTATGTCCGAGAGCAGTTTTGGGAGATGGTAAGGATGTGTGTAGTGTAAAGGAAATGAAAATATTGTTATGCTCGGAGATTTGAATGGACGAATTTTGGTGAAGATGCGTGGTTATGAAACAATATTTGGAACGTTTGGTGATGAAAGTATAAATGAGAATGGTGAAAGCCTCCTCACCGTAGGTGTGGAAAAGAATCTTTTTGTGACAAACACCTTTTTTTGTCATAAAAGTATTCACATGTATACTTGGGAAAAAGGTGATAATAGAAGCATGATAGATTTCATAATTGTAGATGGAAGATTGAGAAGCGCAGTGGCAGGTTTTCCAGGGGTCCAACGTAGGGATGGATCATTATTTGGTTTTATGCCGAATTAATAGTCTATTCAAGCGTTGGCGGCATCAGACATCTGTGTTAAAGCTACAAGATGAAGATGCGAAAGAAAAGTATAAATGTAGATTGAGAGAAAACACTAAGTGTTTAAATGAATGGTGAACGTATTAGAACAGAAAAGTTACAAGAAGAAGATGAGAAAAACAAGTACAAATGTAGACTGTAAGAAAATATAAGGGATTTGAGTAAATTATGCATAAATGAGTTAGACTTGGAGAATGTATGGCAAAATATTAGGAAAGGCTTAGTAGACGCAGCTACCGAAGTATGTGGTGTCAGTGAAAGAATGAAAAATAAACGAATGAAATGAAAAATAATACGTTATGGTGGGATAATGGAACGAATGAAAGGAAAAATAGTACGTTATGGTGGGATGATAAGGTACGTACAGAAGTTGAAAGCAAAGAAGAGAGCGTGGTTAGATTTACTATCAATAAAAACTGGTAATTCTGGCGGTATGAATAATGATATTGAAAGAAAAAAGGCAGTCTTTAGACATCTAAATAAGAGAGTAAAAAAAGTAGTTGAAAGGAAAAAGCAAGAAAAGGATAAGAATGATAGAAGGATATCGGATAACTTCTGGGCAAATATTAAATTGTTCTGGAAAATCGTAAGAACTGCCAGGGGACATTTAAAACAGCCTGGAATGAATGCTTTATGAGACGAGAACCGATATATTCCGAGTGACGAAGTTTAAAAATTGCGAAATTCCGAAAAAAGAGGAAAGAAGTAGAGAGATAAACATAGATGAAATAATGAAAGCAATGAAAGACATGAAAGCAGGTAAGGCAAATTTATAATGTAGAAGTGAATGGAAGAGTCGGAAAGGGACATGCCAGGCGAAAGTTTATCGTCCAAATTGGCGATATATTAAAAATGGGCCAAATTACGAGTACCCTTAACCGACGAGCATGTACGCGTAGGCATATGAATGTGGAGGAGGCGAGAGAGGTGTGTCAGGATTGCGCCAAATGGAAATCTGTAGTCTCTGTCTTCCCCTCTAGGTGACAGGTGTGAGTGTTTATGTATGTACGTATGTTTTACATTTTAAACTATTAATAGTATTTCAAAATTCGGATTTACTTCTTTTACTCGTAAGAAAGCGAATTTTAATTTTTGTTGGGTTTTAAGTATTCGCTACAATTTTCAACCTCTCTAATTTTTCTGTAAGTTTACCGGCTATGTTGCAAAAGAACTCATTGAAACTATTTGCTATATTTTTATTACTGGTGATTATAATTCCACTGTGATTTTTGATTTTAGTAGTTTTATTTTTACCTTGTGTTTTACTTAATTTTTTGATCTCTAATAACTGTCCACTTGATTTTAATTTATTCTTGGAATTTTTAATTCTAGATGCGTTCCTAAGTTATTGAGCTGTCTGAAGTACTTATATATTTTCCTATATTTTTTAGTTTAGATTTTCTAACTTTATCTGGCTACAAGTTATGTAATATTTCGAATTTTTGAAGATTTTTTCTAGATATCAAAATACCTTTGGTTGTTAGTTTATTCTTGTTTATTCTCGTTTTTCTGTGTTTTAATGTTTGTAATGGAAACGAAGTGTAGTAACAATATTTTATATGGTCTATCAGAATGTTCATTTTCTCATTTGCGTCAAGTTTCAAGTTTATATCATTTTTTATACAAGAGTCTATATCTATGGGTATATTTACAAACCTCAAATTAAATTATAAGGTAAATAATTTAAAATGAAATCCAGAACAACACTTACTTAAAAGGTAAACCTCAAAAATTAAAGGAATAACAATAATTACACTTCATAATCATCATCATCATTAGGTACAGCTCCTTACAAGCCGGCCCATTGCCACAAATACACTTACGGTAAGTTTAAGCGACAACTTAACTTATTTTACAAATACAAATATGTCGCATTTAACTATTGTAACTTAAATTTGAGGTGAATATTTGAGAGCAATAACTTTACAACTTCCACCGGGGCTAACACAGCAAAAAAAGACTATTAGGTAAGTACGCAAAAATATTTTTCTAAGAATTGAAAGCTCCTTTTCTATTTCCAACTAGAAGTCTAATTTATAAAAGTAATTACCGCATGCATAATCTAGCACTTTAGCACTTATTGTATTTCTTTGTTACATAATAAAATGGATGTCGTCCGATGCAAGCGAAATCAAAGATAAAAACGAATCGGCGAAAATTTTTACACAACCATGTATCGTATGGTGAATGAGAGGATGGACCAAAAAAATAAGATGGTGTTTGTGGTATTGCCAGGCTGTTATAGCTGCAGCAAGAACGTGTTGGCTCGTTGAAGACTGTTTTGACTGATCTTATTTCTCTGGTGTGAAAAAACATTTCGATTCTCAAATTCGATATTACCCATCTATCACATTTTTCACGATGAATTTCATAACCAACGAGTGGGGTAAATCAGCACTTAAAATTGCAATAAACGATTTCTTCGTGCCAGCGGCGATCGAACTCGATTTGATTGCGTGCCGGTAAACGTAAATAAAACTGCGTAATACGAGGTTTTAAAACCTAAATAGGTTTAAGTATTTATTATTTATAATTTTTGATAATTCCACCTAAGTAAAGGATAATCAATTTTATTTTGCATTTCACTAATTCTAAGCATTAGTAAAATACATACTTAATAATGTTGATTCCATTCAATAAAAAATTATTATTTTCTTTTGAGCTTTTGAGATAAACCAGTGACAAAATTGTCATCTAACCTTCACTACCAAAGCAGTGCCTATAAATGTCCACCATATTTATAATATTTTTATTTGGATTAATCAAGCTTCAAAGAATTAAAAAGTAATTAAAGAATTCAAATAAAAAGTTTGTGCTTAACCATTTTATCTCAACTTTATAAATAAAATTATACTGTTTATAAGGCTGAAGGGGAAAATTTACAAATCGATCATCCGACCTGTCGTCATGTATGGAAGTGAATGCTGGGCCGTCAAGAAGAAGGATGAAAATAGACTGCATGCGAATGAAATGAGAATGTTACGATGGATGTGTGGTGTGACAAGGATGGATAAGATAAGGAATGAGTATATAAGAGGAAGCCTGAAAGTAGCGCCAGTGGTAGAAAAGGTGAGAGGAAGCAGATTGGCATGGTTTGGGCATGTGATGCGGAGGAATGAAAGTCATGTCACAATACGAGTGTTGAATATGAATGTGGAAGGACACACGGGCAGAGGAAGGCCGAATAAAAGATGGATCGATTGTGTGAAGAGTGATATGAGAATGAAAGGAGTAAGTATGGAAATGACGGCTGATAGAGAGGAATGGAACAAGAAGGTTTACTGCGCCGACCCCAGATAATGGGAAATGGTTTAGAGAATGATGATGTCTCTCTACTTTGCATACATAAGGAGTATTCTCGAATACTATCTAGTTTCCTAAATATGTTAAGCACAAGCATAGAGTAGAATCAATTCAGGACTGTTCATTAAAATTAATACACACCGAATCAGACACACACTATTATTTCATACCGCAGGCAAGCATAAATTACATAAATAAATCTACTTTGAATCTATAATCCATTTTATTATAAAAATTTACATTATAAAAAATATACTATATTCTGTGCTAAAATGAATGTATGAATTTAATAACGTTTATCAGTATTGCTTATCCTACACTAACCATGACACTAATGAACGCCACACACGGTCAGTTAAAATGATCAGTTGAACTGACGTACATCCAAAAACTGACCGTAAGTGTGGAATCTTAAGTTGAAATTTTCAACTGACGACAACCCATGGATTTTTTCCGTCGCATTGCCAGTTAAAACTGCTCAGTCGAACTGACGTAAATCCATAAAATGATCTTGAGTGCGAAATTTTAAGTTGAAATTTTTAAGATGGCACTCCACGGAGTTTTCCGGGCGCGCCGTAATCAGCTAGCTTCAGTTCGTCTTAATCACTGTTAAGTACCTACTTTCTTAGTAGCGACATACATTAAATATTCCACAACTACAACTAAATTCCACAACTATCACACAACGCCATCTAGTCCCAAGCTAAGCAGAGCTTGTGTTATGGGTACTAGACAACTGATAAACATACTTATATATTTCTAAATACATAAATATTATAGATAAATTACACCCAGACACAGAACAAATGATCGTGCTCATCACACAAACATTTGTCCTGGGTGGGAATCGAACCCACGACCTGCGGCATAGCAGTCAGGGTCACTAACCGCTAGACCAACAGGCGTGACTACATTATTACTCATGCATTACATTATTTCTATGATATTTAGATTTTTTATTATTTTATATATTTAGAGAATTTCGTTTGACGGAGGATGAAGACTAAGGTGACTGTGATGATGTCACCTTCCTTATGATTGACTCAGTAGATGGGTGAAGGATCTTAGCGATGCTACGTAGAACCATTGTGTTTTTTTCAACTCATTTTCAAAAAGGTTCATGAACACCTAGATGACTATGATGATATCACTTGGCTGATAGTGGACTCCGAAGGTGGGTATAGGATCTCAGTGACGCCACTAGATAGGACGATCGTGTTTGAACTCATTTGAAAGGGCATATAAAGACCTAGGTGACTATTATGATCTCACCTTTCTGATGGTGCAATACAAAGGTGGATATAGGATCTCAGTGACGCCACTAGATAGGATTATCGTGTTTGAACTCATTTGAAAGCGCACATAAAGACCTAGGTGACTATTATGATCTCACGTTTCTGATGGTGCAATACGAAGGTGGATATAGGATCTCAGTGACGCCACTAGATAGGATCATCGTGTTTGAACTCATTTGAAAGCGCACATAAAGACCTAGGTGACTAACAACGGAAACGAGATATCGTTTTGTTATAACGTTCTAATACTTCAAGTGTCATTGATGTTAGTTAAGGACGGATTAGTCGTTTCGCCTCTTCATTAACGATCAATCTGGAACCGTCTGACTTTTAGTAAAGTAAATGTCAATTAACTGTATTGTATGTATATGTGTATTAGCTGGAGTCTTATGTATTGTACTTAAACAAAAAAAAAAAACATTTTTTCCTAAAATCTGGGTTTATTTGTAAACAATAACACGTGGTTAAATGAATAATGTTGTACAACAATCGACTTCAATATAATTAAAATAATTTATTGTTGATTTTTTAAACACCGCTCGACCGATAATTTCGATAAAATTTAAAAATATACCTCTTGAGAAGTATACCCCATGAAACAAAAAGGAATTTTTCAAATCGGTTCTGGTGTCTTCGATAAAAACTAAAAACATAGATTCCGACGAATTAGAAACTTCCTCCTTGTTTGAAGTCGGTTAAAAGAATTACAAAATTCAAACACAGATTTTACTTTGCAATAAGCAAATAAGCGCTCACTAAGAACAGATTTCACGATAGTTCCATAAAAAAACTTCATATTTTACATCTAGGTTCCGCAATAAATTATTATCGTGCGCCGAGCGAAGCGAGCGGCAATCAGCTAGTGGCAAATATAAACAACGCAACGGTTCGAAACAAAGCTATCGATGCTCTGCTCACATAACTATTTTGACATTGAGGCGAAGAACAGTGTTTTTTTGTTAGAAGTCAGATAACATAAAACGTAACAGTGATGTGTGAGGTTAAAGATAAAGTGTTTTTAGTTACGGGGGCTGTAGGTGGGATAGGTTCTGCTTTAGTGAGGGCTGCCTTGCAAGATGGAGCTAAGGTATATATTGTGCAATTAATTTATCAAAAAATATTACGAAAATATTTATTAACTAGGTAAAAATTCCTTTGGAATCCTGAAAATCGATAGTAAGAATATATGAGTTTAAAAAAAATAGATAAATTTTCTACTCTGCATACTATGATATAGTATATGAAAGTGAAAGTAATATTAAAACTATACGAATTAAAAACTATTTCAATATTATTTATATAATTATATATATATTTAAAACATAGAAACCATTTTAAGTGAGCTATGGTAAACTACAATTATTTATTACAAATTAGTATTAGTCTTCCATAATTAGTTTCAGCTTTTAATTACCGAACAATTAATGTAAATTATTTTGTGCTAATTTAAAACCATTTTATTTATTTTAGCATGTAATAGCTTTAGATATCGATGTAAACCAAGGTAAGGAGTTAGAAAGCGAATTAAAAGGCGTTTATGGGCAAAATAAAATAAAGTTTATTGAATGTGACGTCACCAGTGATTTGGAAAATGCATACGATTTAGTGATGAAAGAATTCGGATATATTGACGTAGTCATAAATAACGCTGGAATTATGAATGACAGTCCGAATGCGTATCTAAAAGAAATCGCTATTAATGTGGTAAGCTAGCTATATTATATTAGAAATTAAAATCATTTCTATATCGTACCGATTTTAATGAGATTTTTTGTGTGTGTATTTAAACGGGTCCCTAGATGGTTTACATTCACATTTGGACCCGTAAGGTGGCGCTGTTGTCGATATCCAGAAATAAGCCGTGCAAAAGCTGGGGTGGATCGCTAGTTTAATAAATAAAATAAAATAATACAATATATATATATATATATATATATATATATATATATATATATATATATATATATATATATATATATATATATATATAATGCTATTTTTAAGTTTTCCCAACTAGTTTTAAGATCAGACGAACAATAGTGTTAGAATGTTTATAGGTCAAACAATAAATTTCTTAAGAAATTTCTATTCAAATGCTAATAATTTAAATGTTTAAATATTATAATTTATTCTTTGTGTCTATTTTCAGACTGCGTTGATAACGAGTTCCCTTAAAGCATTTGACCTCATGCGCAAAGATCGAGGTGGGAAAGGAGGCACCATTATAAACATATCGTCTATTGTAGCACTGGCGCAGACATCAATATTACCAATTTACAGCGCTACAAAGAGCGCAGTTTTGCAATTTAGTAATTGTCTTGGGGTAAGGATGTTTATAATTAATTATGTATTGGTGTAACACTGCTGTGTTTCATATGGTGAGTATAGAGAACCGGAGACCCCTTTTACTGGAAACGAGACATTCCATCTTAGTCCTCACGTGTGACAATGCGTCTGCATTTTGATTCGTAGTTGAGGATAGATGTAGATGTCTATGGGCCACAGCAACTACCATCAGGTGGATAGTTTGTTCTATTGTCAGCCTGATCCCATAAAAAAACTACCCCATATCGTCGAAAATGAAACAGGAGATGAGCAACAGCATCTTGATAACAATTCAAAATATTAAAAAACCGCGGTTGCTAACCCGCTTGTCAAGCGTGGCAACTATGGCAAATAAAATGCCTATATTTAGCAGTGGTCTTCAATAGGTCATTATTTTGAAGACGCTGCTGCCCATCTCCTGATTCGTTTACCTAAACCGCCTTTTACGACACCCACGAGATGATATGAGGTGGTGAATAATCTTAGACCGCCGCTACACTGCTACACAGTAAACATTTATTATGAAAACATCTTTAAAGGAACAAACCAGAGTCATTAACTGATATCTTCTTAACTGTTAAAGATAAAATAAAGGTACGAGTAGGGAAATATTTACTCGTCTTTTGAGTGTTACATTTGTGTGGATTTCATAATATTGTAATGTTTAGTTGACTGGTTAAAGTTAATGCAATAGATAAAGGGGATAAATTTCCTAAAAGATATTAAGAGGAATACGGATCCATCAAAGATTATATTATTTATATTTAAAAAAAATTATGTATTGTTATGAGAATTCCCGTCATTAGTAGGAGTAAAAAAAGAGGCCTCTGTTTTAAGAAGTGTAGACAAAAATATTTAAAAGTTAATCTTCATTTTTTTTAGAGCCGTGTTAGCTCAAACGGTTAGCGCTCGCTGTAAATTTCACAATACGCAAGCAAACCGGGTTCGATACCCGCCGGCACCAATGAAATTGTTAATTGCAATTTTAAGTGCTGATTTTCCACGTGCTCGGCGGTGAAGGTAAACATCGTGAGGAAACCTGCATGTCTGAGAAATAAGAAAAAATATTTCGAAGACACGTGAAGTTCGCCAACACGCATTGGGGCAGCGCGGCGGACTATTCCTTGCCCTAAAACCCTCTCAGAAATGAGAGGAGGCTTGTGCCCAGCAGTGGGACGTATATAGGCTGTAACTTTACTTACATTTTTTTCAGATTGAACAGACCTTCTCTTGGTCAGGTGTACGAGTACTGGCTGTGTGCTTCGGTAGCACGGATACTCCTCTCATAAGTCTGCAAAAATTGGGCGGTTTTACCAAAGAGTATGATGAAAAAATACATGCTGGCATTCAAACGATGCCACAGCAAAGGTACATTCAAACACATCAAATGAAATTATTATTTAAATGAGGATATAGGAGTACCTACAAGAGCTTTTTTATGTTATGATTTCTTATGTTTACGCTACCACTAAGCATTTAAATAAAACTAGTTTTTACGAACCCCGCCCCCCTCTCCCCGTTAACCATGGGTGCTGTAAAGTGCTCGAAACGTCGGAAATATAAAATAAGTTGATATACGCGATAAATTCCGTAAAAAACTAGTTTTATTCAAAAGAGTTTATTTTTGTATTTCCAATGTTGACTACGACAAATTCCACGGGACGATTATGAATTCTTTCAAACAACAATATTCAAAACTTTATCTGGGCATTTTAAAAATACATAATTTTTGTTAAGGTACCTAAATAATTATCAGTTATTAGGCAAACAATGCCATCTAGACCTAGACTTCTAGTGTCAAGGTTCCTAGCAAGGTATTTAGCTAATTATTAATTACATATTGACGCACATAAATTGAATAGTGTGATAAATAAAAAAAATACTAACATAATATTATTATACTTCACAGTGCACACTCTGCGGCACAAGGTCTTCTAACTGCGTACAGAAACGGTAATAGCGGAAGCACTTGGCTTGTGACCTCTAACAGACCGGCCGAGGAAATTACAGAAAACGTAAAAAAGGCTTACGAAACTCTTAGTCAAGGCATATATCAATAATTTATAACTAAATGTATATGTAAAAAGAATTCCAAAGATTTTAAATGTCACCTATGGTTTTGTATGAGAAAAGTGACGGTTTCATAATTTCTTTAAGAAAAAGACATTTATAAATACCACGGAGTTAATGGACATGGAAGAGAATAATTAATGTTTTATTTCAAATTATTAAAAACTTGATTTCTAGATTTACTGATTTGCATGCTTATTGGGTACCTTATTACAGTTGACACATTTGAGCCGTGATAGCTCAGATGGTTAGCGATCGCTGTAAATTTCACGGTATGCGAGTGACGGGGTTCGATCCCCGACGGCACCAATGACATTGTTGATTGCAATTTTATGCTCTGTCAAATTTAGTTTGATAATTTTGACTGAGTTGTGAAATTTTGTATTTTAGTAGATAAACTGTCACAGATATTTTTGTACTTCACGGATAGTACCGCCCACTTAAGACAGTGATATGCCATACTGAACGGTAATTTTCAATTATCACTTTTTTCATTTTTGATAACTCACCAGCGTAGTGATTAAACGTTTGCTTAAGGTAGGCAGTGTGACAAAAATTATTATATAAAGCCTGCCTGATGTTTGGATCTGAAAGTTTGTAACTATATATATATATATATATATATATATATATATATATATATATATATATATATATATATATATATGGTATACCGCTATTTTCGAAGGTCACCCACACAATTAACCTGGCGATTGATTCTTTACACCTGCACAACTGCACATAATATTATTCTAACAATTTTGTCAAAAAGTCATTGAACACGGGATAGCGATAAAGACTAAGGACTGCATAAGGAACTGAACACAACATAATGTGCAAATTTTCTCACTTTCAACTAAAAGGTTTAAACAGTTGTTTAAAAGGGTTAAGACAGTGATATGCCATACTGAACTATGCCATGCAATAACGAACAACCAGAGACTATAAATTTGTATTGGAATTGACTCTTTATTGGCAAAATATGTTCTATTAACGGTACTGATTGCGTATCATCCCTATATTGTCAGCTATTATTCTGAAAAAAAATGGAAATTAAAAATAATATCTATTGACTCTAAGATTGTGGTAACACTACAGCCTGTCATCTTTGTATTAGTCAGCCATTTTGTAATCAGTAGGAGTACTAACGCAGCGCAGTTGTCACCCCTGAGGACTATTATGGAATGCCTCGATACCAGTAAAACGGGTCTCCGATTCTCAACACTCACCTTACGTAACATAGCAGCATTACGCTGCTATTTTACGCTGGTATTCTGAGCGTGGTCTTGCTGCCAAATTCGTGCTACAACTATAATATAGCTGTAGCGTGGCTCTACCACGTAATATGTTCAGACAAATATTTCGAAGAATATTTCATTCAAATTATTGTACTGTATCAAAGTATACTCAACTGTCAAATGAAAATCACCTAGACTAGACCACAATTTGTTCAGGAAATAAATAATACTTTTTATATTACGTTAAAGTTACAGCCAATATACGTCCAACTTCTGCTGGGCACAGTCCTCTAATTTCTGAGTAGGTTTTAGGGCAAGGAAATGTCCGCCGCGCCCCAATGCGTGTTGGCGAACTTCACATCTCTTTGAAATCATTTTTTTCATTTCTTAGACATGCAGGTTTCCTTCACGGACGAGCACGTGTTAAATCAGCACTTATGCTCTGTCAAATTCAGCTTGATAATTGTGACAGCTCACTGTAAGGATGGGTTGTTGTAAAATCATTAATAAATCTATTCAATCATTATTCTCATAGAACTTGCAATCGATAGTTGCATGTTTATGCTATATAGATTTGGAATTTTGAACAATTTATTATCTATTGAATTAACAATAAATTATTAACACGATATTAAAATATCTCCCATAATAACGATTTCGCCTCGTGCCTATTTTTATTTGGTCAGTCAGACTATTTTTAATACGTGCGAGTCGAAATAATATTTGTGAACGGGCTTAGTGTGAAATAAAACGAGGAATTGTAACTTAAAGTTATTTATTATTAAAATAGTGATTCACAACCTAAATCAAGTTCATTATCATCATCATTATCATCACTAGATTCACTTCTGGAACTGTCTCTTACGCTGATTAATAATTCATGTTCACAAACTCTGTCAAAGTGGGCATCTCGCCCCAGTCTTCTTGTATATATTTTTCGTATGTTCCACGACTTTTCTTCAGTTATTCGCAGTAACGATATCACAGGCATTTTACAATAAAATCAGCATTTTCTTAGCCGTAAGTGGTCGAGATGTGTTATTTTTGGCTGCATGACCTAAAAATATAAAAAAATAATTAACTATCTATATATATATGGTAAACGTAGGTACTATGTATAATGACAAAAAACAAACCTTTGACATGAGCCTAAATCAGTTCGATGGCATTGTAATAGAAATGATATTTTGGCAATCTAAGCACCGTTTGGCCATGTTGTTCAGCGATTTCAAAAATATAGGTTGGTTTTCTGGGTTAGTTTTCTTTCACTAATAGGACAAATTCGTGTTTTAACATACTTTCATTGCCTTCAATGCCTCTGCTCAGCAGCAAAAATATAATTTCCAGTTTTCTGCTGGTCGATGTTGGAGTTTTGGTCCTTTTGTAAGGAATGGTACGGCGCATTATTCAAAATAATCGTATGTGGTTCATGAAGATTTTCCAGTAATGTTAAAATCCACTCTTTGAACTTTTCGAAATTCATCTCCTCATGATATTCTGCTATTCTTGTTGATTCAAAAGCCAATAAACATTTGGGTATGAAACCGTTTGCCGTCCCTGCGGCCGCAATTATCAGACGTTGTACTTTGCCTTCAAGCACTTTGTTGACTGATTGTGCCGTGTCATTAGTCCACGTTATCGGTAAGTGTGGTTCGCATTAAGCCACTCGTCCAGAAGGACGGTTATATCCCAATTACAATCATGTTTGTCTTTTCTCAAAAAGTCCACCCGTGCCAAGGCAATAATCTATGCGCTCCATTATTATTATTTCTTTATCGCATTTTTTTTATAAACGAAGCCAACTTTGTGTTGTATGGTGGCCAATGACTGCAAACTGCCTTTAAATAAATCAGAGTCTTTAGGGGACACTATTAACTTTCATACTGTTGGATTCAGCACGTCTATAATACGCGTATACAGTTTGCGTATTGCAGCTCATCTCTCTTGGTAATTGGTAATTTTCAATTATCACTTTTTTCATTTTTGATAACTCACCAGCGTAGTGATTAAACGTTTGCTTAAGGTAGGCAGTGTGACAAAAATTATTATATAAAGCCTGCCTGATGTTTGGATCTGAAAGTTTGTAACTATATATATATATATATATATATATATATATATATATGGTATACCGCTATTTTCGAAGGTCACCCACACAATTAACCTGGCGATTGATTCTTTACACCTGCACAACTGCACATAATATTATTCTAACAATTTTGTCAAAAAGTCATTGAACACGGGATAGCGATAAAGACTAAGGACTGCATAAGGAACTGAACACAACATAATGTGCAAATTTTCTCACTTTCAACTAAAAGGTTTAAACAGTTGTTTAAAAGGGTTAAGACAGTGATATGCCATACTGAACTATGCCATGCAATAACGAACAACCAGAGACTATAAATTTGTATTGGAATTGACTCTTTATTGGCAAAATATGTTCTATTAACGGTACTGATTGCGTATCATCCCTATATTGTCAGCTATTATTCTGAAAAAAAATGGAAATTAAAAATAATATCTATTGACTCTAAGATTGTGGTAACACTACAGCCTGTCATCTTTGTATTAGTCAGCCATTTTGTAATCGGTAGGAGTACTAACGCAGCGCAGTTGTCACCCCTGAGGACTATTATGGAATGCCTCGATACCAGTAAAACGGGTCTCCGATTCTCAACACTCACCTTACGTAACATAGCAGCATTACGCTGCTATTTTACGCTGGTATTCTGAGCGTGGTCTTGCTGCCAAATTCGTGCTACAACTATAATATAGCTGTAGCGTGGCTCTACCACGTAATATGTTCAGACAAATATTTCGAAGAATATTTCATTCAAATTATTGTACTGTATCAAAGTATACTCAACTGTCAAATGAAAATCACCTAGACTAGACCACAATTTGTTCAGGAAATAAATAATACTTTTTATATTACGTTAAAGTTACAGCCAATATACGTCCAACTTCTGCTGGGCACAGTCCTCTAATTTCTGAGTAGGTTTTAGGGCAAGGAAATGTCCGCCGCGCCCCAATGCGTGTTGGCGAACTTCACATCTCTTTGAAATCATTTTTTTCATTTCTTAGACATGCAGGTTTCCTTCACGGACGAGCACGTGTTAAATCAGCACTTATGCTCTGTCAAATTCAGCTTGATAATTGTGACAGCTCACTGTAAGGATGGGTTGTTGTAAAATCATTAATAAATCTATTCGATCATTATTCTCATAGAACTTGCAATCGATAGTTGCATGTTTATGCTATATAGATTTGGAATTTTGAACAATTTATTATCTATTGAATTAACAATAAATTATTAACACGATATTAAAATATCTCCCATAATAACGATTTCGCCTCGTGCCTATTTTTATTTGGTCAGTCAGACTATTTTTAATACGTGCGAGTCGAAATAATATTTGTGAACGGGCTTAGTGTGAAATAAAACGAGGAATTGTAACTTAAAGTTATTTATTATTAAAATAGTGATTCACAACCTAAATCAAGTTCATTATCATCATCATTATCATCACTAGATTCACTTCTGGAACTGTCTCTTACGCTGATTAATAATTCATGTTCACAAACTCTGTCAAAGTGGGCATCTCGCCCCAGTCTTCTTGTATATATTTTTCGTATGTTCCACGACTTTTCTTCAGTTATTCGCAGTAACGATATCACAGGCATTTTACAATAAAATCAGCATTTTCTTAGCCGTAAGTGGTCGAGATGTGTTATTTTTGGCTGCATGACCTAAAAATATAAAAAAATAATTAACTATCTATATATATATGGTAAACGTAGGTACTATGTATAATGACAAAAAACAAACCTTTGACATGAGCCTAAATCAGTTCGATGGCATTGTAATAGAAATGATATTTTGGCAATCTAAGCACCGTTTGGCCATGTTGTTCAGCGATTTCAAAAATATAGGTTGGTTTTCTGGGTTAGTTTTCTTTCACTAATAGGACAAATTCGTGTTTTAACATACTTTCATTGCCTTCAATGCCTCTGCTCAGCAGCAAAAATATAATTTCCAGTTTTCTGCTGGTCGATGTTGGAGTTTTGGTCCTTTTGTAAGGAATGGTACGGCGCATTATTCAAAATAATCGTATGTGGTTCATGAAGATTTTCCAGTAATGTTAAAATCCACTCTTTGAACTTTTCGAAATTCATCTCCTCATGATATTCTGCTATTCTTGTTGATTCAAAAGCCAATAAACATTTGGGTATGAAACCGTTTGCCGTCCCTGCGGCCGCAATTATCAGACGTTGTACTTTGCCTTCAAGCACTTTGTTGACTGATTGTGCCGTGTCATTAGTCCACGTTATCGGTAAGTGTGGTTCGCATTAAGCCACTCGTCCAGAAGGACGGTTATATCCCAATTACAATCATGTTTGTCTTTTCTCAAAAAGTCCACCCGTGCCAAGGCAATAATCTATGCGCTCCATTATTATTATTTCTTTATCGCATTTTTTTTATAAACGAAGCCAACTTTGTGTTGTATGGTGGCCAATGACTGCAAACTGCCTTTAAATAAATCAGAGTCTTTAGGGGACACTATTAACTTTCATACTGTTGGATTCAGCACGTCTATAATACGCGTATACAGTTTGCGTATTGCAGCGGCATCAAATTCATCGATCGTTCGATCCTTCTTTTCTTATTTGGCGTCGACAATTTTTTCGTATCTACTTCTATCGCTTGAGTTGATGATGGCATGCCATACTTTTTGTTTATACGAGACACTGTCGCACGACCGATGCCAAGAGCGTGCGCAACTTGAAGTACAGCCAAGAACGTTAATTTTTTCGTTCTTTTGTTTTTGCATTTGAATCCTTAGTTGAGGATCAATGTGGATGTCTAAGGGCCACAGCATCTACTTATCATCAGGTGTGTGCTTGTTTGTCTCCCAATGCTATAAAAAACATAGAGGTCTGATTAAAAAAATATATTGACATTTCATCGACTTGCATGCAAACCACTTATCTAATGTCCCATTTATACCGTGCAAGTTTCTTGTACTTATCAAAAATGACAAAAAATAATCAAATAGTGCGTCAAATATTCGCGTGCAATACAATAATTGAAACTGTCTGCTTACATGATTGTATATGATGTCGTTGCACGCGCGGCAGCGCCTGTGAGGCTAGCCAGAATTCTTATAAACAACACGTGCACCGCACACCTGCACCGTTGCACGTGCAGTGGCACCTCTGTGTGGCAAGCTACTTGTTTTTCTTATATAAAATCGACGGAGCGACTAGTAATACTACCACAAGTACTTGTTCGTGCTTGACACGTTGGGTAATTAATTCGTGTAAGCGAATTAATTATTATTATCAAATAAAAAATTAGTCTCAGTACAATTTATAGTTGATTCGTTCTGTTCTTATCAATGTAATCTGTGTATTATAATTGTATAAAATAATATATCGTAAATTAACTCTATTTAAAAGAGAAGTCCCGCTGGGTTTCTAGCTAGTTCTTCCCAGGACATGACATGGTAGAAGTACTATATTGAATATAGTTATTACATTCTATTATAAAGCCTTTTCTTGTGACTAAGGGGCACAAGTCACAAGAAAAGGCTTTATAATTCACATATTCTACATCAGAAGTGGGATTAAAGCTTTCCATTATAACTATAATATATGTTTACACTAGGAACTTTTTTGAACTGAAAGAATTGCTTTATAATTTTGAATTATCTAAATACTTACTACACACACACACACATATATATATATATATATATATATATATATATATATATATATATATATATATATATATATATATCTGTCCTGACAGACCGCTCCTTCACATTCATACATCTACGAATACATGCTCGTCGGTATAGGGTACTCCTAATTTGGCCCGTTTTCAACAAATCGCTTATTTGGTAGATAAATTTTTGCCTAGGATGTCCCTTTCTGAAAATGTATGATGCAAATGTGAGTTGTTAGAGCAAAAAACAAATACTTAGGACTATTAGTCGACAACAGATTTTACTGGGCTTATCACATTGACACAATATGTGAAAAACTGAGAGCAATGCTAGCCAAATTTGCTATCTTGAAATACAAAGTACCATTTAAAATACTACTAAATTTATATAATGCACTCGCAGAGTCAATCATTTCATATGGCATCACTAGCTATGGTAGGACGTTTAAAACATATTTGGACAAAATATACTGCCTACAACTTCGGCTTTTAAAAATAATAATACCTGATAAAATTAAAAAATCAATCTGCTTCGGAGACGACCTATTAGCTTTATTTAAATATTGTGAAATCTTGCCTGTTCATATTAAAATAAAAATGTGGCCTTTAATTGAACAATTTACCAACAAAGAAATACAAATAAAAGCGAATCATAAAACAACGACACGGAAAGTAACTCATTCAAAATTAGAATTACCAGGAGTTAGAAATTATTACGGAAAACGAACGAACGCGTATTTAATACCAACCCTCATTAATGATATACCTACTAAAATTCGATTTGGATAACGGACAAAAACTATAAAAATAAATATAAGCAATACTTTAATTCTGTACTTTAATAACAAGTAGTATAATTTTAATGAAATAAAATCTTACGTAATATCATATTGATAATTACAACAGCCTCTATAACACATTCAAGTACCTCGTAGCATAAGCTGGCCGGCCGCCTGCCACGGCGAGCTGCTTATCTATAACCGGTTCCTTTATGTCCACTTTTATGTAAACAATGTACCTTATACTTCATACTGTTAATACTATATTTGATGTTCTTATTAAATAATAATATATATAAACTAATGTCAACAGATTGCTCAAAAGTGTCTCAACATCCAGACAAACCCGTAAGGGTTTTTGTGATGTTTATATTGTTATTTACTGTATTTTTTCTTTATTAAATAAATTAAAAAAAAATTGTGAAACAATCGTCTACGCAACGCTTGTAGAATCTTCGATTTACGGGAAAAGTAAGCAGTGCTTTCTCCTCTAAGTTTTCCATAAATATGTCGGCGACAATGGGAGATACATATAAGCCCATCGCCGCACCATCTACTAGCTCGTAGAACTCCTTGTTCCACAATAAGTAACCAGATGTAAGGCAGTGTCTGAGTAATAATGCATATTCTACGGGCATGTGGTTTTCTTCCAGACTTCTGCTTACGATTGAGATGCAAGCTTTAACAGGTAAGCATGTGAAAAGTTACTGCAAATCATTATCTTTCGGCAGTACCTATCCATTTACTTTCAGATGGATTAGCTCGTTCGTGGTTCTGTTCTTGTGTTCGTGGTTATGGTGTACGGTGATGTAGCCCAAGATGGTAAAGCACACTGTTTTATCAAAAACCTATTTAAGAATTTTGGGTCACAATAATCGGCCCACCATGCAAACTGTGCGTGTGATGGTAAACAAATTTGGATAAAAATATTCACTATTAAATACCTAATCCTGTGTCAGTGAGATAACACGCCGGTAAACACACTGGTGAAATACTAAAAATACTGCTGCCGTAAGAGCTTCTGTTCGTGAGTCTTCTTTCCACGCCGATCACAAGAATTGGGAATTTCTCAGTCTACATTACGGCAATTTTGCGTTAACATATTTAGCTGCACACTTAAGAGATCAAATTAACTCATGAACTGAAACCTCAGGATCATTTTAAACATAAAATTATCTGACTTTATTCTGCAAAAGTTTGGAGAAAATTCTGAATTTCATCGATGAACTATCTTCAACGATGGAGCTGATTTTGACTGAATAGCTTTGTCAATAAGCAGAATTTGCGTTATTTGACAGTAACTAACCCACATGTGCTTTATGAGACAACATTGCACCCACAAAAAGTTAGCATGAGGTGTAGATTTCAGGCCGCAGGTGTGATGGGCCGTATATTTTGCGTCGATGAAAATAATCATCGTGTTATTGTTAATGAAGTTCACTATCATGCCATTCCATTTTAGACCTAAGTGGTGTAGCCCTCTTTGTCTGACGTTAGCTGCTGGCGTCAGTGGACTTCAGTAACTACTTATCATTAGGTGGACAGTTAAAAAGATTGAGAAAATCATCAAAGCCCTTCAAGTCTACTGCCTCCTCCAAGGAATACCACATATTACGCTCCCGAACCACCTGCATCGTATATCTTACCAGGTCGACTCTCTAGTGGGAGCCCTACTTCTTGCTTAACTTTACGACGTTACTACTCGAGAAAAATAATAAAATAAGTATGCTAAAAATTAAATGAGTAGAAATAATATCTGGAATCTAGCGAGTGTTTAATTAATAACATACAATAAAAATATCAATAATTTCATAAAATTAAATTTTAGTAAAATATAAACCATTAGTTATTAGAACAACGATAAATTTTGCACAACATTTTATAGCAGAATTATACGCATCTGGCAAAGAAACTCTTACACTTAGTTACTGACTGTAATAGATTGTCTTGGAAATGAATACCATCAATTTTTCCCAGTAAAGGAGAAAAAGGTTATTAGTATTAATAATGAAAATACCTTTTTTATAAGGATTTAATTTAGTAATATTTAACAAGATGCAAATTTTATACATTTACGGTCACTGTTTCTCCAATATTTTGGGAATGTTTCGACGGTATCAGTACCCATAGTTTATAGTAAATTAAGGATAGATTATAAATCTAGGATGATGAAATAAATCTGTGTTTAACGATACAAAGTTTTTTGTTTTAATTATTATCCTGCAATTAAAAAAAAGAGGGGGAAGGGAGAGAATGTTCACGAAGATCTTCTGAGGACCAACGAGTAGTGTATCATTGAATTGACTACAAGGAGGTAGGGTTTCTTTACTTGTTAGTAGTTTGTCTGGGTGCCTCTTATCTCATTTTGTGCCAAACAGCCGTTCATCCACCGTTCTAGTCTCACTTAAAATGTAAAGAAGGCACTGAAAACCAGTGCTATCACTGAGTCCGGTCCGTTTTGCAGTTTCATGCTGTATTTTTTAAATGTTTTTTCTTAAATTTATAATGTTAAATTATTATTACTTTTAATTTAGTTTCATTTATCTTTTGGCTTTTAATTACTTTTTACTTACTGTGCTGCGTGCTTAAACTGGAATAAAGTGCATTTCTTTCTTTTTTCTAATTACAAACTACGAGGCATCCTATTTCGGTTGTTAGGAGATTCGTTCGTCATTCTTTCCTTAAAATCAATTGAACATTTTTCATTTTTGCTTTTCTATGTCAATTTCAAATCGCTTCAGTGATTTTAAACAATCAAACCGATTTATTACCTAATCCATTTTTTATAGAAGAGAGGGCAAACACTCACAGAATACCAGCGTGAAATAGTAGCTTAATGCTGCTGTATTTCGTACGGTGAGTGTAGAGAACCGGAGACCCTTTTTACTGGATTTGAGGCATTCCATCTCAGTTCTCATGGGTGACAACGCATCTGCAATGGAAGATAGATGTAGATGTCTATGGGCCGCAGCAACCACTTACCATCAGGTGGACTGTGTGCTCGTTTGTCACCCTATTCTATAAAAAAAAACGAGCATACGGCTCACCTGATGGTAAGTGACTACTGCCACTCATGAACAACCACAACACCCGGGGAATCGCAGGTGCGTTGCTGGCCTTTTAAAAAGGAGTAAGCTCTTTTCTTGAAGGTTCCTAAGTCGTGTCCCTAGGCTCCATTTGCATTTGGCAATCTGCCTAGGCAGGCGGATTGCCAAATGCAGTTTTTATTATTTTGAGCTGTAATCCGGAATATACTGCTGCCAATTTACCGATTACCTAAGAAGTTAACATAACATAAATATGGGCGCTTCTGATATCATTACTCCCAACCAAGTGTAAAAGATACAATTTGTTTGCAATAATAAAAAACAAAGAGATTATATTCACAGATGAAAATGGTAAAATAAGCATTCTTTTTATTATTTCATTCTTCTGTCACCGAATAGGAATAAACCTAAAAGAAATTTATTGTACACTTACCATTTGAAAAAAAAAACATTTTTATGAAATTTTTATTTGTAATTTCTAAGATTTAGTCTTTACTCAGTGATAGAGTGTACTAAATGCTTTTTTATTAATATTATTTACTTTATTAAGATTTTCGAACAACTTGGTGAAATAACTAATATTACCTCTTCGTCGTAAATTAAATTGTGTGAATAGACACATGGTTTTCTGCCATGTAAAAATCCTTCATATTGGGTATTTCGGAGAAATTAGTAAGGTAATGCACATCCGGTTCAGTTTTGCACATGAAAGCAAATAATTTTCTTGTTTCAAAATAATTAGATTCCGCAAAGTAACGCCTTATTGTTTTAATTAGCTCCATATATTTTATTTGATCTAAATATGTATATCACTTTTTACTAATGTAACATTGTTAAAAAATACCATAGCATAATGTCCTCCAGACCGAATTTCGGCTACTGCACCTAGTCTCAACGGAGACTAGCCATCGGCGTAGGAAAGGATTATAGTGCCCAAGTGTATGCGGAAACACAGATGCACTTTATATTCTCTCCCTGTCCTATTCCGAGTGGACAGTAAACCTTCACGACCGGAAAGAGATCAGGGGCAGGACTAACGGCATAACGTGTTTTTAAGGCACGGAGGTGGTACACCGCCAACTTTCTGACTCCAGGCAGCTACTTTACGAGAATTTCTTGACAGAAAAACTCAATAACTGATTTTTTGGCACGACCTGGGATTCGATCCCTGGACACCTCATGATCAGTGGTCGCCTTTACAGCCACCAGACCAACGAGGCAGTCATACAGTAGTGTAAAACTATATACCATAGTATTTAAAAGTGGCAAAGCAACACCACTACCTTCCATACGTATAAGCTCAACACGAATAGCGAAATTGAACCAATCAAGAGTAGAAGTACCACGCTCGCAAATTACTCCAGCGTACATAGCAATATAACACATTATAGAAGTATTTCATATGGTGAGGTACGAGAATCACACAACCCTATTTGCCGGTAACCATGAATTTAATCGTAGTGACATCAGGGTTTACAACGCACGTGGTTTTGATTATTAATCGAGAATACGTGGAGGTACCTAGGGCACAGTCACACTGGCCCACACATCTATTACCATCGGGATCAGAATGTTGAAGACATTCTGATCCTGATGGTAATAGATGGTGATGGTAATTTTCTTGGTAATTGGTAATTTTCAATTATCACTTTTTTCATTTTTGATAACTCACCAGCGTAGTGATTAAACGTTTGCTTAAGGTAGGCAGTGTGACAAAAATTATTATATAAAGCCTGCCTGATGTTTGGATCTGAAAGTTTGTAACTATATATATATATATATATATATATATATATATATATATATATATATATATATATATATATATATATATATATATATATATATATATATATATGGTATAACGCTATTTTCGAAGGTCACCCACACAATTAACCTGGCGATTGATTCTTTACACCTGCACAACTGCACATAATATTATTCTAACAATTTTGTCAAAAAGTCATTGAACACGGGATAGCGATAAAGACTAAGGACTGCATAAGGAACTGAACACAACATAATGTGCAAATTTTCTCACTTTCAACTAAAAGGTTTAAACATATTTCGATTACTTTCATATTGTTAAAAATTAACTTATTATAGTAATACTCTATTGGATTTTATTTTTACTTAACTTATATTTGACCCTTTAGATGTTAATTTTCATTTAGTATTTGTGCTCTTATAAATGATACGATAAGTATATAACAATTTGAATAATAATTTCATAATTGAGTTACTGAAAATTAATTTTACGGAATTTATCGCGCTTAATTAGAACGACGTAAGCTTTGCTACACACGTGGTTAAATTGAAATTAAAATCAATTTCAGTAGTTTCGGATATAAACAGTCAAGTTGCTTACTACGTAAAAGTTAATTTAAATATCCTTTTTTGTTTATCGCGGCTTTTTTAGTATTGTGTCACTATTACTTTATCTCATTTTTATCCATAACACTAAATTTATTAACAGAGTTTGAGAGAACAATTTTATTATTTGTCAAATTCAATATTGCTTGTAAACAACATCACATTTAAAAAAATAACTCTCAGAGCAATGGGACTTTTGTAGCTTTACTTTCCGCTATACGAGTATATGCTAGACGTAGGCTTATTCTTATAAAAAGAAAACTTATAAAAAGTCATTGTTAAAATATGTTAAATATACATTGTTTTAACTTTAATGCTTTGGGCGGTAATATAAAAAAATGATAAATTCACAACAAAAAATGTTAAATTTTTTAATACCAGTGTGTTTTTAAGTAGGAAATCCATTGTTTTCCTCTGTATTACAGTTAATTACTTAGTTAATCACAGTACATTAGTTAGACAGCAAACTTAGTTCTGCAGCGTATGCTGTAAAAATGATTAGATGGCATCTGTAAAATAGCTGGATTAGTTTATTTTATAACATAATGTCTTATGGAATCTTGTTACTGGGTAATACGACTAACTTTGAAACTTTCTTCATTTTGCAGAGGATAGCCATGAGAGCAATTTATAACCTTATTTCGAAGCGTTACCTTACAGATTTTTATAGCATTAAATAAACTCTCAGTATATTCAAATAACAACCAACCACTAATTTAGCGTTGTGTTCTCGGGAGTAAACCGTCACTCGCTCTAACTCGATGGCAGGATCTGATTTCTCTCCGTAAAGATAGACTGAGCAAATGATTTCTAGCCCCTGACCATCCCACGAGAATTATGAAGGCTATTACCAAGTTACCTGTACTCTTAAACATATAAAAGTTCAATATTTTTGTTGTAAATTATAATGGCTCTGGACCTTCTGCCATTAGTGCCCTTTTTGACTTAAATCCTACCAACAGCCGACAATCCTAGAACTTGACCGTTAGCCATACACGGCTCTTGTAATATGAGGGCGAGGTCAATGTTTTCTTCCGAAAAGTAAACTTCCACCATAGCAGAAACAGCTGCTGCACGGATTAGATTGGCCTGCATGACCCTCGTCTTTTGCTCTGGTCCTCTGGGTAGCCATTTATGGGAGTGGGGCAGGGGTCGTTTACGCCTGTTGAGGCATAAACGACCCCTGAACCTTTCCCTTTGCCGCTTTATATTACTCAGATATTCAGGGGTTTTCCCATAATGCACTTAGGACGATAATTACTAACTAACGGGAATATTTCGTAATATGGTCAATCTTTGATTGGTGGCTTAAGCTGCAAAAACTCTAAAAGTTCAACCAGTCAAACTGTAAGTTAGAGTTAAACTGTTTTAAGTCAAAATGGCCACTCTTACAACAGCTGTTTGTCTTATATGGGATTTTATTCTTCGTCGCGCTGGTGCTCAATGGTGATTTTAACTAAATAAATAATTTTAAGGTAGCTGTTTACGAATAAACAAATCCGCTTTATAGATATTTTAGAAATTCGCAATAAATTTAATATTTTTAATGATTTTTTATAGTTCGCGCATATTTTACTACACGTATTTTTTCACGTATAATGGCATAGTTTATTTTTATTCTTATTTTTAATAATAATTAATTCCGATAAAATCCGTAGGTATAATTAGATATTATACGGTTTTCGTTATTTTAACATTAGCTTTAGTTATGACACACTATGTAATAAAATTAAGGGAAAATTATTTAAAAACAATAAATGGGGTAAAATGACGGTGAACAAATCGCTACCTAATACTTTGATATTCACTCGCTACCTACACAAGCCATAAAACTTTTTGTATTTATTGCCATATTCATATGCCATTTCTTAAACGAAACACCAAAAACAATTTGCGATATGCCAAATATTGCCACACTTTAAAAATAATCGAATCTTAACTAATCGGGTATTATTTCGTCATCGATTTTACGAGAGGTTTAATTAGGTTTAATCTATATGCTTTTTAAGTTAAATTGGGTGTATGTGTGTATTTTATGTGTATTATATTTATATAATTTATTTAGGTAGTTTTGTATGCCAGCCAGTGCCTCCGAGGCGTGAAGGTGAAGTACCGCCAACGTCCTGACTCCGTGCTGTGCTGTAAATTTCTTTACAGAAAAACCCACAAACTTTTTTTTTTTACAGAAAAAGAGTAACAAAGGAGCAGTTCACCTAATGGTATGTGGATGTTATGACCTATAGATGTATAAATCTGTCTTCGATAAGAATTAAAATACAGATGCGTTTTCAACACTGAGGACTAAGATCGAATGCTTAATTTCCAGTTAAAAGGTGTTGTGGTTTTCTACACTCGTCATACGAAATACACCATTAAGCTGCTATTTTACGCTGGCATCACTGAGATCATTGTTCTACCTCTGGTCAAGTCGGCCTATTGGTGTTACAACCATAATATAACTGCAGCGTGACTCTACCGTGTGCAAAACGATGAGCATTCTTACTGCTCCCAAGGCTTCATTTTATCGTAAAGAGTAATTCATACACACTGATTTCTGCAATCTTATTTCCTTAGATATAATAAGGTTTTCTTAAAATGCAAATGACGCTTTTGCATGCTTGATAAAACAGAGTAGAATACAAGAATACAATTTATTTGATTAATAATATTGACTTTGTCATATTCATGTTTGATGCGATGTAAGTTTAAAAGCAGTTTAACGAAATAAATTGAAATCTTTAGAATCAGAACTTTCCCTGAGTAACAAATGTGTACTTTCACTTTTATATTTCTTTATTTTCTATTTGAAAAAGTGCAGATGTATAAGAATTTCAATTTAACTTGTAATAAGTTACGTAACTTTTCGAGCTGAGCTGCTGATAAAATTTCCAAAGTTTTACTAGACTAACAATTTTGATGTGAAATAATTTATAAATATTAACCTTATTCCGTAATTTAATTCCTAAATCGCCATTACGACTTTTTTATATTTTCTTAGACATAATATGCCAGTATTTCACTCTCCAGCTCGTAGGACCATATGTTTGCCCAAAATCCTGATCCTGGTTGCGGCAGAAGCTCTTGGATGATGAATATAATAAATTGATATAGTCAAATCGAAATGAAAAGTCAAAAAATAAAAATCTTGACTTTAATCGTTTCTTTATTGCATATTGAAATTAAAATTCAAGAATTTATGTATGAAACAAAATTTCTATAATAAAAGATAAATGTGAAGAACTAACGTGTAACGTTAAATTATGATGTTGTGTGTTTAAGTCTTGAACCATTATGGCCGATTTTTTAAGTGGTTGCTGCGGCCCATAGACATCTATCCTCGATTACAAATCAAAATGCAGATGCGTTGTCACCCTTGAGGACTAAGATGGAATGCCTCGTTTCCAGTAAAAATGGTCCGTTTCTCTACACTCACCATACGAAATACAGCAGCATTAAGCTACTATTTCACGCTGGTATTTTTTGAGAGCGTGGTCCTTCACCGGTCGAGCCGATTCATTCGTGCTACAACTATACTACTAATATAACTGTAGCATGGCTCTACCGCGTATAAGATGTATGTTCGACCGATTAAAATAAATTTTTGATTGGTTTATCCTATTTGTCATTGTTGCGTTTCGATTTATGGTCGAACGCAACGTACTCCCTGGCGTTGAAGTGATCTGGTCCACTTCAGTTGGTAATGTGACGAGACCATTATAGACCAGAAAAAAGCCCCTGTCTTGATCTCAACTACTCTCAATACGCCATCCTTTTCCGGAATAAGTTTCGTGACGCGTCCGAGATTGATTTCCGTAACCAAACCCATTTGTCCTATACATAGGTCCCAGCAAGAAATTTCGCGCCATTTCTTCTTTTTTTATTGGAGATGAATATATTCATTAACAAAACGCTTCCAAATTTTTGTTTTTACCTCTCCGCTTACGCGAATCCAGCTTGTATTCTATTTGTGCATATGGAACTGAGGAATATGTCTACCCAATAAGAAATTTATCTATCGATTTATGTACTTTCGACTTATTAATGCCTTCTCGTCTTGCTATTGCCCTAGTTGAAATGAAGGGATCTTTCCCAATGGCATGGAGCACTATGCCCTCTTTGTCCTTCGCCGAAACTACCGACGCCATGTCCAGGCATTCTCTCTGAGAAGGCACTGTGCGCTCGAAATCTCGAATCAACACACGGTAGTCAGAGTGGCACACATTTGCGTATCTCTCCCGATAAAGTAACGAAACTGCCGGGTAATATAAAAATATATAATTGTAAATATCACCAAATAATATTCCGAAATGCGAAAATAATGCGAAAAAAAAAGTCCAATAGAAATGCCAAAAGGTCGTCGAATAATTGAAATGAGCACATCAGATATCGAGAGTATCGTAACATGGACTAAACAAAAGTAAATAAACGTCCTCTACATCTATCCGTCTTACTCTATTGTTTATCTCTCTCACAATAAAAAACCCGTCTTCAAGATCAGCTACCAAACTTTTGGTTCCCTCGTCTCTTTCCGAACTCCCGTCAACATTTGAGCACAATTAGTAAATAGAAATAGAGTTTATTGCAAGTGATTAGAAATATTTTGTTAGGAAATCTCCCATTGTAGGGAGAATTAACCATAATCGACTCGAATGGCAGGCTAATTATCGATTACAGTACCGAGATTTATCTGGTAGCGATCCGCCCGGCTTGGCACGAGTGATTTCTGGATTTCGACAACATCGCCATCTACTCCGTACAAATGTAAATTTAAATCACCTAATAAAATGGGTCTCAACCCATTCAAACACACACACGAAATTTCATCAAAATCGGTGAAGTCGTGTTTGAGACTACTGACACCAATAAATTTTTCGTATTTGCTTCTTACGATACATACGTTAGAAAATGTGGTGTTGGATTCTGTTACGCCCCATCACACTAGCGACCATATTATACAGGGTTACTGGTAATTCGACGTATTCCCGCCAAGGCATGATAGTTGGGGTCATAACCTATCAAATGAACCATAAAATGCATTATGCAAATGTGGACCAATTTCGAGATATTTAGGTTTTATTATTTTTTTTCAAAAACCCCAAAAGTCTGGTGTCAAAAATTTCTAAAAAAAAACTTACAGCTGTATTATTTTCATTTTATTATTTTTACTTAATGAAAACTTGGATACTTATTTATCAATACTACAGTGTGCAAAAAGTCTCATCATTTACGAAGTAACGCTACTAAAAGTACAACTTTTTCCAAACAGAAGATAAGTAATTAAAAATAAAAATGATTTTGTGAAAAATAATTGTATGTGATCAATTGTGCATATCATGTTAAAAACATCCCTATTTATCTAGCTACCTAATGAAGTATCAACTTTGTAGTTTGCTTACGTAGAAACGGAAAAAAAATTTAAAGAATGAGGTCAGGTAGTCGAGTTCTAAGCAGACAAAGGAATTTGTGTTTTATTTTTAACCAATATTAATTAAGGAAATGAAACAAAGCACTTGATTGAAATTAGCTTTATTTATTTTAATACGATTTACAAATTTTGCTCAATATGGGAGCCCCTATTCCGTATACAGACACGCATTCGTTTTCTTAATTCGCTTTTAATAACGTTTGAGGTTAATGTTCGTCTTATGTCGTTTGTCGCGTTGATAATGCGGTCTCTCAGTTGATCAAGGGTCGGCACTGGCACATTGTCGCAGTACACGATGCTCTTTATGTGCCCCCAGACATAATAATCCATCGGTGTTATGTCAGGACTCCTTGCTGGCCATGGAATTGGTCCTCCTCTGCCAATCCACCGATGTCGATAATTTTCGTCCAGCCACCGTCGCACAGTTACACGACAGTGCGCAGGACACCCATCATGTTGATACCACATGTTTTGCCTTGTGGCGAGAGGAACATCGTGTAACAATCCGGATAAGTCCTCCTTTAAAAATATTTCATAATTTTCACCGTTTAAATAGTTTGGCAGAAAATAAGGCCCAATTAAATTGTCGTTAATAATCCCCATCCAAACATTTAGTGAAAATCTTCTTTGTGATTTATAAGGTCTCTTTTTTCCAGGATTTCTTTGATCTTTTGGAGTCCAAAAATGTAAATTATGGTAATTTGTAATACCGTCTTGATCGAACTTCGACTCATCAGTCCACAATATTTTTCTAAAAAACATTGGATCTTCTGCATCTGCGTTCAACATAAATCTACAAAAATCCAATCTTCTAACTGGATCTCCTTCTTCCATCACATGCACTGGTGTGTAGTGGTACGGATAAAGCCCCGCAGTATGCACTGTAGACCAGACCTTCCACTGCGATACACCTAAGCGACGGGCAACTATGTTCGTGGAAGTGGTTGGATCTTCTTGAAATTTACTCAAAATTTCTTCATCTTCCGCACGCGGTATACGGGGTATGCCACGTGGCCTGCCAGCATCACGTTGTTGCCTTTGAACATTTCCAGTCCCTCGTACTCTACGATACACTGCACTAAACACTGTGACATGGGGTGGTCTGCGATTAGGGTAGCGCTGTAGGTATTCACGGCGAGCAGCTGCAGCATCACCGTCACAATATCCATAGAGATAAAAGATATCTGCGTATTCCTCGTTGGAAAATGATTGCCTTGCATGATCTCCGCGTCTTGGTGGTTCCGCCGCCATTAAAACTTTGAAACTCAACTTCTTTAGGTGTAACAGGGAGGGATATGCGCGCGTGTGTACGATGCCTGTAATACTGATGACTGATTGAACAGTTTCTTCTTGTTTAACTAGTTTCTAATTTCACACTAAATGTAAACAATAGCGTAAGTTCAAACGCACAATCTTTTACGAGCATTCCTGCAGCTGTTGATAAGGTTCCGAGAAGCGATTGTTTGGGATTACCCAAAACATTGCTACTCGGAACTTGTCTACCTGGCCCCTTTTTTTTTCAAGTTTTTTCTGTACTATTTAAGTTACAAGCTAAATTCGTACTTCGTTGGGTAGCTAGATAAGTAGGGATGTTTTTAACATGATTTGCACAATTGGTCACATACAATTATTTTTTACAAAATCATTTATATTTTTAATTACTTATCTTCTGTTTGGAAAAAGTTGTACTTTTAGTAGCGTTACTTCGTAAATGATGAGACTTTTTGCACACTGTAGTATTGATAAATAAGTATCCAAGTTTTCATTAAGTAAAAATAATAAAATGAAAATAATACAGCTGTAAGTTTTTTTTTAAGAAATTTTTGACACCAGACTTTTGGGATTTTTGAAAAAAAATAATTAAACCTAAATATCTCGAAATTGGTCCACATTTGCATAATGCATTTTATGGTTCATTTGATAGGTTATGACCCCAACTATCACGCCTTGGCGGGAATACGTCGAATTACCAGTAACCCTGTATGTACATTATTTTTATGATCAAATAATTTACACCTACTGTCCGTAATGTATGTAATGTCCCAAACTGCTTAGTTGGTCTTATTGTAATTATGTTGCATTTGTAGTACGACTGCTGATCATGAGGTCCTGGGTTCAAATTCCGGGTCTGGCCAAAAAATTTATTATTGAGTTTTTCCGTCAAGAAATTCTCAGTAGCTGCCCGGAGTCAGGAAGTTGGCAGTGTCTCACCCCCGTGCCTCGGAATGCACGTAAAGCCGTAGCGCTGCCACCAAAACAAGCAGGCATTCGGAAAAACCGTGGCTGTTGTGATCAAGTTCTGTCATTAACATCTCACATAGAGGCTGGATTCCAACAAAAACATAAGACGGTATTTGTCGATCTGAGCTCGGCGTTCGACAAAGTATGGAAGCGAGGATTGCAACTGAAACTGAGAAATTAGTCTCTTTCTCCTACTCCAGTGAGTTTGGTGGACGTTAAATATATTCTGAAAATATTTAATGGTATGGTCACCGCCGAGAACGTGTTAAATCAGCATTTTAAATAGCAATTAACAATTTCGTTGGTACCGGCGGGACCTGTTTACGGCAAGCCCCTGAGCTACTACGGCGATTTTGGTCAAGGAAGTGCTAATAAATAAATGAACAAATTTCTGTGCAGTTACTAACGAAGCACTTTAGTAGAAAATATGAATGTTTTCTTTGTAAACATTTTCAGCATAAGCTTTGTGAGCAATAAAATAGAAAGTCTGGCTCCAAGAACTATGGGCGTGACTTGAGCACTAATGGCGCATCCATGGTGCTTTCCGTTGAAAATTTGCGGGCAATGGGCCAAATGTACAATTTCTTGTTTATATGACTGTTGTTAATTTGTACCTTAATTTAAAATAAAAAATGTTAATAAAGAGCTTGAAGCCATAATAATAATAGTCATATCCAAGTGTTTATAATAATCCTGAGTTTTATAGTTACTAATTTACTTGAGGATTAATTATTTCGTTTGTAACTAAAAGCTGAAATATTGTATCAATCTTCCACATTATATGATAATTATATTATGGTATGTTTTTCCATGTACGTCTTTTGCTAATTTATACAATTTATTGAAAATTAGACTCCCATTCATAAGTAAATGTATAATTTTATATACTTGTTATTAATTCCAATAACACATGTATTTTGTATTTAAAGACTAAGACACATTAAAGTTGCGGCTTTAATAATAAGTAATAACTCTACTAAGTGGGTGATAGTTTGGGATAAATTTTTTTTTTCTTTTATAGAAGAGGGCGCAAACGAGCATGCGGCTCACCTGATGTTAAGTGACTACCGCCGCCCATGATCAACCGCAATACCAGGAGAATTGCGGGTGCGTTGCCGGCCCTTTAGAAAGGAGTAAGCTCTTTTCTTGAAGGTCCCCAGGTCGTATCGGTCCGGAAAAATCGCCGGTGGTAAACTATTCCACAGAGAGGTTGTACGTGGAAGAAAACTCCTTGTGAAACGTACAGTGGTGGACCGCCAAGCATCCAGATGGTGTGGATGGTATCGGGACGTTTGCCGTGTAGTGCGTCCACGAAATTTGGCGGCTGGGATTAATCCGAACAATTCCTCAGAGCACTCCCCGTGATAGATGCGATAAAATACGCAAAGAGATGCAACATCTCTTCGCAGCGCCAGTGAATCGAGCCGATCGGAAAGCACTCGGTCGTCGACGATTCGAGCCGCTCTGCACTGGATGCGGTCAAGTGGAAGGAGCTGGTACTGGGGAGCCCCAGCCCAGAGATGGGAACAGTATTCCATGTGTGGCCGAACCTGCGCCTTGTAAAGTTGCAGGCGGTGTGCCGGCATGAAATACTGTCCCGCTCTGCTGAGCACGCCAAGCTTTTTAGAGGCCAATTTGGCCTTCCCTTCCAAGTGACCACGAAACTGCACGTCACTCGATATGTCGACGCCGAGGATTCCGATACTGGCTGAGGCAACAAGGGGAGTGCCTTGAAACTGAGGGGATACGACAAAGGGGTTCTTTTTAGCGGTTAACGCGCAAACTTGTGTCTTCTGGGAGTTAAACTGGACTAGATTTAGTCGTCCCCAATCCGAGACTCTGTTCAGCAAAGACTCGACTTCAGACACAAGTTTGTCCCGGCACTCGGAGACGTTTCCCCGAGAAATATTGGCTCGGCTGGTGTAAAGAGCATCACCAGTGCTGTCATCTGCATAGCAATGAATGTTACGGGTATGCAACATATCATTGATATGCAGAAGAAACAGCGTTGGCGATAGCACGCAGCCCTGTGGAACACCAGCATTAATAGGCTTGCAATCGGAGCTTGCACCGTCTACAACGACCTTGATGCTCCGATCTGCAAGAAAGCTGGTGATCCAATCGCATAATTTCTCGGGAAGCCCATAGGAAGGGAGCTTCGAAAGAAGCGCTTTGTGCCAAACCCGATCGAATGCCTTCGCAATGTCCAAACTAACGGCCAATGCCTCCCCCTTGAACTCTACTGCCTCCGCCCATCTGTGAGTGAGGTAGACCAGAAGATCACCAGCTGACCGACCACGGCGAAAACCGTATTGGCGGTCACTAATCAGCTGGTGATCCTCAAGATACCTCATGAGCTGGCAGTTTACAATGGACTCCATTGTTTTGGAGAACAAGGAGGTGATGGCGATTGGCCGGTAATTGGACGGGTCTGAGCGGTCGCCTTTTTTAGGGATCGGGTGGACGAAAGCCGTCTTCCATGATTTTGGGACTACGCCTAGGGAGTAGGAGTACCGGAAAAGACGCGTTAAAACCGGTGCCAACTCTGGAGCACACGTCCTCAGCACAATTGGGGGGATTCCGTCAGGCCCACTCGACTTGTGGATGTCTAGGGAGAGGAGTGCTTTGCGAACCGAGCGCTGTGTGAACTGCACTTCCGGCATGGAGCACTCACACCGCGGGATGGTCGGCGGCGTACTCCCCCCGTCATCGAGAGTCGAGTTAGACGCAAAGAAAGAGCCTAGAAGATCGGCTTTCTCCTTTGCAGTATGGGCCAGTGAGTCGTCCTCCCGGTGCAGAGATGGAAGAGATGGCTGACAGAAATTCCCCTGGACAGCCTTGGCGAGAGACCAGAATGCACGGGTTCCAGAAGGAAGGCGAACTAGTTTCTCGCCAATTCTGCCTATGTGCTTTGACTTTGCCTTGGCAATGACTCTTTTGAAGGACCTAGAGGCGGAATTATACTTCTTTTTTAGAGCGCTGGTGTTTACATCCCGGGACGCTGATGCATCAACCCAGGCTTGGTAGCACTCCTGCTTATAACATGATGCTATTTTACAGGAGCGACCAAACCATGGCTGAGATTTGCCTCCAATGGGCACCACAGAGGAAGGAATAAAAAGTTCCATACCCTGAAGTACCACATCAGTAACAGAATCCGCAACAACGTTGGGATCATCCGGCGAGAAGCAAACCCGCCCCCAAGGGTAGGATGCAAAGAAAGACCGCATCCCATCCCAATCGGCTGACCTATAGTGCCAAACACGACGGCAGCCTGCAGAATGCAACCGCGATTTCAGCGTGAGTGGCACAACACTCCGGACCAGACAATGGTCCGAGGAGCCTAAAGGGGCGTCGACGGAAATCTGATATCCATCCGGGTGAGAGGTCAGCAGAAGGTCCAACAGGGAAGGTGCATGATCCTCCACATCAGGAATCCGCGTAGGCGAAGTAACTAGTTGTGTCAGACCATATGCCAAGGCAAAATCATGAACAGATCTCCCCGCATGATCGGTTAAACGTGAACCAAGCCATTCGGCGTGATGGGCGTTAAAGTCGCCGAGGATCACGATCTCTGCGGAGGGGATCTGCTGTAGCAACGAATCTGCAGCCATTTGGACGTGGTCGAAGAGTCGGTCTGTTTCGGCATTACCGCTATGGGACCTATAGAGGCACCCATAGACGCGCGGATGGTCGTCGCTGTCTACGCGTAGCCAAAGGATGGACAGGTCCGAACCTTCAAGTCTGCCGAGGCGTCGAGAACAGATGTCCTCTCTGACGTAAACGCAAACTCCAGCCCGAGGCCCAAAGGAGTGTTCCAGTTTGTACCCCGGGTAGGAGAGATACGAAAAATCAGCTGGAGAGGACACCTGCGTCTCGGTCAGAAAGAGCAGAGCCGGCCTCGCCGTCTCGAGATGGTAGTGGACGGCGTTTAGGTTAGAGTGAAGTCCCCTGATATTGCAGAAATTCACGGACAGCGTGGCAGGGGTCGCCTTGGTTTTGTTGCTCCGTTTGCCCCGAGCAGTTGTGGTCTTGAGCGGAATTTTGCCCCCCCCCCAGAATACGCGGGGCAGCCTGAGCACCCACGCTCAGAAGTGGAGAAACATGGTCGTGGATGCTCAGCGAGGGATTCTCCAGGGGTGCTGGTACCCTCCTGGGGTAGTCTATCATTATTTAATTCCGCTACCATGTTGATGGGGGGGGGGGGGGGGGGTTTGGGCCTCCGGCCACCTGCACTCACCAGACGAAACACGGAAGCAGAGCTTCCACTTCACGCCGGTATTCTGTGAGGTCGTGGTACCACCCCGGTTTGAGCCGGCCCATACGTGCAACAGCAAAGCTGCCGCGTGGCTCTACCACCGTTAAATTAAATTATAACTAGTTAAGAAGTTTTATTAACCTATTTTATAATCAGATAGAGAAATACATTTTAAACTTATTATCTAGTGAAAATAAAAATTGTGTGTAAATAACTCTGTGATGAAATTATGTTTTATACTACTCGTAGGAGTTAATATGATAGCATATATATTTTTATGGAAGCAAAGCTGACAAACTACAATGCATGGTGATTTGATACAATTGCAAAGCCTTTAGATATCTACATCTGCCCGAATAAGAATAAAAACGGTAATTTATATAATCTAACATAGCTTTTACGTCAGTAGTGTAGCTTTTGCACGTACATAGTTTCTGTATTAAATTTGTTTTAATATGATTGGTTTCCTACTTAAAATTTCTTCAAAATTGGTGTTAGGACCAAAAAGCGTTTACAAAAAGCTAAATATGAAAATAATCACGAAATAATTTAAATAAATATATTGATCATTCACGCTACTCTCCATTACAAGTCTATCTACCTCGAACACACGCAGTTTTCAGTAGTAGGTTAATGTCTGATTGCGCGATTATTTACATAAACGTATACAAACATACAAGGAAGCTTAGGCTACACAAAGGTGGTACGGCCAACGCGACCATACGTCCCACTTTAGGCGAGACGGTCCCGATTTAAAGGTTTGTGTCTCGCTGTCCCCAAAATACGTAAAAATGTTCCGCTTTGATAAAAAAAGCCGTACCATCATGCAAACTCTGTCAACTTTGCCATCATTACCGTGCGTATGTACCAATTTACGGTGCGTATGTCCGTACTGTAAATTGGCAACGACGGTCTACGTCAATTTCTTCGTCACCCATAAAATATACTTGTAAAAATTTGTGCTGTTCGTTTTCAGCTGGAAAAAGTGAACCTATTCCATAATAAATTTGTTCTTGCACCGTAAATGTAGGCAAAAATCCCGGCATTATTATTTCCCGGTCAACTCCGAAGGACGTCATTTGAAAGCATGAGTTATATTTGCGGATCCTGTTTAAAAAGCGCCGTGACTCATTAGCATCATATTAAAAGAGAGTTTGCATGAGCACATGCCTGCGGTCCCATCTTTCCATTTTAAAGCGCTGCAAAATCGACACGCCTTGTCCATCAGTCCGATAACAACCCGTGATTTTTATAATCAATCAACGGATCATAATTGAATGCTGACTCATTAAAAACCGACCAGTTGTTTCTTTGAAAATTTTGTCGACGTTCAGCTTGGAGCTGTGCATTTGCATCTCTTCGCGCCTGTATCTGTTCTGGTGTTTCAGATGCCCTTATAGTAGATTGACGTTCAGCTTGACACACATATCAGCTTGACACATAGCAAAGCTCTTTGAAAAAATCACTCTCCATAGACTATTGTCGCATGTTGCTCTGCGGGAGAAACAATTTGGCTTCCGCAGAATACATTCCACCACAGCCCAACTAGCTGCCTCTAAGTTCAACCTTGAAATATCCAATCACAGCGCAATTTGGTAAGAAGAAAAAAGTGGGAGATTCCAAGGTTGGCCTGCCGATCAATCGCTTTTCAGGTTTTTTCTATAGGTTAGCTAATTCAGGGACATCTAATTAGTTATTTCAAATTTTATTCATTGCGAATCAATGATAATGGTACCGGTACCGTACGGTGGTATTGGTACCGGATCGTGCGTATCAGGTTTGCGGGCATGGCTTGATTAGTTACGTGATTATTACGAAAACCTAAACTTTTGCACTTAAAGTTACCAAGTGACAATTTTTAAATATTGTACAATAAATTATCAAATAAAATAAGTTATTTATAATTAGTATTTATTTATTGTTCAGAAAAAAATAAAAAGCCAGCAGCCAGATTTTATAGGATTCTAAGTTCTCATTTTCACTTTTAATTATTATAAGATTCAAACAACTATGTGTTTCAGTTTTAAAACTATAATAAGGCCTCCATATTGAATTTTGGTAACGGCGGCCATTCTCAACGGAGAATAGCCATCTGCGCAGGACAGGATTATATTACTCAAGTGTATGCGCAAGCACAGGTCTACCCTACTCCCTCATTCTTATAATCCGATGGAACGGTAATCTGAGGCGACAAAGATAATCAGGCCCAAGACCAACGACTTTACGTGGGCACGGTGGTGAAATCCAGCCAACTTCAATAAGTTCTTGGCCCGACTCTGGTTTAGAACCCGGGACCACATGATCAGCAGCCAGCGTTTACGACCATTAGACCAGGAAGGCAGTCAAAAGTGTTAAAACTATAATAATTTTTAAGGCATCCCGCTCTGAGGAAAAAATAAATGGTCACTTTAGCTACGGCAAGCGTTCGGAGAACTGAATAATTTTTCGCAATTAGACTACATTTTATACACCCCCCCCGGGACTGCTGCGGTGCGTGCGGTACTGTGTCCGGAGCAACCGCTTTGACAAATAGGTAGCCGCGGTCAGGTCGTGGTATGCGTGTGCGAGCTCTGTGTTCCTTTGCAGTTAAAACAAAGAATAAGTAATAGTACAACAGGTTAAAGTAGCTGGTCACAATTCGGGAGCGGTGCCACATGATCCAAAGGCGGGCCATTGCCGGAGTTATATTTTTTACAAATATTGAGTATTTACCTACATTATTTTAGTTTTTATATGAACATTAAAAAAACCTAAATTAGTTTTATTCAATAAAAGTCTCAGAAGTTGTTTGTTAACATCAAAAAAGGTACATGATTCACCATGGACATGCTGGATCTTGCTGTCACACCAGTCATCGAATGTTCCTCAGTCGCGGACTCCAAGAAGGACTTTGAACCACCCTTCCCGGTATTCCACCTCTGTGTGACCTGAGATTTAGGGTTTATCTATATTTTCTCTTCAGAAATAAAAATTTCCAAAAAGAAAAACCGAGATAATCTTGGCGTGCACTGCATTGACTATACGTGGGGTACATTCAAGGTTTTGGGTAACTTTTTTTGCGCCCAGAAGCAAAGAAAGTGCTACCCTCCGGGAAGCGGAGTAGGGAGGTGGTGAATGCTCTAAGCATACCACGCATTCGGCTGCGTGGTTACGTGGGACTCACTGAGAAACCTCAGTGCCTTACCAACTAAACACCATCCGTGAGACTAGCTTGAGCCTGGTAAGATCTTTTAGACGTATCGGAGGCGAGCCCCCTTAGGGAACGGGGGGCGCAGGTGGCGAGTAGGTGCTGAGAGCGCGCCTTGCTAAGGCAGCTTACGAAGCTTACTTTAGTGTTCTCTAATTTTTAGGAAATACAGTAGGTTGTGATGCTCGGCAAGAGCAAGGAGGCGGTCCTGAGGGGACTAAGCAGCGAGCAATTTGCGTGCTAGGATGGCAATCTCCCCTATGTCTATGCTCCGAATAGCAGTATAAACTGTATTCAGGTCATCAATCAAAGAGGATTGTGCCTGCTCGGGGGACCCTGGTGGGAGACTCTGAGGGGGCTGACAGTGATAGCCGGAGGGCTGAGAATTACCCTGACGGAGCGTTTTGGATGGGAGAGCCTTGAATGAATGGTCATTGACCGGTCGTGGACCTAGTTTGGCAGCTTTGTTGGTATAGGGGCAAGGAGCGCGAGGACAACCTCTGACATTGGCCAGGTGGCCAGGCTGTCCAACAGGACACACGCGGGTGGGGATCCGGCATCACTCTTTCGAGCTGTGTACTGCACTGGATGACCGCGCCTATGGGAATTCACGGCCTTTACTCTCGACAGGCTACACATGGTGCGTACCTGCCTGAATATGTCCTTTGCATCCAGCACGTTAGACAGCACAAGAAGGGCGGACCGGGAACCTCTTGCCCTTGTTCTCTGTTCCTTGTTGCATCTTGTGCATAGCCTCGACTGGGAAACCCTGGGACTTAAGGTCCTCCAGGATCTCCTCATTGGCAAAGAAAATATACACTACGCGAAAAGAAGCGACACTTAAGCATGTGTGCACGTAAAATCGCTTGCGGCTATGTGTTGGTGTCTGGATGTGTGCGGGGGCCTTGAGAGGCGCGCGGGGCGTGGAACGGGCAGTCGCCGACTGCCCTGGCAGAGGGCTAATACATTTTGTTGGCCACCAAACCTTTGACATGCCTATGCTTTCATTTGGATTTTATAAAAAAACATGCTACGAATTTTTGCAATTGTTAGAAATAATAATGAAAATTATATGAGTAATCGAAAAATCAAAAAATATATAAGAATAAATTAATTTTTAAAGGGTAATAAGTAATACTGATTACTGCGTACTGAAGTACTGAGTGTTGGTTAATTATTTAAGATTACCATTGACTGTCGTGCATATTTGGTTGTGTCAGAAGTTTTAATATTCCCCATTTTTAAAGATATTTAATAAAAGTTGATTTAAAATTGAACGTATCTTTCACTACCCAAATACATAAGTTTAAATAATATATAACATATACCTACTATGTATGCTTGGTAGTCTTTCACAAATTCCATTTCGGTTCTATATCAACCCTAGCGTTACACGCTTCGACTCAAGGTCACCTGCGCTTAAGCTCTCACGTACAGTAGAGAGTGTCACCGCTGTGTCATTGGCGAATTCGAAAGGGACTCCGCGGAGGACAGCCCTGACCTTACGATCTTCCAAGAGAGCGTACGTGTGATAGGACACACGTTCATCCGTGAAGAGCCTGGCGAGGCTTCAAAAGTCTTCGATAGAATGGGGGATGATCTTTATTGCCTCACTGAGGTTGGCGGCTTGGTCGTATTTTATACTTGTGTCGTAACAGGTTTTTGAAAACTTTGTGGATAGGCCCTTTTTCCTAAGTAAGACAGTGAGCGGAACCTGTTTCTGCGTAGAAGTCTGCGGGAAGGCGGGCAGTGGAGGAGGCAGTGGGGCGCGAGCAGCGGAGAGGCGTGAGGCGCGGGCAGCGGTGGGGGCTGCTGAGGTGCGGGCGGGAGGGGGGCCCTACCGGGACGGTAGGTGTGCAAGAAGTCGCAGCGCGTTTACGGCCGCGCTTGGACTTCACTTCCGTGAGGGTGGTCTCATCAATTACAGATTCATCGGAATCTGTCGACTCCGATGAGCAGCCACTGGATGAGGTGACTAATGTTTGAGCGGACCTCTTCCGGGAGGACGAAGTCACGGACGAGGTGTCTGAGTACTCCATGTCATCGAAATAGAGGGACGCGGGCGAGTCGGTCTGCGGGGCAGCCTTAGGGACCGCTAAGAAGGCCGCGACGAAGGCCGGGGAGGGACATTCCTGAGGGGAACAGGGTCAATAAGTGGTCTGACGAGAAGGGTCTCATTAATGAAACAATTTATAGTTAAACTAAAATGGTGGTGTACCACTCAGCTTTGACTGTCGGTTGTTCATCAAGTGGGATTGTGAAGATAGTACTCTGAGAGAAAAAAGAACGCAATGAAACCAAAAAAAACACGCAAACGTTATCGTTGGGGAGCATTGAAATACGCAGCAGTCTTACTGTAGATTAGTTTATACTGGAGTATTTTACTAATTTAAAATAGAAACCTTCAGTATAAACAAAGTAGACAAATATAAAGCTTTGTCTTCGATGTAGATTAAAATTTAACATATTAGTTAAAAAATATTCCACACATATTTTAATAAGTGAAAGTTCACTTTTATATTATCTATTGCGCCTTCTAATTTTAAGAGTGCTTTTAAAACCATTAAAATAACCCAGTAGTCTTTTCATCCAACTACGTCATTGCTTAAAGTGGAGGAAATTGTTTTGGTTGGTATGAATAGAATTGAAAGGAAAAGAATAACTTTTATTCAATATAAATTACGAGTAATTATTATTTAAAGTAATTTCAGCGTAACATAGCAGCTCAATGCTCATGTGTTTCATATCGTGAGTGTAGAGAACCGGAGACCCTTTTTGTTATATACGAGGCATTCTGTCTTAGTCCTCAGGGTGACATTCTGTCTGCATTTTCATACTTAATCGAAAATAGATGTCTATGGGTAATAGCATCCACTCACCACCAGGTGGGCTGTTTGCTCGCTTGTCAACTTAATTCTATAAAAAAATGTTTAAAATAAAATAAATTTTAATCGTTCCGTAATTATGTAAAAATTTAATTTGAAGTATAAAACGGGCGAACCACAAGTTGAAAGTAAAGTTATATTAGTATATAGTAAAATATTTTTTTATTTGAATTGATGCTCGAAACTATGTTACAAATATTTATTTATTTTGGGTATCGCATAGCTTCAGTTATGATTACAGAATTCCCTAACATACCCGGTTTGTATACCAATAAAACATATTATTTTGTCTAAATATATTTATTAGTTATTTACACAAAATTAAGTTTACTAACATATTGTAAGATGTGGAAAATAGCACATGTCTAAGGGCCACAGCATCCGCTTCCCATCAGGTGAATTGTATGTTCACATATCACTTCTCTATAAATGTGAATACAACGACAAACAAAATATATTAATTTTACACTATGTATCTTATAAACCTTGAATTATCTTCATACAGCTTAAAAGACAAACTGTGGGGCTTGTGAATGCGGCCGTGTTTTGTAAATTACAGCTGATTTAATAAAGAGTATTTATTAAAAAGCAAATAAATGAGTAGTACCTTTGATGTGAAATTAATTAAGCAGCTAAAATACATTGAAATAACTAAATAATTTTTTTTCATTTTCTACACTGTCTTATAGACTACGTAAATTTTTTTTTAACTGGAAACATCTTGATCAATCTCTGCAAACTTTTTAGTGACATATTTTTATACAAAACATGGAGAAAATATGTATGGCAAATACGATTTCCTCTAGTGATCGGCTGGCTGAATGTAATGCTTCAAAAACGTCAGGAAAAAGACCGCAATATCATTTATTTTCACAACTTTAATAAAAATCTCCATGCTTTTGAAATTTTTATTATTGAAGTACAGCAGAAAATAAAGCTGAATATTTTATAATTACGAATATTCTTCTGAATATTTTGCATCATGAAATAAAAATAAACAGATATGAAGAAAAATTTGATAACATCATGTAAATAAATCACGGAATATAAAATATATTCCGTGGAAAAACTACTACTCTTGGAGTTACATTTTCATAACCAAATAATTTCACATACGAGTTGTCGCTAATGAAACGGTGAAACTTATTTGAAGTTTCTGCGCGCCTTGTGTTACTAACAAAATTGGTATACGCCAACCTCATCCACGAGAATTGTAATAAAGTTGCTTACATTTACATTGTGTATTCATTGCAAGAGGTGTTCAGGACGTGACTCGATTACAAGGCAGTATCGGCTGATACCAAAATAGTAAAGACAGTGGTGGACTCAGTGTTCAGCTCATGCAGACAACGCCGTCTCGGTCTCGGTGATTTACGTTTGCTTAACATCTTTAAATTAATCAATGACAAAGAAAATATTTTATAATCTATTTTATATTCAATTTTCTTATTGTAAAATAGATATTAAGATAACGGTCTAGACGTAAACGTTTTCCTTACCTACATTTTTAGTGCCGTTATTTAAGATTGTTATAGTCTACTTCGATATATTATACTGGCAAAACTGCAAATGCTTGCTGGCATTTATCTAGAGTTTCTAGATTCATCAAGAGTAATAAAATATCAGGAATAAAAAAATTCTAAAAGTGAATCTTGCATTTTCCAATCATTATCAAAATTAATGCAATTCTACTAGCATTTCGGGAGTGGCATAATTGTAAATAAAGTTGCATTTTTATCAGTAGGCAGTAGAAAAACTTATAGTAACAGAATAAAACATTCGCTTCGTGGTAAAGCCATGCTGCAGCTATATTATTGTTGTAGCACGAATGGGTCGGTTCGACCAGTTTGAAACCACGTTCTCACAGAGTACCAGCGTAAAATAGCAGCTTAATGCTGCTGTGTTTCGTATAGTGAATGTAGAGAACCGGATACTCTTTTACTGGAAACGAGGTATTCCATCTAAGTCCTCGGGGGTGAAAACGCATCTGCATTTTGAATATTAATCGAGAATTAATGTAGATGTTATGGGATTCAGCATCCTCTTACCATCAAGTGGACTTTAAGCTCGTTTGTTACCCTTATTCTACAAAAAACATCAAAGTTACATAACACCACTTTATTTTTTGATTTAAGCAAAACACCACTTGGTTACTTATTTTGACAGGGGTATGAAAGGGTAAACATGTAATGAGTACGACGATCCTTTTACTTCCTCGTCTAATTTTGGTTCTTTAACGAGAGCCTTTTTAACAGATTTCAAAAAGGAGGTACTCAATTCGACTGTATATTTCGTGTTTTTTATGTTCGTTCACGAAATAAATTGAGATGATTCTGGAGTACAACCAATACATGGAGCCATAGACTGAGCCTTTTTTAAGCGTAACCAATGTGCATGAACCCAGGGAGATAGCCAATTTGTTTCAGCGACATTTCGGAGTTGTAGTTAGTAAAAAAACTCCGTCGCAGGTGCAAACTGCAGAGATCCGTACCTCGAAGCTGAGTGTTAGACTCGAATGACGACTAAATGAATTCTATGAGATTTTTCTGCCAACCTATATTTATCCGACTTCAAAAAACGGAGTAGGTCTTCAATTAGAATGATTTTTATGCGTTATTCACACATTTTTTATGCGTTAAATTTTGATGATTCTTTTTTTATTTGAAAGCTGGTGCTTCTCATGTAGTCCCGTTATATATATCAATTTTCTTATTGTAAAATAGATATAAATTTGATCAAGATCTTACCAGTATTTTTCGAGTTGTCCTTAATAATGCGTATTAAATTGATTTCGACTAATGATTTCTTAAATTTACACAACCACTACACATTGAATAAAACCAGTTATACGGATTTTATAGTGTTTAATTAACTTACTTTTAATTCACGACGTTTCTGGTGCGACGGGGGAAGGCTGAGATGTAAGACGTCCTAATGTCATAGTTAGCCCTTCAGTTTTCGAATAGTTATTTTTGGTCCAATCTACGCAAAACGAGCTTAAAATATCTTGAAGTGTTGCAGCGGTATGCTTGGATTTAGATTTAATTTTGTTAATTATAGGATCCCAAGCATATGGCAGCATCCATCCACGTTCTCAATTGAAATTACGATGTTTTTAATTTCAATAGTCTCGCAAATCATTCTTGGTAGGAATCGGTGTTTTTTTTGCGAGGATGTGTGGTTTATCAAATCCGATGTAATGGTGGGAACGATCTTGAACATGTTCACAGACTACGGACTCCCCGGAGCGTCGGTGCTTCACATCAGCTACATGTTTTATCACGCGGGTTTTTATAGATCTTTTTGTTTCTCTTATGTAAGAGAGACCACATTCTATACTCTATAGATGGCACTGACACTTTCTACCCGTAAGCAGATGTAGATATAATGCTTTGTTTGGTCAAATAGTAAGAGGGTCAATACAATTTCAGTTATAGTTATTTCTTGTAGATGTTACTGTAAAAGCTCGAACTGGGGTAAATCCTAAGATTTTCCAGTAAAACCTCAGATTTACCGAAATTTAATGGTAGAAGTCCAAACTTCTTTTGTGGTAATTCTTAATTTCAGACTTTCACTACTGTTGACTTAGTAAATCTTAGTGTTTAGCTCAAAAACACGTTAAAATGTTGAAAATAGTTGTGGCTAAAAATGTTTGGCGCATCTTAGTTCTCGCGGACCGTGTGTAGTATCAGCTTTCTCTGCTTCGCACAGTCGGTCGCGTAATACGTACGTTTTTGTTGTCTAGAAGTATTTATGAGGCAAAATGAGTCTGATACAAAGATTTAATAGAATACTGGACAAATTCGTCACAAGTAAAAAAAACAATGACTTTAATCTCGATAGGAATTAATTTTAGAGAAGGCAAAGGCTGAAACGGTCAGGCTTAAAATTCATTCAGGTAATGAAAAATAGAGGGAGTTATGAGAGAGTCGAAAGAGAGGTTCTTTTGTTTCTTTCATGATATGCTTGACGAAGCATTGTTTGGTTTTCCAGCGAAAATAGGTATCGCAACTTCAGCGATCGTTGGAGATACGTTTGGAGTTATAAAATCTCAAGAAGATTTGGAGAATTTATTGCATTCACAGATATATTACGTGGTAGAGCCATGCTGCAGTTATATTAGTAGTATAGTTGTAGCACGAATGGGTCGGCTCGACCGGGGAAGGACCACGCTCTCACAGAATACCAGCGTGAAATAGTAGCTTAATGCTGCTGTGTTTCGTATGGTGAGTGTAGAGAACCGGAGACCCTTTTTACTGGAAATGAGGCATTCCATCTCAGTCCTCATGGGTGACAACGCATCTGCATTTTGATTTGCAATGGAAGATAGATGTAGATGTCTATGGGCCACAGCAACCACTTACCATCAGGTGGACTGTGTGCTCGTTTGTCACCCTATTCTATAAAAAAAAAAAAAAAAAAGATACATGTGGAACAATATATTACCACCGAATTAGAAATTATATTGCATATAAAAAAGATATTAATTTTGGTGAAGATTCACATAACGCTGTCAAGAATAAAGAAGAAGAGATTATTTTTTAAGAAAAAATCCGATGTTTGTAATGTAATAACTGATGATAATATCCCTAAAAAAATCAATTTCAATTGGAAGAAAGAAATCTCGATACAATTTTATGAAGTTCTTTCAACTATATAGTCAAAACCAAAAAGGATTGAATTTGCACTGACTATATTGTGATAAGAAAAATTATTGAATAGTAAGCTTAAATTAATGAAGCGTAAATTAATGAATGTTGGCTACATAGGTATTACGATTGTAAGAAGAAAACAAATATTTGTTTATGTTACTGTATTCTACTTTAATTGCTCATCACAAATATATTTTAAAATTTAGTCGGTAGTATGGCTCGATGTGTAATAAATACTTACTACTTTTTATTTCCAAAACCAACATTTACACACAGTTATTGGTATAACCTAGCATCTTACAAACTCTACTGAAATAAGCCCGAAAATCGTCTCATTTTATACCAAACCTTACATTTACCAGCTCAAGTTGGTACATCCTAAGATTTAAACGAAAATCCTTAGATAAACCCAAAAACAGGCTTTTAAAGTATATGCTACTTTTGGTCGGACTGTTATCTTGTATGACATCTTTAACAAAGGGCTGCAAATCCGACCCGAAATCATTATTACTATTACTATTATTATATAAAAATTATATATATATATATATATATATATATATATATATATATATATATATATATATATATATATATATATATATATATATATATATATATACAGTCCAGTGGCAGGCCATAAGCCTGTAAATCAGCAATAGCATCTCAAACCAGTCTTGTGTTCATTATCAATATCTCTCTGATGAATAAAAGTAATAAAAAATAACTTCCAGCGAAGAAGAGTAGACAATTTCGGAATCCGTAACCTGATTATTATAGATGAAGAAGAATGGCTAAGATATAAACAAAGTAACTGAGAGTTTTGTATTACAATACAAAAACTACAAAACATGTATATTAGGGCCAAAAGCGAAGACACATCAAAAAAAAAGGTAATTGGAATGCCACTTTAGATAAATAAATAATCAGCAGACATTATTATTTGATTTATATTTCAAATATAAAACTGTAATAACTAGTAAATACTCTGTAAAGAAGAAGTTCTTTTGACCAAATTTTATTTATTGAGAGATTTCTATTAGAACTATTTGCTATTTTCATTATCCGCCCAAAATGGATTGAATTAAGATATGCAAATAGTTCAAAGGCATTCTATAATATGTTACATTAAAAAAGAAGCCACGGGCAATAAAGAACTGAGTCAATAATCTGTTAGGAATCTTTTTAGCGTTGAGCCCTTTTTTAGAAAAAAGAAGACGCGTTTATGAGTCTCTGAGAGATGATTACATATTTGTGCTATTTGCGGTAGTCTATGGGGTTCACATGCGGTGAAATTCTTAAAGAAACTGTACCAGAGACTGGTCTGGTAATAAGCTTTTCTCGTTCAAAGGCTTAGTACAGCCATTCAGCGAGGAAAAGCAGGCAGCGTTTTTGGCATGACACCACGGAAAGTAGGACCGATGATAATTAAGTTATTATTGTTAGATTCTTTTAACTATAGTTTTTTCAATATAGTATATATTTCAATGTTATTTAAACAATAAATCAACGCATGATATGTTAAGAATTTATAAAAAGCTACAGCATTGCAATTTCTTGTGTTGATTTTAGGCTTATCTTAACATTTTTAGTAGACGCAGTCATATCTTTAATCTTAGTAAAAATATAAAATTAATACTATGTATTTCATTAATGTAACGGTAAGAGAATCTATTATCACATTTTGTACCGTAAGTATCGCAAGAGTCGAGTATGGGAAACACCAAAAACATATCGTGTTTACAACAGAGTTGGAATAATACATATAACTTTGCAGCATTTTTTTCCATCCGATTAAAATGTGAGTATTTCTGAGGTAAGAGTGCAAAGACTTCTGTTTAAGCTGAATTAGTGTACTTTGCCGTGCTGCGTCAATTCTTACTATCACATGAGATTATCACAGTCGAGTAATGTATACCTATGGTTGATATTAAATCAGTTTTAATCATAAGCCTCAACTGTACTTGCGATTTAGCTTAAAAGGCTACAGCTTTGACAATTCTTCCAATTGCATGGAACTGTTTGTGTGTGATTTGCTTTAATACCAAACTGGTAACAGCAAAACACCGAGACAGAAACTGAAAACGAAAAAAGTTAGTATGTTTAGTACATACTAACTTTTTTCGTTACTAATGTAACGAAACGAACGTAACTAATAAAAATGAGATATTACATAATATTATTTATTTGAATAAAATACTTAATATAACATTATCCAGCAGTGTCAGATATATATAGTGAAAGACCGAATTCTAATATGGCTGCTTCTGTGAAACACTCATTTTAGCTTCTCCATTGTAGTAATGTATTGTAAACGTACCTCCGGTTAGGAAACAGAGGCATTTCCGAGACAAAGAGGAAATTTTATGCTATGCAGCAAAATGCTGTTTATTCTACGTACTATATCTGACGTTTGTGAAAGTAAATACAAAACTAAGCTGTATATATCCAATTAACATTTTAATAAAATAATTTACAACATTCTTTGATTAATAAAGATAAGTAAATCAGGTTTTTTTAAGTTTCATATGACTAAAACACGAATATTTGTCTTATAAAGGTATCTTTTCATGTTTCCAAAAAATATTGTCGCTTATTTAATGACAGGAAATATTTTATGTATTTTCAATTTATTTAAATTGTATAATTTATAATTTTGAAAATTTGGAGAAAAAATACGTTAAGTAAATTTTTTGTTACTTAACTTGTGTTTTTATACTATATACCGTTTTAACGTTCAAAATTTTGTCTGTTTTTAATATAAATCAAGTTAAAGAGTTAAGAGGAAATGAATAAAATTATGTAAAAAGGAAAACACGATAGTGAAATATAAAAACAGGCCAATTGCGAGGGGCGCAACTTAGCTTTCGTAGTTCACGCTCAAATTTTAATTCTCTCCGTATTTCGGAAAGTGCGACAAAATTCAGCAGATTCCAGGAAATGATATAAATAAAAAACAAAAGTGCAAAATAATCCTTGGCATTTAGCGAAAAATGTGAATGTTTATGAAATCGTTTTAGTAGGTAGTAGAAATAATGCGCACAGGTCTCCTTTCGTTTCTGAGAGGGTTTTTAGGGCAGGGAAATGTCCTCTGCGCTGTCCCAATGCACGTCGGTGAATTTCATATGTGTTTGAAATATTTGTTTTTCTTATTTATTAGACGTGTAGGTTTCCTCACGATGTTTTTCTTCACCGCAAGGTATGTTTTTTTATAGGACAAGGGTGATAAACGAGCACCCAGTCCATTTGATGGTAAGTGGTTGGTAGCCCTTAGACATCTATATCTATTCTCGATTACGAATCAAAATGTAGACACGTTGTCATCCGTGAGGACTAAGATAGAATGCCTCGTTTCCAGTAAAATGAGTCTCCGGTTCCCTACACTCACCATACGAAACACAGCAGCGTTGAGCTGCTATTTTACGCTGGTGTAATGTGAGAGCGCTTTCCTTCCTCTGGAATGACCTGCAGGTAGTTGAAAATGCTGGTGGCTCATGACCGTGATTTGTGGTATGCCTTGGGGAGGTCTATGTTCAACAGTTAACTTTGTGATAGGTTGTAATGATGATGGTGATGATGATTCTATCTTAGTCAGCACACTTTAGCTTTCTTTTCATAAAGTAGACTGCAGGTGTTCATGAACTGTAGTGGCCACTTACTATCACTTATCATCATAAAAACCATCAAAGAATTCTAAAACTTTCTTAGTACATCAATGAATTCATAAATTAAATATAGCTTGAACTTTACACTTTTCGCCGTAGCAATTTAAATTTTAATATCCATTATTATGATCGCGCATCGGTGGCTTTATTGCAAATTCACTCTCAAATTTTATATATCTGCTACTTCATAAAATTTAATATATTATAGTTTGCTTGTAACTGCACATTTATTGTTTAAATTTTATTAATATTTTATACGGGTGCCTTCATACTGGTATTGTTGCTTCACATTACCCACCTAGGAGATATGTGTTTGATTATTTTTTATAGAAGAGGGAGCAAACGAGTATGCGGCTTACCGGACTGTTAATGTTAATCGCCGCCCATGAACAACTAGGAGTATGGTCTGCAGGTGTTTCGAAAGGATATTCTTAAAATTTATCAATTTCCTTAATTTTACCCGACGTTTCGGCTGCTTTCCAGCTCCCATGTTCACGGGGACTGAGATGATTGACATCCCAATGTCAGAGTTAACCCGGAGTACCTTCAGATTTCTAATTATTATTGTTACAAGCAAAGGGTTCGTGACAATAAAAACTGCCTAAAAAGCTTAGTTCTTCTATTTTATACTAGATAGAATTGGTGGGAGAGTTCTAGAAAGATCTTGACACTCCTATTTCTGTTACTTGATACCAGATGACGCTAATAATCACCCGCCATATATCGGCTTATTTGTCGTGCGTAACATTAAGTTTGGTCTACGCAGAACGACCTTACTTTTTCTTGATGTATTGCAGTGGTATGCTTAAGTTTAGTTTTAATTTAAAGTTAACTAATTAAAGGATCCCAAGCAGGTGGTGGTACCAAAAGGTACTTAAGCCTTTTTCTCTATTGAAATTGGGATATTTTTAATTTCAATAGCCTCACGTTTTATCATTGGCAGGAATCGATGTTCTTAAGCGTGGATTTGTGATATATAAAATCTGATTTAATGGCGGGGCCGTCTAGGATATGATCAAAAACTGCAGGTTTCCCGGAATGTTGATGCTTCACGTCAGCTATATGTTCTTTTACGCGGGTTTTAATAGATCTTTTTGTTTGCCCTATGTGTGAGAGACCACATTCACAGTCAAGCTTGTACACTCCTGCATCCTGTAGAGGAATACGATATTTGACAAATTGTAAGAACTGACTAATCTTATTCGGCGGCTTGTAGAACGTTATAATAGAAGCTCGCTTCAAGATGTAGCCAATCTTGTCTGTGACACCTCCGACATATGGTAGTACAACAGGCACACGCTGGACTGTGGCTGGCTTCACTCCGTCATTGTGGCGTAGGCGCGGGTTCCGAAGCTTGTTGTCGTGCAGAACCTGCTTGACGTATTGAAGCTCAGTGGCCAGGTGTTTGCTGTCACAGGTCCCTCGTGCTCTCTGTAATGAATATTTACCCACAACTATCTGTGAAGCTAGCTGTGAAGCGTACTCGCGGCTTCATCGACTCTTATCTTCCTGCTCCGCACTTTTTGCATAGCCTCATTTAAAGCCGTGTCAGACCAAGAAGCCGCCAAGGTTTTTCTTTGATAATTACACGGTATCTGTGAAGTAAAAAAAAAAATTAATTTAAATATAAATTATTACTTATTTATTTATTCTTTATTTGCACACCGAGAATAAAAAAGCGGACTTAATGCAACAAGGCATTCTCTGCCAGTCTACCCCCAGGCTAAGCAGAGCAGATATTGTGGGTGCAATCTTGTGGGTGCAATCTTGTGGGTGTATCTTTAAGTAAACATATACATTATATATTGCATTTCATGTTCTAAACATAGGTACACATAAATTATTATATAGATATACATACAAGATATATAAAAATATTCATATATATGCTTAATGATGCCCTAATATGCTATATATATCGTACATACATAATTAAATTTAGCTGTTTCTGATTTTAATACCTATAAAATATTTGAAATAAAAACAGAAAAAGGGATCAGTTAGAATTTAAGCATATAAAAATGTTAATCGACAAACTACTCCTGCAACGCCAGAAAATGATTCCACAGTAAACGTTTGAACGATGCCTTGCTCGTGGTTGCACGTACACTGCTCGGTATCTCATTCCACAATCTCACAGCGTGAGACGTAAAGGATTTACACAAGAAGCTAGTGTGACAGAGGGGGACATGGAAATTAGACTTTTCCGCAGAACGGAGACAACGATTATGAGAATCACGCTGATACTGAAATTTACATTTCAGATATTCAGGGACAAACAGATCGTGTAAAACTGAAAATAATGTGCACAGTATTCTGAAATATCTGCGATAGCGGAGAGGTAGCCATTTAAGCTGAGAACGATAATATCTTGTGATCTTGGTGATGGAGCGTATTGTACTATAGTGAACAGAGCGTTTTGTAAGTTTATGATTACAAAACGCCCCAATAATATAATGGATGCCATTGAAGGTCATTCACTGCAAGCGGTACGTCAAATAATGGGTAATTTAAAGCTAAACAACCACTGTCCAAAGTAGATAAATTTGTATGATACTCACCGCAAATTTTTTTAAAGCACTTGGTAAAGATTTTGATATATTTTCTAAATAAATCGCAATTATCACTCTAACTGGCAGCCATTGACGGACGACCGGCGCGGGCCGTGCATGCCGCTACTTGTTCCATATCTGTATCGTCATAATTATAAAATTTTATGCAAGGTATATGTAATATGTATATATAGTGACCAGCATACCAAAGTGGATACGTGCTTTTATTTTTGGAATAGCCATATTATACTGTTACAGCCTGACAAAAGTCCACTGCTGAACACAGGCCTCCCTGATAGTTTACCTCGTAGTTACGGGTAATAAAATTCAGTATTTTTAAGACAAGTCAGTCAGTATTTTTAAGTCTCTGCCGCCTTTCTCCTGGTTTGTTTCCCACTGTTTTCTCTTACGACAACCACGGGACGATTGGGGTAGTGGATATTCTTACACCGCCACTAGGTACACGGTCATATAATATTTATTGTAAACGGCTATAGTACGCTTAATATTCCCGGTATTTTTTTTGTATTAGGCCTTTTTGGCTGCAAATCACACGCTGCTGTTGCTTTATTTTATTTCAACAATAAAATGAATGCAACAGTCTATCCCTTTTACATATTTATTAACTACTTTACTTTGCTAAAGATGAAACTAAGCAGTACGCAAAAACACATTACATTAAATAACAACATTTTTAAAGTGTCAGTAGTAGACTACATTAAATACAACGCTGTATTTTACTCAAACTTTAAACAACGCTTTGGCTGAGACCACGAAATAGGTCAAACAACATATTTTCGACGCGGTGACCGGAAATAGTTAAGGTTCTTGCAGACAACAGGCATGTCAAAAAATTTTATAACCGACTTTATACTCCGTGATTTAGATTAAGACATAGGTTAAGATTACTCAATTTACACACACACATTATCCTATACTTTCCAATATGCCTTGATATATGTAATTTCGATTTATGATGTTGAAGCACCGAGTCAAACGACAATATACCGCTGGTATGCCGAGTTCCGACGCGGTCGTGTGTCGCTCAGTACTGTTTCTTCTGCAGGTCGATCAAGAACAGCGGTCACGCCTGAAAACATCGCAGCTGTGCGAATTATTATATTAGATGACCGTTATGTGACATACGAGCAGATTCGGGCTGTTATCAGTATCAGAATTTCTGCAATTCAGTCGATATTACATAATGAGCTGTGTGTAAGAAAGCTAGCTTCGCGCTGAGTTCCCCACAATTTGTCCAAAGAGCAAAAGGCGGCTCGTGTAGATTGGTGCCGGAATACTCTGCAACGCTTCAACGGAGGGAAGTCAAATGCCGTTTATGATATCGCCTCAGGTGACAAACCATGAATTTATTCATACTAACCTGAAAGAAAGCATCAGTCAGCAGTTTGGGTCTTCGAAGACGAGGTCAAACCCACGAAAGTGGTTCTCTCCCGCAGCGTGTCAAAAAAAATGGTCGCTACGTACTACGTACGTTTGTCTCGAAAAAGGGGCGTGTTGCTACAATTATTTTACAGGAACGCAGAACGGTTACGGCTGAGTTTTATATCACGGTTTGTTTGCCAGAAATCATAGCCGAACTCAGAAAAAATAATCCGAAACGTCGCATCATTTTACATCACGATAATGCAAGCTCCCATACGGCTCGGAACACAAATGATTTTTTGAAGCAGGAAAACGTTGAGCTGATGAACCATTCCCCATACAGTCCTGACCATAGCCCAAACGATTTCTTTATATTCCCTAGAATGAAAGATTTATTCAACGGTCAACAGTTTGAAGACCCCGAAGCAGCTGTGGAAGCGTACAAATCAGCCATTTTGTAGACATCAATTCCAGACTGGAAGTACTATTTTAATGATTGGTTTGCACGAATGGAAATTTCATTAAGTTGAACGGAGAATACTTCGAAAAACAATAAAATACAATTTATATATACCGTGCATGTGGTTTTTCTTATTCCCGATCATTTCAGTGTGTATGGACTAGTTTACAATCTACAAATGAAAACACGGTACGTTTTCATTGGACTTGCTTATTTTGTTCTGTAAATTTTTATATTAACAACGAGTACTTCAAACGAATGCAGGTTAAAGTCAATAATAACAAATTGAAACCATTTGTGGAAACGTATTCATCTTAACTTTCGTCGGAGCTGCAGCAGTTGTGTAGGTCATAAAACGATGTAGATTTATTTGTTTAGAATTGGAAAAGTAAAAAGTTTAGAAAACTCGATAATAGTATCCGAATTGGCTGTTACTTGTGCATAATTGATAATCGGAGACGTTCTAAAACATGTCCTAAATGAAAATTGAGACAAATATAGCATAGAAGCTATTTATGTCTATATAATCATTTTACTACTTGGTAGGACTGTTTTTCTGGCTAGGAGTCCATCCAGGCAGGTACCACCACCCTATTCTGCCATCATAAGGCAGTGCCCGCACTATTGTTTTCCGATCTGAAGGGTAAAAAGAGTTAGTTTTATAAAAACAGCCTGAATGTCAGGCATTCTATCTTAGTCCTCAGAGGTGATAATTTATCTGTAACTAAACAAAGATGTTTCAACTTAAGTGGTAGAGTCATGCTGCAGCTATATTATGGTTGTAGTACGAATGGGTCAGCTCGACTGGGGAAGGACCACGCTCTCACTGAATACTAGCATAAAATAGCAGCTCAGTGCTGCTATATTTAGTATGGTGAGTGTAGAGAACCGGAAACCGTTTTTACTGGAAACGATGCACTCCAACTCAGTCCTCAAGGCTGTCAACACATCTGCATTTTAATTCTTAATCAAGGACACATATCTATGGGTCACAGCAACCACATACCATCAGGTGGACTTTGTGCTCGTTTGTCACTCTTACTGCGACTGCGACCGCTACCGACTGCGACAGCTACTTGCCATCAAGTTGACTGTAGTATTTTGTAGTCGTATGTCACTTCAGATTTATAAAAAGAAAAAAACTGTGTTGACATTATTTAAAAATATGTTACCTATAAAATTATATTGTTGAGCATTGTAAACGCTGGTGAACAAGCTCGCTAGCAAATAGCCGTGACTTCTTAATTACTCTATTTTACTACTTCTTCACAATTACGTTTGTCAACTCAAAATTACAGGTGCTTTGCAGGGAAACATTCTGTTACCCACTATTTTCTTCAAACTTTGCTCTAACTAATTTAAGCTTTTTATATTACCAAAAGGAAAACTTTGTGAAAACGCTTTTAAAAATTCATCAATTGCCCTCTCCAGGATTACTATAGCCAAGAAAGCAATCAATTTTCTTTGATAATGGCAAATAGTCGAGTCGAAAAATATAATATACACAACATAATTTCAAGTTATGTCGGTGCTACGTTTTAGTGCATACTAGAATAAAAACCCCATCTTTGGTATGGGAAACATTTTTTTTAGTCGGTATAATACATAAACACTCACGCCTGTCACCTAGAGGGGTAGGCAGAGACTACAGACTTCCATTTAGCACGATCCTGACATACCTTCCTCGCCTCTTCCACATCCATATACCCACGCATACATGCTCGTTGGTTAAGGCCCAATACGACGCGAATGACCTTGCTAGTTTCGCAGCAAACCAAGCGCCACCAGTACCTACGCTTTGTTTATATAGACATGTATAATACCTATAATCGAAGCCGTACGGGCTTTGATTATATTTGACTGAACTAGCTCAGATGCAGAGTAATGAACAACACAGAGAGCATAGCTTACTTCTTAAATAATTTTTTCTTATTTATAATATTAGTTCCTATAGATTATAAATTCTGTACTTTATTCGTTATAAAATATTGTTCGAAAAGTTATTGAATTGAAAACGATTTTTTTTTCTTAATTGGTGCATCGTACGTAAAGAATCTCATATAACTGAAAATGTTTGTTCTTGTGAGTCTTACAAGATGCCGTAATCCAAATTGCATAAATAATAAAGAAAAAAAACTAAAAAGTCGGTGATTGCCCCATAGTGGGGATAGGTACTGTGTACGTAAATTCTCACAAGATTACTCCGACTGGTCAATCACTTCACATCCAAAGTATTTCGATTTTTCTTAATTATGTACTTTTACGACATGCTTTCGGACAATACATTGACTGACATTATTTGCGGTCTCTGTGCTTGCACTACTCTGTACATTCTTTTCCGACTGGGTCTTGATATTTTACATTTTTAGTGTTTCTCACTTGAAACTAGAAAAGTATAAATGATCAGTTTGGCTAATGTAAATGAGTAAAAATGCAACCTATTAGGCAGCCTCAAACAAAAAATTACCTTACAAAAATATAAGTATTAACCTCAAAATACAATATACGAGCAGCGTTCATGCGATAAACTCTCTTTGTTTTACCACTTAGGTAACATTTATTTCTTTTCCTACCCATATTTAAATTTATAGACACATAAACGCGTATAAAACAAAAAATTTACGATTTTCGCTACAGACACATCGACTGTTGTTACCTTACGTCACACGTCGAAGCGCCTGGTAATTTATTACGGCAAACTTTTATCTGGCAATATACGATATTATTATTAGGTGTTTTTAATTAAAACGAATTATGTTAATATATAATATTTTGTATCGAAAATAAAGATAGCAGGTACCTTCGGAATCACAATACAAACATTTTTACGTAAAAGAATTTTTCCTAAATTAAAATTCACAGAGTTTTGGAAGAACAATAATTTTATATATCATTTCTTAACGTTCTTTTATTTGTTGGTATATTCATTTATTTTAAAATTTTAAAATGACGGTGACATTGTGAAGGACCCGAACAAACCTACAAAAATGTTTTAAAGCTTAGAATTACTTCAGGTCAAAATTCTAGTCAAGAGAAATACATTAATTTTCGCCAGTTCTCTTCGTATTCGGCCTTAAGGGTACTCTTAATTTGGCCTATTTTTAGTATATCGCCAATTTGGTCGACAAACTTCCGCCTAGGACGTCCCATTCCGACTCTTCCATTCACTTCTGCAACATATATCTGCTTTGTCAGTCTTTCCGCATTCATTCTTTCTACATGACCAAACCACCGAAGCATTCCTTTCTTAATCCTGGTCACCGTATCATCTTACAAACCACACTCTTCTTTTATCATACAGTTTCTCACCCTGTCACTCAGATTCAGTCCTAACATACTCCTTAGCGACCGCATTTCTACTGCATTTATTCTACTCTCGTGCTTCTTCTGCCACACCCAACTTTCACTACCATACGTTAAAGTAGGGACTAATACAGCACTGTGAATTGCTATACGTGCCTTTTTTGACACATTCTGACTTTTCACAATAGAGTGTAGAGCCCCATTTACTTTATTTCCTGCATTCACTCGTCGTTCAATATCCTTATCATGTCTCCCATCCCTGCTGAATACACATCCCAAATATACGAACTCATCCACTTGCTCAATTAACTCTCCTTCTATTCTTATTTCACATACCGTTTTGCTTTCTTCTCTTTCAAAAACCATCACTTTCGTCTTACTTGCGTTCACTTTCATTTCCCTTACTTTTAATGACCTGTTCATTAATGTAATCATCATTTGCAACTCGGCCGCCGACGACGCAAGTATGACTTGATCATCGGCGTACAAAAGGCATTTGATGGTTAACTCACCCATTCTTAACCCGCATTCTTCAACTTTCAAAGTTTCTAAACAGCTGTCCATAAATAGGTTGAACAGTCACGGCGAAGCTACACAGCCCTGTCTGACACCTTTATGGATGCCAAACCAGTCCGAGTAGACCCCGTTGATTCTAACACAAGTACTCGAGTCCCTATACGGAGACTTTAATGCCTGTATCAAACCAGCGCTCAACCTAAATGCGTTCAGCGTTTGCCATAACACATCCCTGTCCACTCTGTCATAAGCCTTTTCCAAGTCCATGAACGCACAAAAAACTTTTTGGTTTTTCGCCAAAAACTTCTCCGCAATCATGCGCATGGAAAAGACTTGATCTGTACACCCCATTCCCTTTCTAAATCCCGCTGGCACATCCCAAATTTTTCCATCAGTTTCTTTTATAACTCTTTCAATTAGTACCTTAGCATACAGTTTTCCCACAATGCTAAGAAGGCTGATACCACGGTAGTTTTTACAGTCCTGCTGTGACCCTTTTCCCTTATATATTGAGACTATCACGGCTTTGCACCAGTGTCCCGGTACCCGCTTTAGTTCCCAACATAAATTAAACAAGGTGTACAGCAGGCCTGCCGGTATAAGTTAATAGTTTTTATAAAAAGTTGTTTCCTTTTACCCTTTTGAGTGGACTAAGGAATCCTTAGGTGTGGAATTTTCCCTACAAAGTTATATTAGAAGAATATATCGATTTAATAAAAAATAATCCTAAAAACAAATTCACAATTGAATAAGATATCGCGTAACATATATTCATATAAAAAACACACAAAATAGAATTTTTAGCGTCAACCTTTCTATAGCTAAAAAAAGAGGAGGTCTTCAATTTTAATGTAATTTTTTGTTTTACTGTAACTCTTTCTTTCACACTTTTTACACACACTTTTTTCACACTATTACCTCAGAAGTTGTTTCTAGGTAAATCGATTTTGACGATTCTTTTTTTTTTTTTGATTGAAAGCTAGTGCTTCTCATGTAGTCCTGTATAAATTTGATCAAGATCTGACCACTAGTTTTTCAGTTATACGTAATAATGCGTATTTAATTGATTTCGTCTATATTGGTTATGTTTTCATTTTATTTATATTGTAATCGGTTTTACAAAATTTCACACGGAGCAAGATGGCATAGATTGCACCGGCACTATCTACCCGTAAACGGATGTTAATATAATGCTCAGTTTGATGAAACAGTAAGGGGGTCAATATAAATTTAATTATAGGTATTTCTTGTAGAAGTTACTGTAAAAGCTCAATTTACGGTAAATCCTAAGATTTTCCAGTAACACCTATAATTTACTAAACTTTAATGGTCACAGCAGGACTGCAAAAACTACCGCGGTATCAGCTTGCTTAGTATTGTGGGTAAACTGTATGCTAAGGTGTTAATTGAAAGAGTTATGAAAGAAACTGATGGAAAAATTTGGGATGTGTAAGCGGGTTTTAGAAAGGGAATGGGGTGTACAGATCAAGTCTTTTCCATGCGCATGATTGCGGAGAAGTTTTTGGCCAAAAACCAGAAAGTTTTTTGTGCGTTCATGGACTTGGAAAAGGCTTATGACAGAGTGGACAGGAATGTGTTATGGCAAACACTGAACTCGTATGGGTTGAGCGCTGGTTTGATACAGGCATTAAGGTCTCTTTATAGGGACTCTAGTGCTTGTGTCAGGATCAATGGGGTCTACTCGGACTGGTTTGGCATCCAAAAAGGTGTCAGACAGGGCTGTGTAGCTTCCCCTTGGCTGTTCAACCTATTTATGGACCGGTGTTTGCAAACTTTGAAAGATGAAGAATGTGGGTTAAGGATGGGCGAGATAACCGTCAAATGCCTTTTGTATGCCGATGATCAAGTCATACTTGCGTCATCGGCGGCAGAGTTGCAAATTATGGTTACATTAATGAACTGGGAATTGAAAGAAAGGGGAATGAAAGTGAACGCAAGTAAGACGAAAGTGATGGTTTTTGAAAGAGAAGAAAGCAAAACGGTATGTGAAATAAGAATAGAAGGAGAGTTAATTGAGTAAGTGGATGAGTTTGTGTATTTGGGATGTGTATTTAGCAGGGATGGTAGATATGATAGGCAAATAGAACGACGAGTAAATGCAGGGAATAGAGTGAATGGGGCACTACACTCTATTATGAAGAACCAGAATGTGTCAAAACAGGCACGTATGGTAATTCATAATGCTGTGTTAGTCCCTACTTTAATGTATGGTAGTGAAAGCTGGGTATGGCAGAAGAAGCACGAAAGTAGAATAAATGCTGTAGAAATGCGGTCTTTGAGGAATATGCTAGGGTTTAATCTGAATGACAGGGTGAGAAATTGCGTGATAAGAGATAAATGTGGTATGCAAGATGATGTTGTGACCAGGATTAAGAAAGGAATGCTTCGGTGGTTTGGTCACGTAGAAAGAATGAATGAGGAAAGAGTGACAAAGCAAATTTATATGGCAGATGTGAATGGCCGAGTCGGAAAGGGACGCCCTAGAAAAAAGTTTATCGACCAAATTGGCGATATTTTGAAAATGGGCCACGTTAGAAGTACCCTTAACCGACGAGCATGTATGCGTAGATATATGGATGTAAAGGAGGCGAAAGAGGTATGTCAGAATCGTGCCAAATGGAAGTCCGTAGTCTCTGCCTACCCCTCTGGGTGACAGGCGTGAGTGTTTATGTTATGTTTTAATGGTAAAAATCCGAACTTCTTTTGTGGTAATCCTTAATTTCAGACTATTGACTTTGACTATCATTGACTTACTAAACTTTAGGTTTTAGCTCGAAGACACGTCAAATGTTGAAAATATTCATGTATTGAAGTGCTTGGCGCATTTTAGTACTCGCGAACCATGTGCAGTGTCAACTCTCTCTGCTCGACACAGTCGGTCGTTTTGTACGTACGTTTATGTTGTCTAAAAGTTTTTTTGAGGCAAAATGAGTGTGATACAAAGATTTTATGGAATATTATATTATATAACTTTAGTGTCGATAGGAATTAATGTTCAGGCTTGAAATTCATCCAGGCAATGAAAAATAATAATTGTCTCGTGCTATGCTTGACGAAGATATGTTTGGTTTTCCAATTAAAATGGACGTTGCAACTTCAGCGATCGTTAGAGATACGATTGGAGTTATAAGATATGAAGAAGATTTAGAGAATTAGTTGAATTCTAATCTGATCTGAAAATTTTAGCTAATGTCTAGGTCTAGCGTTAGTTGGTAAGCCTGTAAAAATCTGCAATAGCATCTCAACATAGACTTATTTTTATTATCAATATCTCTCTGATGACGAAATGTATATCAAAACATTTAGTAAATTTTGTGTTACTATACAAAAACTACAACACTTGTTTATTAGGGCTATAGAAAAAGATCCATTAAAAATAAATTGAAATACCACTTTAGAAAAATAAATAACGAGCAGAAATTATTTTTGGATTTATATTTCGAATCTCAAACTGTGGTAACTTGTGGAAATAATCTGCAGAGGAAATGGTCTAGTAACTAGATTCTATTCATTGAGAGTTTTGCATTAAAGCTATTTCCGCATTTTGATTATCCACCCAAAATGAATCGAATTAGGGTACCCAAATAGTTCAAACGCTCACGTATACGTAATATATTATATTATGAAAAAGAAGCTACGGGCAATAAAGATTTAAGTCAATAATCTATTAGAAATCTTTAAGCCTTAAGCCCTTTTGTAGAAAAAAAAATAAGACGACATTTAGAGCCTTCCTTTTTTATAATGTTGCTTGATTTACATAAAAACGCAAATATCAGTCTCTGAGAGACGACTACATATTCGTTGCTGTAGAGACTATTAGTCTATGGGGTCCACATGCGGTGAAATTCCTAAAGAAACTGTACCCGAGACTGGTCTGATGATAAGCTTTTCTCGCTCAAAGGCTTAGTAAAGCCATTCAGTGAGGAAAAGCAGCCAGCGTTTTTTGCATGACACCACGGGGAGTAGGACCCATGATAATTAAGTTATTATTATTAGTTTTTTTTTAACTATAGTTTTTTTAATATAGTATATATTTTAATATTATTTAAACAATACATCAACGCATGATATAATAAGAATTTATAAAAAGCTACAGCATTGCAATTTCTTGTGTTGATTTTAGGCTTATCGTAACATATCTTTAATCTTAGTACGTATACTATGTATTTCATTAACGTACGGCAAAGGTTTAAGAGAATCTATTATCACATTTCGTACTGTAAGTATCGTAAGAGTCGCAAATATGAGTCTCTGAGAGATGACTACATATTCGTGCCATTTGCTGTAGAGACTATCAGTTTCGGGGGTCCCACGTGAGGCGAATATGCGTGTGATAATTACGTTATTACTTTTAGTTTTTATATTATAATTTATTAATATTGTATATATTTCAATGTCATTTAAGCAATAAATCAACACATTTATATATTAAGAGTTTATAAAAAGCTACAACTTCGCAATATGTTGCGTTGATTTTAGGCTTATCGCGAAGTATTTAGGAGACGCCGTCATATCTTTTATCATATAAAATTAATGCTATTTATTTATTTGACGTACGATGAGGGCTTGAGTATATGAGTGTATTTTTCCATTTCGTACTGTAAGTATAAATGGTGGAATATGTTTTGTGAATAGGCTTTTTCTAAGCTCACTCACAGCATTTTGCTATATTATCGGATGGGATAGTACTCAAGTACTGTATTATATAGTTGCTATAAAATCATTTTTAACCGATTTCAAAATGGAGGAGGTATTCAATTCGACTGTATGTTTTTTTGTGTGTTACCTCAGAACTTTCTTTTGGGTGAACAAATTTTGATGATTCTTTTTCTTAAAACTGGTGCTTCTCGTGTAGTTTCATATGAATTTGATCAAGATCTGACTAGTGGTTTTCAAGTTATCCTTAATAATGCACATTAAATTGACTTCGAATACATTGTTCATTTTCCCATTTTATTTATATTGATGTCGGTTGTCCTAGACGGGTTCCTAAGGCGATGCGCAACCTTTCTCCATCAAGTTATGTACCGAGATTACTTGATGGTACAGCGTGTAACCAGTGACTAGATTCCTTAAGCGAAACAGCTAGAAGGTTAGCCTGATCTTGGTCATTGTGGAAATTTATCTTCCTGGACACTCCGTACCAACGAAATATCCCACTGTTTTTGTTAATTAACTTACGATGGGACATTTTCGACGGAACAGAGTTTTAGCCATGTATGCCTTGACTCTGCCGCAAAGCTCAGGTCTACTTTATTATTTAAAATTATGTTACATAAGTCATTGATACTATGTACGGAAGCAAGGAAAGCGAGTAATGCGACGCTAGAAAGATTTCTTACACCAAATACCACCAAGTTTTATAGGTAAAGTAGCTTGATTCTAGGCTGTTGTGTTTAATCTTCAATTTAGAATTTTTCCTAAAGCATTTTTAAGATTATTATCAATAACTTCGTGTAATGAATATTAATTGTTAAACTATAATAAAAATTATTGTAAGTAAAAATATCTATTCATATTAAACATGATAAAGAAGACATTAATGTTGGTGAAGCGTCAAATAACGCTGTCAAGAATAATATACAAGATGAGATTATAACGGAGAAGTTGAAGGGTAAGATAATGTTTAGTATAGTATGTTAAGTATAGTAACACAAAATTCTTAGTTACTTCGTTTGTGTCCAAGCCACTCTTCTTCGGCTATAATAATCGGGTTACGGATTTTCTTCGAAATTGTCTGCTCCATTTTACTAGAAGATATGTTTTTTATTTTTCTTATGTTTGTGACAGACTAGCTTTAACCTAAGGCTTCAGTCATGTATTTATAAGTACAAACATGTAATGACTGAGCTACATGCAAACTCATAATAGAGATAGGTTAAACATATCCTTGAACTGAACTTGCGATTTAGCTAAAAAAGTCTGAAGATTTGGCAGTTCTTTCGATCACGTTGAACAGTTTTTTTGTTTGATTTAGTACCAACTTGATAACATAACAAAATACATGAAAAGGCTATTGTGAAATTATAATTTATTAATTAATATAACATTTTCAATATATATTGAAAATAGAACCTAGAACAGCAAGCTCGTTCAAATGTATATATACATATACATTTGAACGAGCTTGCTGTTCTAGGTGAGCAACTCGGGTGGTGAGGTGAGGTCTTCGTTATTTCTTTTGAATAGGTGCCATTTTGAAGTTCAATGCAGACACAAACATGCTAATTTAGTTACGAAGCTGTCACAGTTGGTTTCCATAGTCTCCCGTATTATATGGCGTACACAGTCATGCGCAACATTTGCTTCCAACTCAATTTTAGGGGAGGAGTTAGGTGCGATTCTTGTATTTCATGTTTTTATCGATATCGGGACATTACTTTCACAAATTGGGCAAAGCCATGAAGAAAGAATTTGCGCGGTGATTGATTTTTATTAATCATTAAGCAAGTATAATGGAAGGCATTCACCCAATGTAGGGTGCAGTTTATTAAGCTTGTATTATCACTTTCCGTCTCTCAGCAGCTTCAATGATTTGAGTTTTTGTTGGCCATTATTCATTATTTTTTTTTTAGTATAAGTTGCCACTCCACAAAGTTTGTTAAAAGCAATTAAAAAAATCAAAAATATTTCTGAAGCCAAATGGATTCGAACTTACGATGTCTGAACGGCGAGTTAATATATTCGAATTAAACTGTCTGTCGCTAAAATGAGTTGATAAAAACATAAATTTGTATCCGTACAAGGTGCGTTATCTCGACGTAGTGTGACTGGTACGCGCTAAATTCAACGCCCACACACGTGTTTGGTCATTATCACGAACGATAGTCGATGTTAAGTGAACAAATGTTTTAGTTTAAATCACCCTTGGATTCACTTGCCCAATGTCCATCTTGACAATTGTTTTAGCTAACAGTGATAGACAAATAACACCTAAATTCGCGAAAATTGTTCCAACAATAGCCAATGTTTTATTGTGCTACACTTAATTCGCTCATAACTTTTAACCGAAAAAACATAAATATTTGAGGACCGATCAAAACGACGTCCACTTATAGCAGGTACACGATTTATTTTTGTGAATTAAGCATTGGTAGCAACTATTCTGGTTAAATTGCTTGCCACGCAGCACTCATGTTCCGATCACGTGGCGTCAAGTCACTTATCGGTCGTTATCATCCATCCATACATAAATATAAAAGTAGCCTTTAATGGTCGAAGTATGGGCCTCCCCAAAGATTTCCTCTTTAGAAGGATTTTGCCATAGTTGCCACACTTAGTGGGCGGATTGGCAACGGCAGTTGTTTTTCGTGTCGGTAGTGCCGTTACCGCGAGAACACAATGCCTTTCCTTGGCTAACCACTATTTGAATGTGGATGACGATCGGTAAAGTGGTGCTAGTCAGGTGCATAAAATGTGTGATAACATATTATATATTCACAAATACGAAAAAAAAATCATAAACAGGTTTTGTTATATAGGATTCTTACATAGGAAATAAGCATTTTGTCGTACTGAACACTTTGATTTGAAATATCTCCTCTTTGGTTAAGAATTCCAAATCAAATAATAAAGTAAAAAAAAAAACTTGAACGATGGATACCTCATGAATTGAGTGAATCGAACTTGCAAACACGCGTCGACTGCTGTGTTACTTTGCTCAACCGACACATAAATGAAGGGATTTTAAATCGAATCTTTAAATCTCTTTAAATCTTCAATTTACTTTTCACTACATTTTTAATATTTTAATTTATTCGTTTTTCAGGCGATGTATTTTCGACCTTGATCCTGATGTTATATTTGATAGAAACGGACTCAAACGAAACTATTGAGGCAAAGGAAATTGATTAGTAGGTTGAGAAACCCAAAGGAAGCGTGTCTTGTGACATTAATATTAACAGACGAAAACGTGTGATACGCTTGGTTCGGTTAACGCAGTGTGTTTAGAGAATTTTTTTGTTTGCTATTTCCGGTAGCGAAAATTTGTCTCTTTATTCTTAATGGATCGCAAAATTTATATTCATCGGATTTACGAGGTTTATCAAAATAATTCTTTTGCGCTAACTGGCAAGAACTAATATGGGAACTTTAAAGAAAATTCTATTAAAAACAATTTGCCCGTTTGTGCATTAAGGTATGGTAAGTCACGATATGGAGCAAAAAAATGAACGTGATTTCGGTTTATTATTGTAAGAATAATTTATATTTACCAAATAATCTTTGAATCTTATTATTTTTAGTAGATTGTTATAGAAAGACAAAAATATTGTAATAAGCGCCTTCTGCGATTGATGACGTGCCTAAAACCCTTTTTTACCGTTATAGTAGCATCACCTAATGGGGAATAGCTAAAATGTTTTCCAAATAAATATTCAGCGTAGTATTGATATGTTTCACAAGTAACAGGGCGTAAAACACGCGCGAGCTCACGGTTTTTGTATGCAAATGTTCCCTATGTCCACTCTATAATGTATATTTGAATAAATTTTTCTCTAAGCAATTCCTTTGGATCTAGGTTATAATTTGCTCTTATGGCTATCTTTTTCAAAACAAAGATTGTTAGTTGCATTTCCAAATATAAAGATTTTCATTATGAAATTATGCTATGGAAACAACTAAAATAAAAAAATCTAGCCGTTTCAAAACGTGTAAGGCTTCATAAGTTTACAGCTTTTTTTCTTACAGTTGTACTAGATTTGGTAAATATATCGAGTAAGTGCATCTATCAAAACTAAAATATGCGTGAAACCTGTACTACTAATTACGATGGGTTTAACGTGGATTGTGTCAAAGGAATTTTTTTTAATTGGATGTAATAACTCGGGGTTTCTTATCACCAGACAATTTAGAATATGTACACTCAAGACAAGAGGTTACATAGTTTTTTTTTAAAGTTATGCATTTTCTGGAACCAGTAGTGTAGTTTTTTCCGAACTAGAGTTTTATCCAACTCAAAGTGACATGATTCAGCTCTTAGGTGAAACCTACTTATAGCCCCCTGCAGTTTATCTAAATAATTTGTTGTAATTTGTTCTCTGGAGTAAATGTGCTTATAGTCCGACAGCTATTTATTTTAAATTCTGTACTAAAAACACATAAGAACAATAACTGTAACTTAAATTTATTTAAAAACTAAGAAGAAAAGATCGAACTATACTACCAGATAAATTTTACTCATTCTATGCTCAAAGACATATAAATTTTTGGGGAACTTATTTTTATAAAAATATTTGTAATATTGTAACGACATATACGCTAACGCGTTTTAAATGTAAGCAAGCTCTGACTAAAATTTTAATGTATTTATCTTATGAGGAGACTGAAAACTTATTAAATATAGATAGGTAAAAATGCATACTGTTCAAGCAAAATAACACATACTAGGCTGCACTAAAAGTATCGGGAATGGAATATTTCCACTGTTCCTGTCATACTAAAATCTTTTTAATTGAAAACTCCTTGGTTTTAAAAATGGAAAACCATTTATTTATTTAAAAAAAGATTCTCGGTCTTGTCACAAGGTTTTGTCAAACTTGTTTAGTCGTTGAGAAAATGGAATTGACTCGTTAAAATTCAAGAGCGATGATTTATTATGAGTTTCGAAGTCGTTTAACACAAAAACAGAGTGTTGACCGGATGATTTCTGCATTTGGTGATGAAGCCCCATCCAAAACCACAATTTATCGCTGGTTGGCTGAATTTCAACGTCGACGTGTCAAGCTCAGTGATGATCCCCGTCAAGGTCGTCCAAAAACTGCAGTCACCCAAGAAAACGTTGATGCTGTGCGTAAGCTGATTGAGGAACATCGACATGTGACATACCGTAAAATTCAGGTAACTTTAGACATTGGCATGAGTCAAATACAAATAATTTTGCATGAATAATTAAGTGTAAAAAAGTTGTTTTCCCGATGGATACCGCATTCGCTCTGTGAAGAGCAAAAAGCGGCTCGCGTTACTTGGTGCGTCAGAACTCTCGAAAGATTCCACGCAGGATCCTCAAATGCTGTATACAACATCGTATCAGGTGACGAATCCTGGATATATGCGTGCGAACCCGAAACAAAAAAACCAGTTACGAGTTTGGGTCTTCGAAAATGAGTTAAAGCCAACAAAAATTGTTCGTTCACGGAGTGTTGCAAAAATAATGGTGGCCACGTTTGTCTCCAAAACCGGCCATGTTACGACTATTCTTCTTGAGCGACAAAGAACGGTTAATGCAGAATGGTATGCTAGCATTTGTTTGCCACAGGTCGTGTCTGAACTCCGTAAAGAGAACTGCAACCGCCGCATCATCCTCCATCACGACAATGCAAGTTCTCACACCGAACACAGAACAAAAGAGTTTTTAGAGCAAGAAAACATAGAATTATTAGACCAGCCGCCGTACAGCCCCGACCTAAGCCCAAATAATTTCTATACTTACCCTAAAATAAAGAATAAATTGCGTGTACAGAGATTTTCATCACCTGAAGAAGCTGTGGACGCCTACGAAACGACCATTTTGGAGAACCAACTTCCGAATTGAATGGTTGCTTCAATGATTGGTTCCATCGTGTGGAAAAATGTGTCAAATTTCGCGGAAAATACTTCGAAAAGCAATAAATACATTTTTAAATAGTAAGGTTGTGTCACTTCCTTAATTCCCGAAATTTTCAGTGCCGCCCTACACACTGGCATCTACCTTTTAATTCACTTTGTCTAAACTTGTAATTTTATATTAAATTGGTTAGGATTAACAAATCCGCAAAATAAAATTGTTACATATTTTATTTCGTTTCCTTTTAGAAAATGTAACCGATTCACAATTCACTACGTTTTAATTATTTTTATGTGGAATATAGAAGAAATCTTGTAAACGTTTACTATAAAATCTGAATACTAGTATAAGTGTGCGAGACATTTATTTTATAGAATATCTCTCCTTCTTTGCTCTTGTACCACATAACTAATCATTTAGTTATAATAATGTTGAGCCATTTGTCGGATTAGTACTTAAATAATTGTTTTACCCTTACCCACTTTAATTCATTTCTTGATTGCGGTAAACCTGTTTTTATGATTCTCTATTATATTTACATTTTGTGAATTATATTTGGTATGTATTCAATAGAAAATTTGATCTTTTGCATTTCAGTTCACCGACTGTAATACGTGGCAGCAAATCCCGTTTAAAAATGTGGATCGCAAGGAGTCACAGTCTGTTACAATTTTAAAACGAATTCCTACACGATTTTTCTTTTTAGGGAAGCTACTACACCTGGTGTTTCTAGGTCGTAAGAGGAATAATTTTACTCATGTGGAGTAGTTTGTTCACTGTGATAAGCAACAGGACGTAATCCATTTTTTTTCGAATCTTTGACTAAGTCTTATTGTGAATCTATACGGCCTGAAAATGACAAACTTGTCGTTGTCCAGCCGAATTGACAACTCAGCTCGAGTGCAATTTCCTAATTTGGAAAGTTCGAATGTAAAATATTTACAATATTTGTTAAGAAGGACCATCAAACGCTATCTAATTCAAATTGATTTCGACTATCACTAAGATTCAGATCAGAAAGTTGTATAGATTCGGTGTAGGAAAAGTGAGAAGTTAATTTCTAAAACATTACCGCAGCCTCATTAACAAAGTTATAAATTGTATTCCTCTAATGTACCTAGCACGCTTAACTAACATTACTTAACATTAGATGGCAATGCGGACAGTAATTTCGATTGCCACTCTGACCAGAAATGAACACAGGTAGCAATCCTTCGTACCACAACTTTTAACTTCGGGAGAGCGAAGTGTATTGTTTTTCGATCGCTGCATTAATTAAAAGCTTAAGACTTTTGTCAGAACTAGACATTGTGGGCTCATGAGCAAGTTACCTTGCATTCCGGTTCTGGTGCAGCTATTAAGAGGCGATTTGCTTCGTCGAGGGCTGGTGTCAAGGCCGCGTCCGTGGCTAAGGCCACAACTGCGACCACGGCTTCGGCTTCAGTCTGGACTAAACATAGCTGTCGTTGCGAACACGCTTCCCCAATCAAAGTCGATCTCGTACGCGTTTTAGATCCACGTTTTGTTGTAATTAAGGGGAGTTTAACCCTTCCTTACTAATGTGTTTCTCAACCTCGAAACTGAAACAGAAATAATCGCCCACGAGAGAAGTTGATCTGTTTTATTCGAGACTGACATACTAGTATGTACGCGTGTAATAACGCCATGTAGTGCATCAATAACGTCGAAAAGAAAATAAAATGCATTTAAAATAGAAATAAAGATAAAAGGAGAATACAAGTAGACCACAACAATATATAAGACTAGAAACCATTACAATATGTTATATAACTATTAGCATTTATTTATTTATATGTGAAGAAGTACTCACAATTTATCTTCCGTGTACGTATTCTCTGCTCAAAAGGTTTAGAAAGACCGCCACCCAAGCCGACGACATCTGTCTTTTATAGGCTTGTAATTTAAGAGTGCTAAACTACAGATGGCGTTGCTTGTGTGTTTTCCGTTACAAGTTTTTATAAAATTGGATAGTAAGCCGTAAGTTTTTACATTATAAAACATTATTTATATTTCTTATAATTATCTTAAACAGTTTTACATTCTAGTTACAAATATAAGCAAAAATAAATAACTAGACATAATCTAAAACATTATTGTACTCGCAGACTTATAGTATGAAAATAATTATTTACCCACAATGTTAGTTACAACAATATAAATTCTTAAAGTACGTTAACACATATTTTAACAAAAGACACAATAAGCAAAAGAACAATAAAATAAGACATAGTAGAAATATACTTAACTTGCTAAAACCTACGAAGAATAACCAAGTACTTTGTCGAATTTATTTAAATTCGGAGCGTTTATAAGATTACCCCCAATGTCGCTTTTATTTTCTTACAAATAAACATTTCTTAATACATCTAAATATTAACAATCAAATTATAAAATTATTATCCATAAAATAAAATCATAAAAATAATTTTAAAAACCATTTTCACAGTTTTCAACAATTAATTTGCAGTATAAATATATTTCAGCAAACACGTGGTCCAAAACAGTAACAAATTAACAATTCTTAAAACATCAAAATTAATTCACAAATGGGATTAAGTTCTTATTAATCGTAACTAAAAATTAATTCTAAAATTATCCTAAATCTAGCACGTGCGTCTGACGAAAATTATCGTGCGACCGTGCGTTTAAACATACTCATATCTGCGAAGTGTCCTATAGGTTGTGCGATCATGCTATGTGACCGAAGTGTCTAGTTTTCGTCGCGCGATTATCGACGAATCATATAGATCAGAAGATCGTCCGATCAAACATACTAATCAGTACTGAATGTCCTAATAGCGTTTGCGCGACCAAAGGACGGAGGCAAGTGAGGGGAACCGCCGCCTGCCGTTATGCCATATACTAAATTACTGATGGAATCAAATGTTTCTGTTGACATTGACAAATATTCGTAAAAATTTTCTTCGTTTTGCCGTACGAATATACACCTACACCACATGCCACATATTATGTGGTATACGTTTTCTTTTTTAATGCTATTCACTATTAAAGAAATGTTGCTCGACAGAAAAAACTCCAAAATAGGACACACGATTTCCAATCGCCCGAGCGGATTCTTCGGATGATGAAATCGCATCATCGCGCGAGCGATGGCAATAGGACGTCGCCTAAGTGTAGTTGTTGCGTGAACCGTTTAAACGCCCTGGGTTGTAACAACAGGGTCGTTTTAAGATGGGTTCCGGGTCACGAGGGCATTGTAGGCAACGAATTTGCCGACAAACTCGCACGGGAGGGCTCAAAGTGCACACAATTTGGACCCGAGCCATTTTGTGGAATCTCAAGAAGCCTAGCCCGATTGACCCTTGAAACTCTTTATCACAATAAATCACTTAAGATCTGGTCTGACCTACCAGGCTTAAAACATTCTAAAACCTTAATCCGGGCTTTTGATCGTAAATTCGCTTCAGAAGCCCTGGGATTAAGTAAAAATAAATTGCGCATTCTGGCAAGAGCCCTAACTGGACACTGTTGTCTTAAAAAGCACATGTCCATCCTGGGACTAATCAACTCAAGGATGTGTCGGTTCTGTTACGTCCATAACGGAAGAAACACCTCTACACATCCTAACCGATTGCGGACCCTTAATGCGCAAACGTAACACTCATCTGGGATCTGTTGGTCTAGTGGTTAGTGAGCCTGACTGCTAAGCCGGAGGTCGTGGGTTCGATTCCCACCCAGGACAAATGTTTGTGTGATGAGCACGATCATTTGTTCTGTGTCTGGGTGTAATTTATCTATAATATTTATGTATTTAGAAATATATAAGTATGTTTATCAGTTGTCTAGTACCCATAACACAAGCTCTGCTTAGCTTGGGACTAGATGGCGTTGTGTGATAGTTGTGGAATATTATTATTATTATTATATATTATCTACTCCGCCCAGAAGAAGTGAAATTGCTCACGGCTAAGCAACTCTTTCAATTCATTGAAGACATAAGGCTTAGCAGTGAACTATAGCCATAGCAGCGATCACAATAGATCTTATATATCGCAGTGATACTGGTCTCTTTACCTAGACCTGCATAGCTGCTCGCACATAATCAAAAAAAGTGTAGTTGTTACGATTCACCAATTTGGGCAGGCAAAGATCTTATACCATACAGCTTAGTCTGATGTGTATTTTATTCACAAAGCTCTATTTGAGGATTCCCTCTATACTAGTAGTAATTACTACCATATACGCTTTGAAAACCATATTGCTAGTTGATGTTGTGGTGTATTGTGTTATAAGTAAGGCAGGCAAAGTTTTTATACCATACACCATTATCTGATGTGATTTTTTCAAACTGGAATATCTTTAATTCCTGACTTCCTACGGTAGTATGACACACGAAAATTTTTTTCAGTATTTAAAACTCTATAATTTGACTTATTTTTCATTTGTAGATGCAAGAAAATAATGTCAACAAAAATTTGTTTGGGAATTTGCCGTTATACCTTTAGAATTAGACGTAGTATGTGCGTTCAGTTTCTTGAAAGTCAAAGTTTTCAAAAGAAATTTGTTTAAAATTATAAGATTTAAAAAATAATTAATTGGAGCTGAGAGTAATATCATAATAGTGACCTGAAAGTTAAATAACAACTCTTCTTGTTTTTCATGTAAAAATATTAGGATATTGGAATTTTATTACTTCGAAGGGCCAAAAGGCAATAAAATAATAAAATATATATTTAACGTCTATTAGCGATTTTCTTTAAGAAGAAGTGTTTAAAATATTATTATATCAAGTTTTTTTCTATATATTCTTTATCTACTTTTATATATAATATTATATTATTTATTTATTTTATTATTATATAATATTTTTTCTTTTAATTAATGTATTCTTTTAATTAATGCAAACAATTAATTTCAATAATAGACAATTAGCTTAACCCTTATTTTATTAGTGACCCTAAGTTAGTGGTTTAGTATTAATCTTGCTTTTTTGTACCGTGCTCTTTAATTGCATTTACTTAATTAAGCTTTTAAAGATCCTGTCACCACATGGTTTAAGTAAGTCAATTCCTGTAAATTTAACTTGATATTAACTAGTGGTAAATTTCCGTAACGAGAATCATATCCGCAGCAGAACAATAGTAATTAATATAGCTCAATGAATGAGCAGGCTGAAGTGGTAATAGGCCAGTGATGTGATGTAGCTTGAGTATATTGGGACCTATGGAGAAGGAAGTTTTCCACGTGGCAGTCTTGGACGGACAAGCGTATAGTTGGGCTTTCATCTACTGAATGAGGCGATTATCTGATGCAGAAATTCTATGGATGCAGGAGGCTCACGAGCCTACAACCGTGCTTCATGGCAAACTGAAGGCAGGCCTATGTTCAGTAGTAAATTTGTGACGGTCTGTAATGAAGATGACGATGATGACATTAAAAAAAGTTATAAACGTTACACAAACATGTGGGTATGCATAATAAATTAACATCAAAATATTACAAGGTGATCTGTTTTTCTAGTGAGTAGAATCTATTATCCTTTGAAAATGGTTTCTCTACATTACGTAAACACATAAGACTTCAGCTGTGTTTTAACAGGATGAAACGTGTTTTCAATAAAATCATATTATAATCATAAATTGAGGTTATTTAACTTTTGTATTTTTTCACTAGAAAAGGTAAATGAGATAAATCTTTGCAAAAAAAAACTGGAGAACATTTCATTGAAAACGGACGGGACGGACGGGTGTTCAGGGTTGACAACGTATTCTGCAATTTGCTTCTTTAAAAATATAGATTTCTATACATAGACTCTATCATCTCATCGTTCTTAGTTTGATAAAAAATCCCCTCGAATATTTTGGTAAGTGATTTACATGAATGTCATAAATTCTACACGAGACTTCACATTACGTAAAACTTTTGCTGGTTTAACTTGAACCTTTGCTTAGTGAAGAAGCTCTGCTATGTTCAAATGCGTGCTTAAAAACATTGTTTGAGCCGATTTAAAAGCAAACTCAAAAGCCATAATTTGTGTCTCTCTCACTTTATACATTTTTCAATTAAAAGAGTAATTTATATAGTTGCTTCCTATATCTAATAATAACTTATATGAGACCACTGTGACCATATACTTTTGGTTCATCATCATCATCATTACAACCATTCATAAGCCTACTGCTGAACATAGCACCCCCCCCCCATTCTTCCCGCATCTCTTAAAGCCGGCTTTGCATGTTGGTAAAATGTCTTCGCACTTTAGCTTATTCATCGATTTCTATAGTGAAAAAGTTAATTTTAACAAAAAGTAAAAACGGTCTTCAATAAATAAAAGGTATTAAATAATTTCTCTCATAAAGTCGGTGCTAGTGTATCTAATCATTAAACTCTGATGGCTTTTAATGGATGGCAGTATCACCATCAAGTGTAATTTAGATGTAAAATACCCAGTACGATTACAGGGAGCAGGGTTAAAGTTGGGACACAACTTGCACTGCAATAAACACTCCGCCTGCCAAAAGTGTCAATTACGCCAAATAAAATAGGAGAGGCTAGTGTACAGCAGATATTACTGATTGACCGATATTTAACAGTTTCAATTATATTGTTTTTTCAATAAATGTTTAGCTTTAAATTTCAACTTATGTAATGAATGTACGAGTAGTACTTAACGGCGAATAAAGTTTTTATTTCCTTACTATATTTAGGGTAAAAGATGACCGAGAACTTCTAATACATAAATGTATTAAGAAGATCCTTAAAACGGGGTTTGAGCGTCAGCAACGGACTTGTCCTCGACTCACTAATTATGTATCAAGCCTTTATTGTAAAATTTTCTAACATAACAAGCTTGCCTGAATTTTATTAAATTCCCCTAAAGATATTACTTTGATAGCACCAATATTTAAAAAATCCGATTGTCAATACAAAAATTATGTATTCCGATTCACTACATTATCTTAACAGTAAAAAGAATTAACGAAAAATTTTGCGAAAACTTTTTCTTTTGCTACAGTATGAATCTATCTGGGGCTGTTTTGAGCGGTTCCGTGAAATTCGGAGCAGAATGCAATAAATAATAGCTCAATCAAGAGATTTAATGAGTAGATCGTAGTATTGTTAATTTGTTTAATTACTAAAGTAATTTGAGTCCTAACCTAACGGTCCCTTTCTGAATATTATGATTAATTATTTAAAATGTATATAATATAATAGGCCTTTCCCATTGAAATAGCAGTTCTGCATTACTGCCTATTTCAAATCAAAATAACTTTTGTTTGGCTGTAAATTCTTATTTCATCATCATCATCATCATTACAGCCCTTCACAAGTCCACTGCTGAACATAGGCCTCCCCAAAGTAATGCCACAAAGCACGGTCCTGAGCCACCTGCATCCATCGACTTGCTGCGTGTCTTACCAGGTCATCACTCCATTTAGTTGGGGGTCGCCCTACACTACGCCTACCGGTACGAGGCTGCCACTCGAGAACCTTTCTTCCTCATCGGTTATCGGTTCTTCGAGCTATATGGCCGGTCCATTGCCACTTCAGCTTACTAATCCGTTGGGCTATGTCGGTCACTCTGGTTTTACTGCGGATATCCTCATTTCTGAGTCTATCACGCAGAGAAACTTCGAGCATAGCCCTCTCCATAGTTCGCTGAGCGACCTTGAGCGTCCTTATAAGGCCAGCAGTGAATGACCACGTCTCAGATCCGTAAGTCATCACTGGCAACACGCACTGGTTGTACAACTTAGTTTTCAGGTTTTGAGGTATACCCGACGAGATGTGTCGTAATTTCCCGAACGCTGCCCAGTCGAGTTGAATCCGTCGATTGACTTTTCGGTCGAAGTTGGACTTACCTAGTCGGACTATTTGTCCCAGGTAAACGTACTCGTCAACAACTTCGAGCACAGTGCTCCAAACAACTACCGGCATAGGTGTGACATGAACATTAAACACGATCTTTGTTTTGTCCATGTTCATCTTAAAACCTATCGGTTGGGAAACACCATTCAGGTTATTGAGCATAGTGCTAAGATCCTCTAGCGATTCTGCCATAAGGACTATATCGTCGGCAAATCGAAGGTAAGTGATGTACTCGCCATTGATGTTAATACCGTATCCTTTCCAGTCCAGTAGCTTGAAAACGTCTTCCAACGCAGCGGTGAAGAGTTTCGGGGATATAACATCACCCTGTCTTACACCTCTCTGCAGTTGGACAGGTTTCGAACTCTGGTTCTGTACTCGGATAGCCATCGTAGCCCTACTGTACAAACACTTCAGCACTTCGATATACCAACAGTCAACTTGGCATCGCTCAAGGGATTGTAACACCGCCCAAATTTCAACGGAATCAAAGGCTTTCTCATAGTCCACATATGCCAGGCAAAGTGGCAGATTGTACTCTTCGGTCTTCTGGACAATCTGCCGCAGGGTATGTATGTGGTCTATGGTACTGAAGCCTTTTCGGAAATCGGCTTGTTCGGGAGGCTGGAAGTCGTCGAGTCTGCGTGCGAGACGCTTCGTAATGACTCTCAAAAATAGCATGAATACACGGCTCAGAAGGGAAATCGGTCTGTAGTTCTTCAAAAGACCGTCGTCGCCTTTCTTGAAGAACAAGACCATCGCGCTTCTGCTCCACGCCTCCAGAGTAGTGCCACCATTGAGGACGGAATTGAAGAGCTTCTGAAGGACTTTAAGTACCGGTGTTCTACCCGCTTTCAGAAGCTCCGCTGTAATTCCATCCTCGCCCGGGGCCTTGCCGTTTTTAAGGTGGTGGAGAACCATTCTAATCTCGCCCAGACTGACGTTCGGGATATCATCGGAATAGTGTCGGATAAGACTTGCTCTTGGATTATTACTCACACTTTCGTGTGGTTCCAACGATGATGTGTACAGCTGCCCATAGAACCTCTCAATCTCACTCAGAATCTCAGGTGTCCCGGAAACGATGTTTCCACACTCAGTCTTCAGCTTTGACAGTTGGCTCTTTCTGGCAGACAGATCTCTGGCAAAGACTTTGGAGCCCTGGTTCCGCTCAATCGCTTCTTCAATACGAGCAGTATTAAATTTGCGTAAGTCTCGCCGCATGCATTTGGAGATTTGTCTGTTCAGTTGCCTGTATGCTGTCAAATCTGTTGACGATTGCAGTCTCATCTCCCGTCTAACAGCCATGAGATTAAGAGTGTGAACGGAGAATTTTTGTTTTCTTCTGCGGCGGGTCTTGCAGAACTTAGCTACGACCGCATGGACAGCTTCCACGAGCTTGTCATTTTATTTTAAAAACAATGAATTCTTTTTTCAAAATTAGCCATTTGTTTATTGATTAGCGTTATGTATTCATTGAATTTGAAAATTTTTCGTCATCGTGAATACATTAAACATTCGAGTAATTATGGAATATGCGTATCGTGGCAACGCACGCAAACGAACTCAAACTATATAAAAGAACGCAGCACCTGTTATTGGTTTGCTCGCTTCTGTTCTAGATATTTCTACCTAAAAAATGAACACCGTGGTCGTCCGAAAACTTTGGTTAACAATCACGAATTAAATGCGATTGTGAAAGCCGATGATATTCAATCTAAGGCCGAATTAGCAGCAGCTTATGACGTTAGCATCAAAAATGTTGGTTCATTTGCGTCAAATTGGCAAGGTAAAAAAGCTTGATAAATGGGTGCTCCACGAACTCATTGATCGCAAGCGCGATGTACGCGTCGAAATGAGCCTTGCACTGCTTAACAGGCATGTAAAAAATTACTTTAACTTCTTTCATAAAAACGGCAATTTTATAGGTAAAGACCTAATATATAGACCTAAACATAATAACGTCATTTCTCATTTTATTATTTCTATTACGTCGTGTGTGTATAAGCTCTCACTTTACGTCTCGATCATTTTGAAAACAAATCACCTAATGAAACTTTGAACCTATTGTGTTTTATACAAATAATAGCTTTAGACATCCTTTTGCCCTTTTCGTTAGTTGAAACTCTTAAAATAAATTCTATAGTCACTCCGAACTCACTCCGGAATTCACACAATAATTTATTAACAGCTCAACCATGGCGGCAACTATCAGGTCCATACTGTAATTTTCTTTTATGCCACTAAAGTGTTATAAAACGAGTCTTATTATGACAGAAAAAAATAAAAAGGGCTTAAAAGGCGGTTTGACTATAGGCGAAGGCACACTGCTAAAGAAAAATATTTTTAAATAATCGTTTTTTACGTTATTCCTCTGACCGTAAATAAATCCGCCGCTGAACATGGCGCTTTCCCGATGTATGTATTTGTATTGGCAATCACAATACGAGACGCCTCGCAACTTGGACGCTGCTGCCCGTCATTGGCACCCTACAATAACCCTTAGTATTTTACACCTGAGGTAAATGATTTACTAGGCCGTCATTAATTGGATAAATACAAATAATGACAGAATATTCCAGGATAAAATATTATAGTGGTGCTTTGATATAACGAGGCTATTTTATGTCTAAGACGTGTCATTTAGCTGTCATATGTTTACCATAATCTATTGCTGTCATGTTATGAATACAGAACTTACATTGAGTTACTGTATACCGATAAATAAAGAAAGTTACTGGATTATTATACAAACAATAATATGTAATTATATAGAAATGTATGAAAGAAACTAGTTGTAAGTATTTGGCGGTAAAGATTTAACAAACCTTAGAATTTAATCAAATCTAATTTCAACATGTTTTGTATGTATTAACTCGTTTAAAATAACTAAATCAGTCCTCTACACAAAGGTTGTCTGGTAGAGATCACTTTCAGAGTGATAAGATCGCCTGATATACTTAAAAGTGTACTCTACGTTTTCTGTATTTTGTTAAACACTAAAGAATAAATAAATAAATTACCATGTGCTAGGTGTTGTGAAAAACCTCAGACAGAAATTCGACAGTAGTAAGCATTATTTAAGGTTACTAGGTACACAACTGAAATATATTTTAATTTAATATCATGATTAATAATTACAGTAAGTTCTATTTTGGCGTTTGTTATTCTAGGAGTCTATAATAAAAAGTGAAATGAGTAATTTGCAGGTAACTTTTATTAAATTTTCTTTTATTTTTCGACATATTTACCTTTTAGTGCGATACATTTTGAATATCTTTTGTCATTAGAGCTTCATATTTTGCTGCGATTACTGTTTAACCATATTCAAATCTCTCAACTCTCAGATACTCCTTCAAATAGAAGTCATTTGGACCAAGATCTGATTGATATGAAAGATGATCAAGTATTTTAAAGCCAATATTTGGAGTTACAACGACCGTCTTGTGAGCCGGGGCGTTTTTGTCTAGAAAAATAAAAATAATCGTTTAGCTCGCCGTGTACTGTGGACTTCGTGGCGTTGTTTTTTAATTTGTCCCGCATAAAAATTGTGTAAAGTAGTTGCATGATTAAGATATTTAATCATTGTTTAACAATTCCAGATTTTATTCCGAGAGCCCATTTATCGGTGGAAAGACTAGCTTTGAATTTTGAGAAGTTCCAGTTGGTGGTCTTTTCTAAGTCCAATTAATTTTGTGTAGAGATCAGAATTGTAGAGGGAAACAAATCAGGTTACAACTGTGGTTACAAACCGATTGCAACGCCTGACAACTATGGAAAATATCCTTCATATGGATTGGGTCATGGGCCTATGTTCAGAGGTGGACTTTATTAGGTTGTAACGTTATCCGAATGGCAAAGTCATGTTTCGTCCATTATTATAAGTCGAGCCAAAAGTCGATTAAAATGTTGTTAAAACAGTTGAAAAGAGCATAGTGAAATATTCCGTTTGATTAGTGTCTGCGCGTCGGTAACTATTCTGAATAACCAACCTTTTGCGTCCCCAAGCGTTTATGTAAAATGATAAGAACTTTATCTATTGTAATCATTATTTCTTAACTTTTAACATACTGTAACCTCCTCTCTAAATAATAAATATTAAATATATTATATTTATTATTTAGCCCTTTTATTAAATTTATATATATTTGTGACCAGGGTAAATAAAATATTTATTATTATATTATAAATATATATAATAAAATATTTCATCAATCAGATCATACAATAACTACCTACGTCGGCTCTGGTACGGGGCGAATTAGATCAGAAGTACTGCCCTATGAAATATATTTTTTTAATCTATTCTTTCGTTTTAAACAAAACCAAAGACACTATGCAATAGATAATAGTATCAAAGACAAAGATATGCTCTTTTATTTTAAACCATAACCTGGCAATGTTTCTTAGAAAAAAAAAAGAAATCACTATGAACATTCGGCGTTCCACGTGTCCCTTTGATGAAGGTGCTCCGTCTTTTTTATAGAATTTTGTATTAGTGTCTGGACTAAAAACGAAAGTATTATACTTTTTTACATTTCTTGTAATATAGTAAACACGTAGATATATAATTTGTGGTATAAAAAGTGAAAAGTAAATTGCCAAAAGCACTTCAAAGTCCGGAAGGCCCATTTTGGAGGTTGGTTCATAAATGTGTTATTTATCAAACTCTCATTTATTTTAGTGTAAAATGTAAGTAAAAATAGTTTTCTTACATATTTCAAATAACTTGACGTTGTATTTATTTCAAATTCACACGAAGATATTTTTGAAATATTGTTCGAAATGTCATACAGATAAAATATTATTATTATTTTTTTTTAATTTTTTTATATTTTAATATTTTGGTACGAGTAACGAATAGAAACACATAAAACATAAAAATATACATATTTCCAAACATTTTCATATAAATTTCTCCAAAAACAAAAGTGTAGAATTCAAATTAATAGTAATTTTGTCACTAAAATTGAAGTTTATACTACCACTATGCCATACAGGGTAATTTATGTATTCTATTACAATTTCTAGCAACCAAAAATAATATTATTGATAGTTTATACATTCAACAAGAATTCCTGTAAGTTTTATCCATAAATATTGTCTCAAAGTGAAAATGTAGCAAAATTTGCAATATAGCAAAAAAATTCTTAACTTACAAATTTTCCCGCCATTAAGGTCCTGAGGGAACGGGAGTATAACATGTCGCGCGCTGTCAGAGCTTACATCTGAACATAAATTCCACTTGTATCAGGTTTACATTATTAATTTATTATTAATTATCCCTTCCTGCTTGGAAAAGGCTCACATTATATTTAAACAAAAATACCCGATACAAGGGCTTCGCTCTCCTACATTTATTAAAAAAAATGTAGGGGAGGCACCCGGCTCCACAAACGCCGTGCGCAATGAGCGCCAACCATTTTGATGCACTCCACCCGAAGAGAAATTCGGAAACTGGACCGTAGTCCACGGCAAAATAACTGCCGAACCAGTAAACGAGGCTTGGCCCCTTGTTAGTGCGTAAGCACAAACATCGACCGAAGTCGCGCATGTCAATGCGTGTAAACGCCATACAGAATACGAACGAATCCAGCCACAGTGAACGTACGTCACACGGTTTAGGCAAATAGGCCCACTGGCCGTAAACCCTTCGTGAGCACCATCACTTGCCAGACCGCCGCTCCAGCAGACGTGATGTAAGTGTATACACTTACAACACTAAAGAAATGCTATAGCATCACCAGCAATTGCATGATCAGCACGGCTACTAGCCGCAGAGCGTGACATGAGTCTACCGCTCACCTCAAGGGAATGGGGTCCCACGTTGTGCGGCTTTCGGCAGCAGCCTTGAGAGTCTTCTCAGATCCTCCCGCCAGCTACCACCCGCATGAGGTCGACTCATATGCTCTACCAACCAATACAATGGCAGATATAGCCAAAAGGCAGTTATAAGATATGAGTAATAATTCGCCATCAGAAAGGTTTTGTGTCACTGATGTTGAATAAATGCCTTTTCGATCATGTTTGTCTCACCCACCAACAAGTTGCCTTCAATCATTCAAAGGTGGGAAAGTTACAGAGATATATTATTATGTTGTTATATAAAATAGAGGTCAGACAGTCTGCAGCCCCATAATGAAGGGACCCGACTTGGGCAAAGTTACTTAGGGGTGAGTCAAACCAAAACGCAGAGAGCGCCATTGAGAATGGCGACCCACCAAACAACCATCGCAGAGACGCAATGCTGCAGAACGCAATAAGCATCAATACGACTATCGTCGGCTTACACCATCCCAAGGTCCCCCATACATCCCAGCAGACATCACCAGTCACCACCCACATACCTCCATCGACCGAAACCACAATAATGCGTCGAATCAGGCGCAGCACACCCGCAGATCCATCACAAGACGCAATACCGCAAGTAGCAGTAAGCATCAATGCAACTATCATACGGATGGTGCCCCCTCACAACACACCCACATGATCCCTATCGACTTTGGTAACAAAGTTTGTATTGTTGTTAACTAAAAACATCACCAACGTATCATAGTAGCACGCTACTAAGACGCCAGTGAATAAAACTCCACGTATCATGGCGCTAATGCATTAAGATATGAAGTTGAGTATGCCTGTTACACGTAAAAGTGCTACCAAACACACTCATACCAATCCGAAAGATAGACGACGCATCGCTATGCGCTACGACGTCGCCCACAAACGGTATGGGTGTGCGATGTCCACGGGAAAGCCGTATTGCTACAATAAACCCGCTTACCACCGGTACTAAGATGTGGTTAACTAAAAACATCACCAACGTATCATAGTAGCACGCTACTAAGACGCCAGTCAACAAAACTCCACGTATCATGGCGGTAATGCACTAAGACATGAAGTTGAGTATGCCTGTTACACTTAAAAGTGCTACCAAATACACTCATCCCAATCCGAAAGATAGACGACGCATCGCTATACGCTACGACACCGCCCACAAACGGTATCGGTTTGCGATTTCCACGGAAAAGCCGTATTACTACAGCAAACCAGCTTACCACCGGCACTAAGATGTTGGTAACTAAAAACTGCACCAACTTATCATAGTAGCACGCTACTAAGACGCCAGTGGACATAACTCCACGTATCATAGCGCTAATGCACTAAGACGTGAAGTTCAGTATACTTGTTACACTTAAAAGTGCTACCAAATACACTCATCCCAATCCGAAAGATAGACGACGCATTGCTATGCACTACGATGCCGCCCACAAACGGTATGGGTGTGTGATGTCCACGTGAAGCCGTATTGCTGCAACAAACCCGCTTACCACCGGCACTAGGATGATATGTCTAGGACACATCGGTTAGCGAGTCCAAGTTTACCTCGGACCAATTGCTCGTGAAGCAGCATTCACGCCACCATAATAATCCTTTTCAAGTCCCTAATAAGGGCTAGTCATTTTGCTACAGTACCCCATATAATGCTTATACATCATCGAGACCTATAATATTGCTTTTTTTCATAGACCTTACTTTCATAAGTCATTGATATATAGGACTTCAACCCACGATTCTACTATTGTAATGCAAATTCATCAGAAAGACCTTCTATAGTATTGGTTTTCTATCATAGACCTTACTTTCATAAGTCATTAATATACGGGACTTCAACCCACGACCCTACTATTGTAAAGCAAATTCGTCCTCATTCACTTTCTATAGTATTGCTTTTGTATCATTGAGTTTAATATCGTAAGTCCCTAATATAGGACTAGTCATTGTTCTGCAGTAATTCAAGCAGTCGAGCTCCCGACCACCCCACATATATGTACAACTGCAGGTATGTATCTCCGGTAGCTCCTCCATACAAGACATCTATACATGAACACCTTCGACAACTTAGGAAAATTTTCTTTTATACATGAACTAAAATTTTCTTTTATTCCTTCCATGACTTACTAGTCAAACTCGTAGACAATTTTTAAGAAATTTTCTAATTATCTTATAAATGTTATTTATTTATATTTTTATAATATTTTCGACTTGTATTTCTATTATTTAACATATTTTTAAATAGTTTATATTTTTATTAGTATAAAAATATAAACTATTTAAAAATAATTATATAATTTTTACAAGTTTTTTAAATAAATTTATTTATTCTGTAAGACAAAATTTTGCCTCTAATTTACTATATTATTTGTCTAATGTCTGAAATGTATTTATCTTAACTTTATGCTTAGTAATGTAATTTTATTGTTTAATATATATATTTTAAGACTATTTTGATGCCCCTTTATATTGAATTTAATTATTAATAATAATATTGTGCCGTCACAATACCATGACACGACGATGTGCTTAAACAATTTTTTCGACATTTTCTCTCGTAGGATGTCGAAGCGGGTCATGTTTGGTGGATGTTCTTCAACGATGTGACGCACCGACATGCAAATGTAGAATACGACGGAGTATCCTCATTGCCAAGATTTTTTGGAAATGAAAGGTTTAAATATCAAATGAAACTAATTTTTACGGATTTTGTCGCGTTTCATTTAACTTTTTAATTCTTGACGTTTCGGGTGTTTTACAGCAACCATGGTCACGGGGGTCACAGAGGGATATTAATTTTTTTTGGTCCGTAAAATCAAAAACTGAAGGTAGCCGGGCTAGGTTTGACATCGGGACGTTAAACACCTCAGTCCCTCCATGACCTTATGTGTTGTAAAGCATCCGAAACGTCGGGAATTAAAAAGTTAAATTGAACGCGATAAAATCCGTAAAAATTAGTTTCATTTAATGCGTAGTGCTCGCGTAAATATAAAAATCATTTCATGATATTATATTTAGTGACAGCGCGTAGTTCAATTTTTCAATTTTTACCAACACGCTACAACCAACAGCAAACAAATGGTTTCCTTTTCTTTTAAAAAGAAAAGATTCTTTTAGGTGCTTTACAGACGTTCAAAATTTACCAGTCAGTATTTACTTTGTAGGCTCCAAATTTTTTGAACGCCTCTATTAAAATATTCACATGACATTACTTGCTTGTCAGTGAATAAGGATAGCGGAAAATTCATCTCTTTGTACTTACTCACGGACGTTAAACGTCCGTAATACATACTACTCTTATTTTTTTAACCATTTCACATCTTTCATGTTACACTATAGGTAATCTTTTCGGAATCTACTCGAGTGTTGTACATTTATTCGGTCCATTAACGTTGCCTTTTGTGTTTTAGTAAAGTTCTTGACTAACGTTAAGCTGCTTATAAACTCGTACGACATATTTAAAAAGGGAATCACAAAATATAAATTTGCACAGGAAGTATTGTGTATGGCCAGTGTTTTATTTTCATTTAAAAATACTCGTAAAGCTACGTATAATAAACTCCCCCCCACACCTACCACACCTATCAGGTGACGTTATGATAATTGTTGAGACTCAATACTTACTACTTAATTTTATGTTAGTTAACTAACATAAAATTTAATTCATTCCGTTATTAATCGTCTTCGAAGGAACATTAAACCATTTTACATTTTAAATTGTGTTTTTCAAAAGACTGTCGTGGTCCGTCGCAATTCAAGTGGCGAGGCAGGTAGGATATCCGTATATCGAATCACTATCGAAGTGGTCAAAATCTATCCATGCTATAAATGGAAAGCTTAGTGGTAGATCTGCGATTCTACTCAGTGATAACTCTAGTTTAAGTACATGGTAAAATTTGACAGAAATTTTGACCTGAAATTTCGGCGACCTTCGTTCAGAGGATTGTATTTATATCGAGAAGAATATATTAAAATTAAACAATCAGAGTAATTTATTCAGTTTGGTAGTAGAATACAATATGTAAAAAGTTCCACGTTTGCCAAAATTCAAAGACTTTGCGATGAAGGGATTAAATCCGCCAAAATGATTTTATATAATAATACCGCCTTAAACGTATTATTGTACATTTTACCCGAAGACCTCATTAGAATTGTTCGACTCAAAGGGTGTTCTACTTTGGAGATTGCTTTAAGTATAATAGTTACGGAAATTAACTTCTTAGTACAGTACAACCCCAAAAACAATAAGGCCAAACCAGTTCAGCAATAAGCGCTGCAAAGTTTCATGACACCATCTTATATATTAGTTTATAAATTCAAATCCTACACCAAACAATAATAATTATAATAGTAATTTCAGGTTTGCTATAACCAACAATCAGATACAATATAGACGTTATTTTATGCAAACTTTGGCGGCGTTGTCGTCACGGTATAAGCGTAACACATCGAAGCCTAAATCGCGCTATCAAAGTTCTGAAGTAAACGGAAGTTTGGAACTTTGATAGCGTAATTTAGACTTCGATATAGAGTATATACGATTTTTACTTCGGAACTTTAATAACGCGATTTAACTAATAAATTTACGTACCCTCCTTAAGGTTACTGTTTTGATTCACCACAAAATATAATATTGTTGTAGCCAAGTAATTTTATTTATACATTTACCTAAAACCATTCCAAAGTGGTGGATTTAAATGTGGCAATCCCCAACATTAAGTTCAAAGACACGGTATGCCGAATAAATCATAACCAAATCAGTTTAAATATGGCCTTGACAACAGCCTAATCAATTTAAATACGGCATACAGCAGCAACCCAGTCGGTTCAAATTCGGTATACAAAATCAACTGTCCAAAAATGTTTACGACACTGACGTATCAATGCATCATTTAGGTAAAACATGACAACAAATGATTTTTTCTTTAGTGAGAAATCTTCGACGTCATATGAAGGTTTCTCTCACGATAATAATGATGGTGACTACTACGACCACTATGATGGTTTTGTAGAATACCCTCAGTTCGAAGGTCAGTATCTAGAAAATTCAAATGAAATTAATAATGAAGATAATGCAATGCCTGAAAATCTTCCGATAGTAGCCTACAAAAACTCTCTGAAATTATCCATCTTAATTGTTGCAATAGCATTTAAATATTGCCTCACATAATCATTCCCGAAATAAATTCGAAATTTTTAATAGACACTGGAATAAGTAGATCCTTCATCAGACCCGCAAAGGCTAACCAATATTTTAGAAAATTTAAATACAATGAACCTTTTACAGTATTAAGCACACATGCGCAAAGCATGCAGGATGAAAATATTTTTATACTGCTTATGAAAATTACTCATCCACATAAATTTTATGTACTAAGTGGACGGTGAAGACGACGGCCTTATTTATTTATTTATTTATATTTATTTATTTACTTTTCAAGGTAAACATACAGTACAATAAAAATACATTATAAAACATATAAAAGTAATCCTAAAACCAATGAAGTTTCCACAGATACCTAATACGTATTAAAAGCTTGCAACCACAATATGTTTAAAGATAATGATTTCTTATATTTACGCAAACACTACACATTGAAATAATACTAGTTTTTACGGAATTTATCGCGTATGTTTAACTTTTTAAATACCCGACGTTTCGAACGCTTTACAGCACTCATGGTCACGGGCGGGACTGAGATGTTCAACGTCCATATGTCATAGTTAACCACGGTTACCATAGATTAAAATATAACTTTTGTTCCGATCTATACAGTATGAACTTATGGTATCTTGAAGTCTTGCAGTTGTATGCTTGGGTTGGGATTTAATTTAATTTATTATAGGATACCAAGCAGATGGTAGCACCCAGCCATCTTCTCTATTGAAATTTGGATGTTTTTTGATTTCAATAGCCTCGCGAATCATCCTTGGAAGGAATCGGTGTTCTTTAGCGAGGATTTGGGGTCTATCAAATCTGATGTAGTGACGGGGGCGATCCTGTACGTTTTCACAGACTGCAGACTTCCCGGAGGGTCGATTCTTCACATCAGCTATATGTTCTTTAACGCGGGTTTTTATTGATCTTTTAGTTTGTCCTATGTAGGAGAGACCACATTCACAATCAAGCTTGTACATTCCTGCATCTTACAGAGGGACATTACACTTGACTGATGGTAAAAACTGACCAATCTTCTTCAGCGGCTTGAAGTATGTTTTGATGGAAGCGTGCTTCAAGATGTAGCCAATCTTGTCAGTGACTCCTTTAACATATGGCAGTACAGCAGGTACACGCTCGACTGTGGCCGGCTTCATTCGTTCACTGTGACGTAGGCGCGTGACTCGAAGCTTGTTGTCATGCAAAACTTGCTTGACATGGTGGAGCTCGGCGGCCAGGTGTTTGCTGTCACAGATCCCTCGTGCTCTCTGAAACAAAGATTTACCCACGGTAGCTAACTGTGAAGGATAGCGGTGAGAATCACCGTTTAAATATCTATCTGTATGTGTATTTTTTCTATACAAAGTATGGCTCAAGGTATTATCAGGATTCCGAATTACTAACACATCTAGAATAGCTAAGGAATTATTTGCCTCTAACTCCATTGTTAACTGAATTTTAGAATTTATAGAGTTAATATGGTCTAAAAATGCAGACTTGATCTAAAGGTAGAATTGTGAAGGTGTCTTCTACGTACCGCTTGTAGAATCTTGGATTTATGGGAGAATTAAGCCCGCCCGTGACCATGAGTGCTGTAAAGCGTTTGAAACGTCGGGTATTTAAAAAGTTAAATATACGCGATAAATTCCGTAAAAACTAGTACTATACTGTACTGTGTAGTGTTCGCGTAAATATAAGAAATCATTATGTAAACCAGTACGGATTGGTAATTGCAAATAAAATACGCCGATTAGAAGATCTAAAGACAAAGCGCGCAAGATATATAACAGCCTTAAATTTCTTGAAGAGATGCCGAGACCATAATCTCATTCCTACGTGTGTCAAAATATCAACCAAAAAGGACATTCGAGGAAGCGCTAAGATCTTAATTCAGGCGAGTAAAAAGTTGTTACGGACGGTAATCCAACAAAAACACTCCGATCTATATGACATAAATAAATCCATAGACATATCATCCAGTGAATTAAAGAAAGTTTTAACGACGTTTGACTATAATTTTTGCATGGAAACATTAAATAAACGCGAAATTAGTAAATATAACGAATGCAAAAAAAAAACATATAGAAAAATATCAAAAATTTACGAACAAGTCAAATGTCAAACATCTGAATCAATGCCAGAACCAAAAGCAACCATTGACAAACACAGATCATAGATAATCTGTCAAAACAAACACTGGATGATGCAACAATTAGGGTTTTATCCAAAGGCCTCAACTTTGCTATTACACCCCGCAAATTACCGTACGAAGAAATTATCTGTAGTGTCGAGGACTGTTTATTTAAAAACAATATGCGGAAAGAAGATTTGGAGGCGATACGTCAAGACATTTCTTCTATGTTACGTCAATGTTCAGTGCCTAAACCGAATCTTCTCAAAGACGAATTTATAATGTTAAAGAATCTACGCAATAAACCAGAACTAACGATTCTCCGCGCAGATAAGGGAAACGCCACGGTAGTCATGGATACGTCAGATTATAATTCTAAAATACAAGAACTTTTGTCGGATGTAAGTACTTATAAAAAGGTTAAAAACGATACAACAAATAGCACAGTAAGCAATGTAATACATACGAAACTCTTAGTACGTTGCCCTATGTTTGTAGGTGCCTTACACGTAGTACTATTATTTATTCTGTGGCCTTACTTAATGGGTGATACCATCATTGATCGACGTGTAATCGTGGTGTAAGAGACTTCACTACCCTGTATCATTCCGGGCGTTTCAACTATTGCAAATTTTCCTATGAGGCAATTTATATTGGGGCCTGTGTTCAACAATCGACCTGACTGACTGTGATGGTGATGATGGTGATGCTGCTACTGCTGATGACGATGATGTTGAGTGGAAAGAAATTAAAGTATTGTTACGAGCTTGAGGTTCGGGACAATAAAAATTGCCGGTAAAATTACCTAAATTAACACTTTAATTTACTTTACACAAATTGAAACTCTACTTCGATCGCATCTTGCAGCGCCTATTTATATAAATTAGCAAAATATCCAGAATGTTCAAGTAAACACGCGCAAGGTACCGAGAGTTCGAGTTTTAAACTTCAAGAAGTTTAGTTCTTCGGTTCGAGACTAGATGGCGCTAGTGACGCCGATTTGAGCGCGTAACAGTATGTAATATATATATATATATATATATATATATATATATATATATATATATATTATTATTATTATTATAACATATAGAATGAAACAATTTTGTTCTATTTCATTTTCAACAACTAAGACATTTCTTCCCTATTAATTGTTAAATGCTAGTACTTGGATGACCGAGCTTTGCTCCGTTTTTGTTTGAAATTACATTTGGATACAAATTACATAGTGATGAAACATGAATAATATTTTTCGATCCTATTGACATAATAGGAAAAACTGAACTCGTTATTTGAATAAAAAATCATGAGTGCAATTAGTGTAATTAAAATTTTCGTATTTTTAAAAAATACTAAAGTAGCGCTTGAAATATTAGATTTTGTCACAAAAAAAAGAAAGAAAGTCGGGCCGAAGACAGGACGCGAACCAAGGCATTACGATTTCACGACCGATCGATACTCACTTGAGCTATTACGATCATTAACATAGTGTCAAAATTTACCTTCTTGTACTGTAGCAGTTTTTCATTGCCTGAAAATACGGACTAAAAGACATTATTGCCCCCGAAACTCCTTGTACACTAAATTGTATGAAAATCGTTGGAGCAATTTCCAAGATTCCGATTATATATATATATATATATATATATATATATATATATATATATATATATATATATATATATATATATATATATATATATATATATATATTATATATTATATATTAGAGCTAATCGACATAAGATATAGGATATGTCGATTAGCTCTAATAACGAATATAACATTTATAAAATTTTGTGGATTAAGAAATTTATTTCTCATAAGAATACAACATTCATTTGTCTTTGTCTTTGTCTCACAGTATTGACTTAAAATATAGATAAATATGTTTACATCGAAATAAGTACTGGAGCGACATTGTTTGATCATTGAGTAACCATAATTTTAAGAATATTGACAATTACATTTTGTTGTGAAAAATTTTTATTGTGATTTATGTAGAAGTGACGTGCCTATGAGCTACTTTAATCCAATTCAAACTATTGCATCAGTCTCACAGGAGTCTTTTGTCATAAGGGCCTTTGTTACACATAGCCTTGATGTTCTTTGTGACCCGATTTCTCAGTCCTTTGAGTAGAATTGTGAATTAAAAAAGAAAAATAAAATGCAGCAAAAATGAAAATGTTTTAATTTATATTGGCGGTTATCTTAAGCTTGTGATATTGCTTATTCCATTCTAACAAGTCGAAAAGCTTATTACAAAAATTTTTAAAACGATTTTCCTGAATCGATACAACTTAGCGACCTTCAAAAAAAGATCCTACTCATTTTTAAAAGGCTGGCAACGCATCTGCAATTCCCCTGGTATTTCAGTTTTTCGTGGGCGGTGGTAATCACCATAAAATACTATAATACACATATATCATCATCATCATCACCATCATTACAGCCCTTCACAAGTCCACTGCTGAACATAGGCCTCCCCCAAGTAATGCCACAAAGCACGGTCCTGAGCCACCTGCATCCATCGACTTCCAGCATGTCTTACCAGGTCGTCACTCCATCTAGTGGGGGGTCGCCCTACACTACGCCTAGCAGTACGAGACTGCCACTCGAGAACCTTTCTTCCCCATCGGTTGTCGGTTCCTCGAGCTATATGGCCGGCCCATTGCCACTTCAGCTTACTAATCCGTTGGGCTATGTCGGTCACTCTGGTTTTACTGCGGATATCCTCATTTCTGAGTCTATCACGCAGAGAAACTCCGAGCATAGCCCTCTCCACAGCTCGCTGAGCGACCTTGAGCGTCCTCATATGGCCAGCAGTAAAGGACCACGTCTCTGATCCGTAAGTCATCACTGGCAACATGCACTGGTTGTACACTTTAGTTTTCAGAGATTAAGGTATATCTGATTAAGATATACCTGCCCTGCCGAGTTGTATAAATAATTCAACCTTTAGTTAAATATATATATATATATATATATATATATATATATATATATATATATATATATAACTAAAGGTTGAATTATTTTTTGAATGCATTCAATTAATAGTATAGTACGGTCAATGGATCTTTTTATTTAAAAATTGAGGATATATATTTCCGGATTTATTAAATCGATCTATGAGAATCTACTGTAATCTATATACTGGTAATATTTGTTAAGTAATTAAGATGTAATAAATAATTATTCAACTAATTATTATTTTCTGCAACCCCACTACTCAATGTGTTGGTTGTGTGATCAAATCGTTATTCCAAAAAGCACTATGTGATTGTGTACCTGAGAAACGGCAGAGTGATCAAATCTTTTTAGTAGATTAACTAAGATGGCAACTATGTAAACAATATGGACGGTTGTGTGTTCAAGTCCATATTTGAAAGAACAACTACATGATACAGTACCATATATAAATATATATACAGGCCACACCCCTAGCGAACGACCTTGAGCATTCGGTCCGCCGACTCTCGCTACAATATATCGCGTAAGAAATCTGCAAGACGCCACCTACTGGTATGAAGGTAATATTATTTTTTCAATGTCAATGAACTATTTTATGGAAATAGACACGGCAGACAACGATAAACGTATTTTAATTTTCTTTATTCGGTATATTACTTGCGTTATATTCATCATCATCATCATCAAACAGCCCTTCACAAGTCCACTGCTGAACATAGGCCTCCCCCAAGGTATGCCACAAAGCACGGTCCTGAGCCACATGCATCCATCGACTGCATGCATTTCTTACCAGGTCGTCACTCCATCTAGTGGAGGTCGTCTTACACTTCGTATACCGGTACAAGGCTGCCACTCGAGAACCTTTTTTCTCCAATGGTTGTCGGTTCTTCGAGCTATATGGCCGGCCCATTGCCACTTCAGCTTACTAATCCGTTGGGCTATGTCGGTCACTCTGGTTTTACTGCGGATATCCTCATTTCTGAGTCTATCACGCAGAGAAACTCCGAGCATAGCCCTCTCCATAGCTCGCTGAGCGACCTTGAGCGTCCTCATACGGCCAGCAGTGAAGGACCACGTCTCAGATCCGTAAGTCATCATTGGCAACACGCACTGGTTATACACTTTAATTTTCAGAGATTGAGGTATACCTGACCAGAAGATGTGTCATAATTTCCCGAACGCTGCCCAGCCGAGTTGAATCCGTCGATTGACCTCTGGGTCTAAGTTGGACTTACCTAGTCGGACTATTTGTCCAAGGTAAACGTACTCGTCAGCAACTTCGATCTTAGTGCTCCCAACAACTACCGGCATAGGTGTGACATGGACATTAAACATGATCTTTGTTTTGTCCATGTTCATCTTGAGACCTATCCGTTGGGAGACACCATTGAGGTCATTGTGCATAGTGCTAAGGTCCTCCAGCGATTCTGCCATAAGGACTATATCGTCGGCAAATCGAAGGTGAGTGATGTACTCGCCATTGATGTTAATACCGTATCCTTTTCAGTCCAGCAGCTTAAAAACGTCTTCCAATGCAGCGGTGAAGAGTTTCGGGGATATAACGTCACCCTGTCTTACACCTCTCTGCAGTTGGATAGGTTTCGAACTCTGGTTCTGTACTCGGATAACCATCGTAGCCCTACTGTACAAACATTTCAGCACCTCGATATACCGATAGTATACTTGGCACCGCTGAAGGGACAATAGCACCGCCCAAATTTCGACCGAATCAAAGGATTTCTCATAGTCCACATACGCCAGGCGAAGTGGCAGATTGTAGTCTTCGGACTTCTGTACAATTTGCCGAAGGGTATGTATGTGGTCTATGGTACTAAAGCCTTTTCGGAAACCGGCTTGTTCGAGAAGCTGGAAGTCGTCGAGTCTCAGTGCGAGACGATTCGTAATGACTCTCGAAAACAGCACGTAGACGCGGCTCAGAAGGGATATCGGTCTGTAGTTACTCAAGAGGGCGTTGTCACCTTTCTTCAAGAACAAAACAACCGCACTTCTGCTCCTCGCTTCCGGAGTAGTACTACCATGGAGGAAGATGGAATTAAAGAGCGTCTGAAGGACTTCAAGTATCGGTTTTCCACCCGCTTTCAGAAGCTCCACTGTAATTCCATCCTCGCCCGGGGACTTGCCATTTTTAAGGCGCTGGAGAGCCATTCTAATCTCGCTCAGACTGACGTCCGGGATATCATCGGAATAGTGTCGGATAAGACTTGCTCTTGGATCATTACTCACACTTGCGTGTGGCTCCAACGATGATGTGTACAGCTGCCCATAGGACCTCTCAATTTCATTCAGAATCTCAGGTTACACTCAGTCTTCAGCTTTGACAGTTGGCTCTTACTGGCAGACAGATCTCTGCCAAAGACTTTGGAGCCCTGGTTCCGCTCAATCGCTTCTTTAATACGAGCAGTATTAAAGTTGCGTCTCGCCGCATGCATTTGGAGATCTGTCCGTTCAGTTGCCTGTATGCTGTCAAATCTGTTGATGATTGCAGCCTCATTTCCCGTCTAACAGCCATGAAATTAAGAGTGTGATAGGAGAGCTTTTGTGTTCTTCTGTGGCCGGTCTTGCAGAACTTAGCTCCGACCGCATGGACAGTTTCCACGAGCTTGTCATTCATATCATCCACTGCATTGCAATCTTCTACTCGAGCTGAAAGGTTTCGGGATTCTGAATTAGAGCACGATGGGGACGGAGCGTTGACTTCATTAGACGAGACCTCTCCAACTTAACGTTTAGGTTCAGTGTGCCTCTAACCATTCGGTGATCGCTGCCAGTTTTCACCCTTGCGATCAGTGAGATATCACACGTATCGACGATTCGAATCGCTTTGCGCTGGATACGGTCATTTGGAAGAAGCCGGCACTGGGATGATTGATGATTTCAATTACATTGTTTTGAACATATCGAGATCTCGACGACCGATATTATCGAGATCTGTCATATCTAAGAGTACTGTAACTTGAAATTATTCATTGGAATGACCCGACCCAAATTACCAGGATTGCCGTGTAGTGGCGGTTGAGAATATTCACTGCCCCATATCTTCCTGTGGGTGTCATCTTCCTGATAAAAGCAATGATATAATAAAAAACTGCGGCTGCCAACCCACTTGCCAAGCGTGGCAACTATGGCAAATATCCCCCCATGAGTAACAACGCAAACAAACGGCCCGTAGTCCCTGGTCCCCTCATATATTATCTAATTGATAAAAATGACCACTTTGATTATTTTTAACTATATACTAATACTGCTAATATTGAATTAGCTTTTTATAGTGTAAATTATAATATTCGTCGAAATGTTAATTATGGATTCGATCTTTATATGCTAATTGTGCTTCATTTTTGTTATTTTCTTTTACTTACATATTGAAAATATTCTTGAATAGTAGGTATTATTATTTTATTTAGCTACTGAATTTTAGAATATGTTTTACCTAAAGGTCAAATATAATTTTGAGGAGCAATAGTTATAACTAAAATTTTATCTGCTATTCCTTATTTAGGAACAATATTAGTAAATTGAGTTTGAGGGAGCTTTACTGTTTATAATGCTACATTTATTTTGATATTTACCTACTGGGTAGGTATTAGTAACTAAATAGATATTTTTTACCCAATTACAATAACTAATGAGGTATTTTGATTATTTGTGATTAGTAATACTGGATGGATATTAATAAATAGAACAAAATAAAATATAAAGGCAATTTTATTATCTTGAATGTAAGAAATTGATTACAATTTTTTTAACTTCCTTAAATTATAAACAAACAGCTGCAGCTATTAAATGAACATATGCGCATACATACGCCCATATATATATATATATATATATATATATATATATATATATATATAAGTGGTTATACCTCGGCACATCCCGATGAGGAGGTGGAGGAAATGTATGAGGATATTTCCAAAGCCATGCATTCCTCCAAAACTCAATACACGGTGTTGATGGGAGACTTCAACGCAAAACTAGGCACAAGAGAAAACGGTGAGCTGAAGTTAGGGAAATTTGGAGTAGGGCAATGGAACCGTAGGGGCCAGCAGCTGGCCGACTTTATGGAGAAAGAGGGACTCTTTATGATGAACTCTTTCTTCCAGAAGCGGCCCCACAGGAAGTGGACCTGGTCGAGCCCCGACGGTTCGACAAAAAATGAGATTGACTTCATTATGACGACCAGACGCCAACTGTTCAGTGATGTCTCAGTGATCGCAAGGGTGAAAACTGGCAGCGATCACCGAATGGTTAGAGGCACACTGAACCTAAACGTGAAGTTGGAGAGGTCTCGTCTAATGAAGTCAACGCTCCGTCCCCCTCATGCTCTAATCCAGAATCCCGAAAACTTTCAGCTCGAGTTACGTAACCGCTTTCAGTGCCTAGAAGATTGCAATTCAGTGGACGATATGAATGACAAGCTCGTGGAAACTGTCCATGCGGTCGGAGCTAAGTTCTGCAAGACCCGCCGCAGAAGAACACAAAAACTCTCCGATCACACTCTTAATCTCATGGCTGTTAGACGGGAGATGAGGCTGCAATCGTCAACAGATTTGACAGCATACAGGCAATTGAACAGACAGATCTCCAAATGCATGCGGCGAGACTTACGCAACTTTAATACTGCTCGTATTGAAGAAGCGATCGAGCGGAACCAGGGCTCCAAAGTCTTTGCCAGAGATCTGTCTGCCAGTAAGAGCCAACTGTCGAAACTGAAGACTGAATGTGGCAGCATCGTTTCTGGGACACCTGAGATTTTGAGTGAGATTGAGAGGTTCTATGGGCAGCTGTACACATCATCGTTGGAGCCACACGCAAGTGTGAGTAACGATCCAAGAGCAAGTCTTATCCGACACTATTCCGATGATATCCCGGACGTCAGTCTGAGCGAGATTAGAATGGCTCTCCAGCACCTTAAAAACGGCAGGGCCCCAGGCGAGGATGGAATTACAGCGGAGCTTCTGAAAGCGGGTGGAACACCGGTACCTGAAGTCCTTCAGAAGCTCTTCAATTCCGTCCTCCATGGTGGCACTACTCCAGAGGCGTGGAGCAGAAGTGCGGTGGTCTTGTTCTTTAAGAAAGGCGACAACGCTCTCTTAAAGAACTACAGACCGATTTCCCTTCTGAGCCGCGTCTACGTGCTGTTTTCGAGAGTCATTACGAATCGTCTCGCACGCAGACTCGACGACTTCCAGCCTCCCGAACAAGCCGGTTTCCGAAAAGGCTTCAGTACCATAGACCACATACATACCCTGCGGCAGATTGTACAGAAGACTGAAGAGTACAATCTGCCACTTTGCCTGGCGTATGTGGACTATGAGAAAGCCTTTAATTCCGTCGAAATTTGGGCGGTGCTACAGTCTCTTCAGCGGTGCCAAGTTGACTGTCGGTATATCGAAGTGCTGAAGTGTTTGTACAGTAGGGCTACGATGGCTATCCGAGTACAGAACCAGAGCTCGAAACCTATCCAACTGCAGAGAGGTGTAAGAAAGGGTGACGTTATATCCCCGAAACTCTTCACCGCTGCATTGGAAGACGTTTTCAAGCTACTGGACTGGAAAGGATACGGTATTGACATCAATGGCGAGTACATCACTCACCTTCGATTTGCCGACGATATAGTCCTTATGGCAGAATCGCTGGAGGACTTAAGCACTATGCTCAATGACCTCAATAGTGCCTCCCAACGGATAGGTCTTAAGATGAACATGGACAAAACAAAGATCATGTTCAATGTCCATGTCACACCTATGCCGGTAGTTGTTGGGAGCACTATGCTCGAAGTTGTTGACGAGTACGTTTACCTGGGACAAATAGTCCGACTAGGTAAGTCCAACTTCGACCGAGAGGTCAATCGACGGATTCAACTCGGCTGGGCAGCGTTCGGGAAATTACGGCATATATTCTCGTCAGGTATACCTCAATCTCTAAAAACTAGATTGTACAACCAGTGCGTGTTGCCAGTGATGACTTACGGATCTGAGACGTGGTCCTTCACTGCTGGCCGTATGAGGACGCTCAAGGTTGCTCAACGAGCTATGGAGAGGGCTATGCTCGGAGTTTCTCTGCGTGATAGACTCAGAAATGAGGATATCCGCAGTAAAACCAGAGTGACCGACATAGCCCAACGGATTAGTAAGCTGAAGTGGCAATGGGCTGGCCATATAGCTCGAAGAACCGGTAACCGATGGGGAAGAAAGGTTCTTGAGTGGCAGCCTCGTACCGGTAGGCGTAGTGTAGGGCGACCCCCCACTAGATGGAGTGACGACCTGGTAAGATATGCAGGAAGTCGATGGATGCAGGTGGCTCAGGACCGTGCTTTGTGGCATTACTTGGGGGAGGCCTATGTTCAGCAGTGGACTTGTGAAGGGCTGTAATGATGATGATGATATATATATATATATATATATATATATATATATATATATATATATATATATATATATATATATAAATATATATGTATGGTATACCCAATTTTTGAAAAAATGGGAAAGTGCAAAATATTAGTGAAAAATAGGAGTGTTTCCATAGAAAATAAAATTTTGACTGTAGGACTGTCAACTGTGAAGAACTGTACACAGTGATGGAGAAGATACATAGATGGAATATATTTATATATATATATATATATATATATATATATATATATATATATATATATATATATATACAGTTACATAATTGGCATTTAAACGTAAATTTTGACTCTAAACCGTTGTGTTTTGTTTCTCCGATAAGTAGTTCGGTAAAGCTGCAACCTAATGGACCATGATTTGAAATTTTTATGAAAAGAAGTGGCTGACGTCAATTATTATTCTTCTTATTATTTTTTCATTACTGCCTTTTTTAACGTCACAAGATATTTGTAACTGCAAAAAAGAAAACTACGTATAAGTAAGTAAATCACTAATATAGTATTATGTATGATTCAGACCAAATAAAGGTTCCTTAAAATAGACGTAGATAAAGAAATTGCGTAAAATATTACTTAAATAAAAATGCAATACATTGTTCATTTTATAGGTACAGACAGTAGAAGTCCGATAATCCGGCACATTTGGGACCGGCTCGGTGCCGGACTACCGAAAATTCTGGTCTATCCGGCGGTAATTATAAGAACAATTAGGTTAACAATTAAACTACAAATACAGTATGCAAATATGTATGTATGTACATACAACAAAGTTTATTTTACATTTCATATACATAATGTATGTACACGTACTGTAAAACATATTTTACTTAGATTTCAAAAAAAGTCACGAATGTCGTTTTGTTTTCTTGACTTTTGGCGTTTAGCATAAAATTTATTTCTAATGATGTGGAAATCAATTATTTCCCAAGCACTGTAGCTAGTACTAGCCTCAGCAAAAGAGATAAACTTATTTAGTGATTCTGCAGCTTCTGCCCAGCTGATTTTTTTCTCTTCTTCCGTTTCAGCATCTGAGTCACTTTCTTCAAGATTTTGAGGATGCTTCGTGATTGATTAACGGAACTAACTAGCCGGCCGCTAACTACTCAATTGTTTCCGAACAATACCGAGCGCTTTCGGATGATCCTGAACTACCCCGAAAACTTCCGAATGGCTCTCGAGCGTTTTTATTTGCTTTAAAAACACACTTTTGGTGAAAACTGAAAACCAAAGAGCGATGCCGGACTATCGGGCATTCCGGACTGTTGGATGCCGGACTAATGGACTTCTACTGTAGTAACATATTAAAATAATAAGTTTTTTTAGGATATTTATGTAAAACATAAAAGGTATATTATGTTCTAACTACGTTCACGCTTGCGAATATAAAACCCTGGAATTTCACTAGTTTTATTATCAAAATAATAATTGACAACCCTACCCTAAGTTTGCCTTGATTATACCAACTCAAACTCGTTTTAGATGATCAAAACATAGAGAGAAAAATAGGAGACTATTTTTTATTTAATATGGTTCATCAAATCCGTAAAAATAGCTTAAAATACTTACACAATAAAATTTTGAAGTGCAGGTAAAATATCTGCGACCAACATTTGCACATTTCTGACATTCACAGACGTTTCACAACTATTTGCTAGAACCAAAAGCAAGCGCTGGCATGCGACAAAAATCGCACCATAAATAAAATAAAGTCTCTAGCTCGAGGGGAGAGGAGCCGTGCTTGCACATATGGTTAGCGCTCGCTGAAATTTTCACAGTGCGCGAGCAAACCGGGTTCGATCCTCGCCGGCACCAATGAAATTGTAATTGCAATTTTAAGTGTTGATTTACCACGTGCTCAGCGGTGAAGGAAAACATTGTGAGGAAACCTGCATGTTTGAGAAATAAGATAAAAAAATATTTCGAAGACATGCGACCACAAAAAATATCACATTAAATTTCATAAATTCTGGTTATAATTTCATAACTCTGTGGACTCAAAAGTACGCCCGATTTACCTATTATCATTTTCAATTATTGGTAGACTTGAATAATTCGCATTCAGGTATTTTTCTTCTCCTCCTAAAATAAAAATATACTATGTAATAAAACGTAGGAATTTAACGGAATAAAAGTAAGTGAACTTTGCATAATACATCAAATTACTTACAGAATTTCATTCATCTTTAGAGCATTTTGACGTCGTTGACGTTTATTCTTCTTGAATTTAGGCATTTGCACGATTCACACAAACACAGCGTCTTTTTGTAGTAAAAACACGTAAGCGCATCGGTTGGTAGGTACTCAAATAATATCAACCATTAAATATGGAACGTCGACGACGGCGACGAGCGACACAGCTACCTCGTACGAACACATACAGCATAATGCCGCTCGCGCTCTGCGCACGCCCCTTTATCATAGAATTCACACAATTTTTGGAATTATTTAAATTAAAAAAGAAAAACGGACTTAAAAAATTAAATAAAACTTGGAGAATATAGATTCTTAAATTATCTATCTATTAGTGTAATCCTCAAATGATTAGAGCGTAGCGTTTAGCAACAGATGCAAGTATTCAAGAATTTTAGTCATTTTTAAAAGTTGATTTTAAATGTATTTATAGCACATAAAAACAAATTAGAACGTGCAATGTGTAGATAAGATATCGAATATTAATAATGTGCTTTTAGATGTAGTTTATTTTTCATAACTAATGAGATAATAGAGTCTGAAAAACGCACTTTCGCAACATTTTGTTCAGGGATACACCTTAACGGACACCTGTTTGATCAAGTCCATAACTAAAGACCTAATGTGTGATATAATGAACATCTTCACTCTTCAAAATCTCTCCAATACTGCTCATACCAACATGCAGACGTCAGAATCATTTTTCATTTTTGCTGACGTATTAAGAACCGATGATCGTACGATAAGTTTATGACTATGATAGAGTATTCTTATTAAAATTATCACAGCTCAATAACAACTTCAGCTAAGTGCTCTCAAAACCACAGGCATAGGTGTAACATGGGCATTACACATGATTTTTGTTTTGTCCATGTTCATCTTAAGACCTATCCGTAGGGAGACACTATTGAGGTCATTGAACATAGTGCTAGTAGATCCTCCAGCGATTGTGCCATAAGGACTATATTGTCGGCAAACCGAAGGTGACTGACGTACACGACATTGACGTTAATACCGTATCCTTTCCAGTCCAGTAGGTTGAAAACGTTTTCCAATGCAGCGGTAAAGTATTTCGGGGATATTACGTCTCCCTGTCTTACACATCTCTACAGTTGGATTAGTTTTGTTCTCTGGTTCTGTACTCGGATATCCATCATAGCCCTTAACCATTCAACTAAAGATTACTAAGTACACAAAATAAAAATAAAAACATAATTTCTAGAATAATTTATTGTCAACCGTTCATTTTGTTTTAGTATTATAAAAAACAAATCAGCTGCTATAATAACGCCTATTCTAATCAACTACAGGTCTGTCTATAGACAGTAAAATATTTTCTACTATATGAAATTTTATGTTTGTTCGTACTTTCTACGATGCCATACCGTTCATCAGATTGCAGTAAAACTTAGTCAACTTATTGGTTGCACTTGTGTGAAGGTTACACGCATGGTACAATTAACTGACACTAGGTTGCGTGCGTATTATACTGACTATTTATTTGAAATTTATAGGAATATCATTCTATTTCAATGATTGTATTATCGTACCTAATTATTCAATATAACAGTTCCACATTTTTAACGATATTTCCACAATTATTTCTTCTGCGGCAGCAATGCGGGGTATGAGCATGAGCGGGTATGATCTAGCAAGGTAATATAAAAAAATATAAACTTTGAATTACATAGTTATCAGTTATTTACGTCGTTTTCGAAATTAAAATTACAATATTAAAAAAATAACTGAAATTATCAATTACCGAGATATGTGAATGGAGCCAGGGAAAAACGAGCACTTGGAAGCATCAAGTGGTGCAGCCTCACCAAAGTCGCGAAAAACAGTCAAGTGGCGCATCGCCAATCGCCATACCAACACTCTTCCTTTACGACTCCACCTCGACTACAGCGGTACAGGGTGAGGAATCTCCTCTAGCCGCAGCCCACTAACACACATCCAACGTGGCTCGACATCATCGGGTGACCTTTCGACACTTGGCTATGGCCCTTGAGTTTGGTGGAAAATGAGGAAAGAAGAAATAAAAAACATTCTAAATAATAATCTAATACATAGTACTTGGTAGTTGGTAGTGCTTGGTACTGGTACTACCAGCAAATATTTTCAGTATACTGCACTTTTTCAAAGTGGTGCAGTTCTCATGTCTAATAAAACAGTCGTCTGTGAAATGTTCGGAACAAATATGATCATTTTGTTTCGGACGCCAATTCACAAGATTTATGATTTTAAGCCATAATTTTAGTCTAGGTTCAGTTGGAAACCTGTTAATTAATAAACATTTGATAATCATCTGTTGTTGGTGACTTTGTTTTTTAACAGATATGGGTAAAAAAGAACATCGATAAGTATTATAGACAAGGAACTCGACAACCCTATTGAATTTTATTGTTTATCAAAACTCAGTAATATACAGCCAAACATGTTGGTATATATGATATTAAGATTATTAACAAATTTCTAAGTACTTATATTATCAAATAGTTTTAATTTGTTTAATATTTACTGCTAATTCACTTACTTGTGAAATGTTATACCATTTCCCTTTTGGTAACAAGTTTTACAGATTACGCACCCTGTCATTATTAATAAAAAATAATTCTTATTATGTAACTAATATTATACACAATCAAACAACATAAAATACTTTCGTTTTTTAGTTTAAAAGTTCAAAATACAGACTTATTAAATATGACACTATGAATAAGACAATATACTTTGGCATATTATGTCAATTTTATTTTTCAAGACATCCTTTAGCGGCGCTTCAAATTGGCAGTCATTTTGTATGGTATAGCCAGTCCAGCGTACTTGTATATATAGAGGTCAGTGACTGTAAAAAACAAGGATGGTATAATTATTATTACACGTGAGGTCGTTCCTGAAAAATTTTAAGGCTTTTTTGTAGTTTGACCACTTCAATTATAGCTGAAGAGAGTTAGTCGCTAGATAAGTACTAATGTATTTCAGTCTTCAATACTAACGTTGCATATGCATCGAAAAATCGAGTAATGGTAGGTTACAGGTGTAAATGAAGTGTAATGGTAGAATTTAGGAGTACTTTAATGAAATAAGCAGGCTAGACAAAATTACTTTTTAATAATCATCCTCACTTACAACTACAACATCAAGGAGTGATGCTGGCGCTGGCGATATTGTCGGCTGATGCCTGGCCCACCCATGGTACCAGCGTCACAACGTGCACATCACCAAAATGTCCTTCGATTTGCCATATTATTTGTTGCAACTCTCTTGAGTCTCAGCCAACAGGGATGACAAAAATGGTCTGTTGAAGTTGCCTGAAACAACCATACAGCCTTGTCTTAATATAAATGTTTTGGCTCATTATTATTAAACCTGAGCAAATAGAATCATCTATACAAAACAATATAAAATTGCAGTGATAGATTCACTTTAACATTGATACCAGGACAAAACAAAAAAGTACAAAATAAAAAGGTAATTATTACCTGCCGTGGCGTAATTCTATTTTCAAGCTCTACATGATGTATTGCTTGTTGCAACTGAGATGGATTCTCTCTCACAATAAGGTCACGTTTACGATTCCTCGAAGAACTTCTACAAAGTATGCAAACATGCTTGTGGCCACGGAAAGATGAGGCAACAGGTTTATTAGGTAACCCGGAGTTGACATGCTGTATTGCCGATTGCTGACAGGCAGCACATATGTAATCTTCTTCAGTGATCTAAAATAAGAATTATAGTTGTAATACGATGTATGATTGATTAGAGTTGTATTATGATGATGTATTATGTTCGTGTAATAAAATAAGTAGGTACGTAAATACGTACTATTATTGAAGAATTCCACTCGCAGATCTTAGAAATTACTCTGGTATTAACATTGAAGTACCTAATATGTACTTACGTACTAGAACAGCTATCTCAAACAAAAATGTGCGCTAGTCTGTGTTCGCGCGGTTGGTTTTTTTATCATAGAATAAACATAGTAGGTAGAATGACCCGTAGGTAATAGTAGATTGTATTGTTAAATAGGTAAATTATATCGAGAACAATATTTAAATTTTGTCATTTATTTTGTATATAATATTTGCTTATTTAATATAATATTACATAATATTATATCAAAATTACATTTTAATGATATTTTTATCTGAATATTTTAAAAGGTATCTATGTCAAATATAAAAAAAAATTATTAACATAACATTTAAATTACAAGTATATTTCTTAAATTTACGCGAACACTACACATTGAATAAAACTAAATTTACGGATTCTATCGCGTTTATTTAACTGATTTTACTTATTTTTAATTCCCGACGTTTCGGGTGCTTTACAGCAAGATCGTCCCCACCATTACATCAGATTTGATAAAGCACAAATCCTCGCAAAAGAACACCGATTCCTACCAAGGATGATACGCGAGGCTATTGAAATTAAAAAACATCCTAATTTCAGTAGAGAAGATGGTTGGGTGCTGCCATCTGCTTGGGATCCTATAATTAACAAAATTAAACCTAAACCCAAGCATACCACTACAAGACTTCAAGATACTGTAAGTTCATTTTGTGTAAATCGGACCAAAAATTTGTATTCAAAAACTGAAGGTAGCCGGGCTAACAATGACATTGGGACGTCAAACATCTCAGTTTCCCCCGTGACACACACCCGAAACTTCGGGAATTAAAAATAAGTAAAATCAGTTAAATAAACGCGATAGAATCCGAAAATTTAGTTTTATTCAATACAAATATATTTATTTAAATTAGAATAAGAGTGGTTCATAAATGCTGGGCACGCGAGAATTATAAATGGACGAATTTATACCACTTTGACTTTGATGTGGAAACCTAAACATAAAATAAAAGAATAATAAAAGAAAAATTTTACCTAGTCTATTATGACTAGGTAAAATTTTATAAATGGTCCAACCTGTTTAAATCTTCTTGAAGCTTATGGCAATCATTTAAATTGTTAATTTTAATAAATATTTTTTTGTCATCTGCATACAGCAAGAATGAGGAGTGTTTAAAGCATGTATATATATCATATAGATATGTGTTATACAGGAGGGACCCTAAGTGAGACCCTTGTGGCACACCAGATGTAATTTTTATAAAACTTGATCTGTGTCCTCCTACAACTACTTGGGAACGATTTTTTAGGTAAGACTCAATCCATCGCAAAAGGTCCCCGTGTATTCCTAGTATTTTTAACTTACGAATCACGATGACGTGATCCACGCGGTCGAAGGCTTTTTCGAAATCCGTGTAGATCACGTCAACTTGCCCCCCACCATCCATATGATTGATAGTCTCTGTGATAAAATGTGTTAGGTTACTAATAGTTGATCTGCCTTTGAGGAAACCATGCTGAGATTCTGATAAACCTCGACTTAAGGTCGGGTAAATGTAATTAAATACTAATTTTTCGAATATTTTCGCGAATATTTTTACTAAGTATAGATATAGGTCTATAATTTTCCACTTTAATACGGGTTCCTTTTTTAAATATGGGTACTACATGAGCTTCTTTCCAGATGTATGGGAAATAACCTTCCTGAAGAGATCTATTGAATAAAATGTGAAGAGGCTCAGACAATGACTTAGCACATTTGAATATAAATATAGGTGGGATTTTGTCACTACCCGGTCCCTTTTTTGCATCTACTTTCTGTAGCGCTTTAAAAACATCTGCCTTGGAAACCCGAAAACAATGTAAATGTCGGTCGTTGCTACTAGAAGGTATAGATAATGCAACATCAGGATATGAAGAGGCAGGCGGGATAACAACACTTTGAAAAATGAACTGAAGACTTCTACAATTGCTGGGCCTTCGCTATGCGTTGTATTTTTATACGACATTTTATTTGGATAAGAATAAGTATTACCACGTTTTGATTTGATAAAAGTCCAGAAACATTTAGGGTTATTCAGTATGGCTTGTTGAGTAGTATCCAAATAATTATTATAACATTGTTTATTATAAACTGACGCACGCTTACGTAATAAAGAGAACATATTGTAATCCGCTAAGTTATGAAACTTTTTCCAATTTCTGTGAGCCTTAGCTTTTTCTTTTAAGATATTAATCAATGTTTTATTATACCACGGGGGCCTTTTCGTGTTGTGAGGTAGAGATATTACACTTGGTACATATTTGTCTATGCAATAATTGAGTTGTTTGTAAAAGAAATCTACAGCTTCTTCAACATGTCCAGTGTATAAATGAGTGGCCCAGTCGATTTCACATAAATATGCGTTTATTTTAACAAAATCAGCTGAATAAAACTTATTTTTCTTAATAAAAGAGCATTTGAGAGGAGGGATAGCCACATTTAAGTCAAATTCGAAGGGAGGATGAAATATATCTATCTTAGTTAAGGGTTTGTCACATAATATTATTTCTATTTCTATATTAGAGAAAATTAAATCTAATGTGTTATTGCAACTGTTTTTTATATTGGAGTATTGTCGGAAACCATGGTAGGCTAGTTCGTTTATTAATTGCTCCCCTATAGTTAGAAGCTCGGTAGAACCCTGTCTTAGTATTGTGGGACCACTCTCATTCCAGTGTATATTAGATAAATTAAAATTACCTGCAATTACATAAAAGTCGTGCGAGATAATTCTACTACTAAACGATTCCAAGAACGATTTAATATCTTTAGCGTGCATTTTGTCCGTACGACGATGCTTTGACGATTTACCCGGTATATAAGTAGTTATGATATGCAGTTTTTGTCCAAGCGGGGTGTGAGGGGCAAGGCGTGAGGGAACGTGTGCGCTTCGTGTTGTGAACGTATGACTCAGTACCGGTATTGTTATCCAAAGCGTCTCGATAGAAGCGCACGGCTGTTTCTACAAATCGTCCATAGACGCATTAAGTGTACGACGAATTATGATTGCCACACCTCCACCTGATGATTTGCTTGTTTCCGTTAGTATACGATCATGTCTGTACACATTATACCGATTATCACAGATCTCCCCATCCAAGATACCATCGTGAAACCAGGTTTCTGTTAAAATAATGATGTCATAATCATTATTTAATATTTCTAGATAAAGCGTATGAAGTTTTGTACGTAATCCCCGTGCATTTTGATAATAGACAGATATTGGTGTCTTACCTATTGTGTAAATTATCATTTTGCCTTGTTATTCTAACATATAATAAATAAAATAAATAATAGATTTTAAACATAGTTAACTCACTAATGCATATAAATAAATACACACAATGTATATACACACATGCATATGCATACTTAAATGTAAACATGTACCCAAACCTAATACATACTATTATAATTTGTATCAGCTGGTAATGATTATGACAGATAGACAGTTTAATTAAATAGAAAAACATATTATTTGATTGAGAAATTGATATTAATAGGCACAGTTTTTGTACTTGTGAGTTTAAATAAACCGACAGTATGCAAACAACTGGGGAATGATTTGTGGATGCGTATATATTATATGTATTGATAGATAGAAAGAAAACAAGGTAATTTTGTGATGTATAATATAGATCGACTGCTATTTCATATACCTAACTATTGAATTAGACTGTGTTTTGTACATAATTCGCTTACCTAAATTTAATTATTTAGCATCAAGGTAAACCTCTGTGGTTTTTAGATGTTAATTAAGCCTATATTGGAATGTAATTTTTGTTTGATCTGATAAATAAATTGAAAAAAAAAATTGAAATTGATTATGGTTGCAATTTGTAAATTGTATAATGGTGTTTATGATGTGTTGTGTGTTAGCGTTTAATGTGTGTGTGTATTTTTTATACAATATTTTAGAATAAAATAACGTACCTTTATGACAATAATATGACTTGTTTTCACAATGTATCCTTATACTATAAAAAAACTTGCTAAGTAGGTCTATACTAACTATTATTGTATACTTTATTTCAACTTTTTTAAGTCCAATTCTGAATTGACAATAATGTGTGGTGACGTATCGTTTCAACGAACATATATTTTGCAGTTTTTTATCCAGATGTACCTATAGCCTAGCTCGGTAGCTATTTCTCGACACTTTTTATATAACCTCTTGTTATCAAGAGTTAAATGCTCGTTAGCAAATATTGTCTTGAGTTTACCTCCGTGCCCAAGATCTCCAGTAGTGATGCCACGATGTTTTTTGACGCCAGCAATGAGATTATCCTTGTAAATACGGGAGGACATTTTTATAATAATATTGCGGGGTCGACCTCCTGAGAAAGAATATCTGAAATTTGTTTTAGATTACTTAGTTGTTCCTCTAATGACGATACTTCATCATGTATTTTTTTAATATTCTCCTCTTGCGAAGTTTTGAATTCAGTAAGAAAGGACATTATCTCTTTCCTAAAATCATTTAATTCGGTTTTCATTGCTTCTTCTGGTTGTTTTTTTTTTTTTGATCTTTGGAGGGTAATATTACGTTGCTGTGTAACCTCGGTATCGCATTTTGCATTATCGGGCTGGGAACTAACAAGACCAACTTTGGTCGCAGGCGGAGATTTTTGCGGGTTCATTATGTACCGCAAACCAGTATTATTAGGCCTGTGATGCAGTTATGCCGAGCGTCAAGTGAGACAAAAAATTTAAGAGCCCGTGCCCTTTACTCGAGGGGGTGAGGTGTGGGGATTCACTAACTGAGAAACACTGCTAAACTGTTGACACAAATAATAACAGGCTTAAGGTCCTTAATGAATGCACAAGGTTATCGTCTTTACGTTGATTACTTAAAGATTTACTTTTGATTGTTGTCACTTCGGATAAAATTAGAACGACAGGAGACAGGTCCGCTCAGTACAAACGCTCACGACTATATGATGATTATTTCGTTTTCTCCATCTGTTCTAATTTTTACAGCGTTTTTTTTAATTACTATTTTTTAAATAAAGCATAAAGTGGCATTGAAATTTAATTGATTAAAAATATTTCTTACCACGTTTCAGTTTATTGTTCCTAAACTTTTTTTAGTGTTACTAGAGATTGTGTATTATGTTAATTCTTTACTTCATTACAGCCTATAAAAGTCCACTACTGAACATAAGCTTCCCGCAACAATTGCCCCATATATTCATCAATCCAGTCAGGCGGATTGACAAGCGCAGGGTTTTATTATTTTAGGTTGTTATGAGGAAAAAGCCGCTATCCATCTTCTGTCTCACTTTCCCTCTGTCTTCTCTTACGGGACGATATGGGGTAGTGGATACTCTTACACCACCACTAGAAGGTTAAGGTAAACGTGCAATATTCATTAAATCAGATTGTCAGTATTGTAGAAATTATAAGTTAAGCTTTTTTATATAGAGATTATAACTTCGATCACTGTCTATGGGAAATTTCGTCTGGAAATGCGGTGGTCAATCTACTTCGAAGGGTTTCAATTTCGGCAAATTCTTCTTACAATGGAGAGGCCCATTAGCAGCAGCGGGGTATCATGGGCTGATAAAGATAAAGTAAAGAATAGTTGTGAACAATTTTACAATGTGTAAGGTATGTTCTAGAGTGGCAGCCTCGTACTGGTAAGTGAAGCTTGGATTGAGGGATATACAGGATCTTAAGATGTACAAAGAAGACCGTGTTTTATGGCATTCCTAGACTTTTGAGACGGTTGTAAATGATAAATTATTATAATATAAATTATAAAGCTAGATTGTTCTATTTATGAAGAACTTAAACTAATTTCAGCAAAATTTACCCTGCAAATCACTACTAGAACAGCGTTTAATATAATTACGTTTCAAACTTAATATCAAAAGCGTGAAATTGTCGAACACTTTGAAGTTTGTCTAAACTTACTACGACGTTGTCGTCGCGAATAACAATGATATAAATACAGATACAATACCTGCCTACCTAGATGTATCTATATTAAACTAGTGGTTTAAATACTTCATAATAAAACTAATGTTACTCATCAATACTTACTACTAATTTAAGTAAATATATATCATCAAATTGGTGGCTACTTTGAAGAAGCTTATAAATTTATTTGAAAAATGACGGGCTCGCTTATTTTAGTACTTTACACCATTTTAATATTTTATTACCATCATCATCATCATCATCATTACAGCCCTTTACAGGTCCACTACGGAACATAGGCCTCCCCCAAGGTATGCCACAAAGCACGGTCCTGAGCCACCTGCATCCATCGACTTCCTGCATGTCTTACCAGGTCGTCACTCCATCTAGTGGGGGGTCGCCCTACACTTCGTCTACCGGTACGAGGCTGCCACTCGAGAATCTTTTTTCCCCAACGGTTGTCGGTTCTTCGAGCTATATGGCCGGCCCATTGCCACTTCAGCTTACTAATTAGTTGGGCTATGTCGGTCACTCTGGTTCTACTACGATTATCCTCATTTCTAAGTTTATCAGGCAGAGAAACTCCGAGCATAGCCCTCTCCATAGCTCGCTGAGTGACTTTGAGCGTCCTCATATGGCCAGCAGTGATGGACCACGTCTCAGTTCCGTATGTCATCACTGGCAACATGCATTGGTTGTACAACTTAGTTTTCAGGTTTTGAGGTATACCTGACGAGAGTTGAATCCGTCGATTGACCTCTCGGTCGAAGTAGGACTTACCTAGCCGAACTATTTGTCCCAGGTAAACGTACTCGTCAACAACTTCGAGCTTAGTGTTCCCAACAACTACCGGCATAGGTGTGATATGGACATTAAACATGATCTTTGTTTTGTCCATGTTCATCTTAAGACCTATCCGTTGGAAGGCACTATTGAGGTCATTGAGCATAGTAAGGACTATATAGTATATATATATATCTATACTTTATTACCATTCTCTTCACAATTAGGTATTAGTTATATATACGAGTATATATAACTCTCTAAATACTTCAGAATCAACTTCAAGCTGATGCATTCTTAAGAAGCCGAACTAATGTTGGTTGTTGATAGTGATAGCCCACATGACCGTCAAAAAGCTTTTATTGTAAAAATATGAAAAGTTTGTTAAAAAATATTTTTTTATCATTTTACATTTGTTCTGCCAAGCAACAGTTTAAGCATTGTTGAAATTGTAAGAGCATAATCAGAGTTGACTAGTACCGCAGCGTTTAGGTTCGAATCGCGGAGTCAATATTTGTGCCACCTTGGTAATAATACACGTGTTTACGTATATATAAAAATATATTTTCAATATCAGTTTCTGATTCACACAATGTACGTAATACGACGTGATCAAAAATCTGCCAGGAAACCAGGCACATTTCATTACAGCTTGTGAAACCAGTAACATTGCATAGCTTGAACACATCGAATTTGCTCTACCCCCTCATTTACGAAATAAATCAAATATCAAAAGGAATACCATGAATTATAACCATAATTAACTGTTGAAAGAAAAAATATTTACGGTACAAATTGTATTAAAATTAAGAGATTAACACGTTACGTCATTAAGAATGCTACTTCGACTTTTACGAGTATAACGATATCGATGTTCAACACTCTTTATTGCAGTCAATAACGCAGATAAAGGAAATACCATGGTAGCCATGGATACCTTAGAGTATAATTCTAAAATACAAAAACTTTTGTCGTGTGTAAGCACTTATAAAAAGGTTAAAAACGACCCAACAAATAACACATTTAAAACAACTAGTGACCTCATAAAGAAACACACCGAAAAATTAAATCTGGATGTAAACTCGATAAAACCTACATGTGCCAAACCACCGAAGTTGTATAGTTTACCAAAAATACACAAAATCAATGCTCCACTACGTCCCATAGTGAGCCAAATCGATTCACCAACTTACAGATGGGCTCAACACTTAGCGAAAATACTCTCACCGCTCAGGTAACAAAAGCACACACAAAGGATTTCTACCATTTTGTCAGCGAGATTAAAGATCTATATCTGGCTGACAATGACAATATCGTCATCATCGTTTTGATGTGAAGTCACTGTTCACATCCTTACGCGTTGAAGACTGCATCTTAATTGTAACTAGAAGGCTGGAAGAAAACAACATGCCCGTAGAATATGCAGTATTACTCAGACACTGCCTTACATCTGGCTACCCATTGTGGAAGGAGAAGTTCTACAAGCAAGTAGATGGTGTGGCGATGGGCTCACCTGTATCTCCTATAGTCGCCGACGTATTCATGAAGGACTTTGGAGGAGAATGGAGGAGAAAGCCCTGCTTACTTCTCCTGTAAATCTAAGATTCTACAGACGGTACGTAGATGACACTTTCACAATTCTACCTTTAGATAAAGTAACTGCAGTTTTAGACCACCTTAACTCTATAAATTCTCAAATTCAGTTTACAATAGAGTTAGAGCCAAATAATTCTTTAGTTTTTCTAGATGTGTTATTAATTCGGAATTCTGATAACACCTTGAGCCACACTGTGGATAAAAAAACGACCCATATTTTAACAGTGATTCTCACCACCATCCTTCCGAGTTAGCTACCGTGGGTAAATCTTGTTTTACCCACGGTTTGTGGGATCTGTGACAGTAAACACCTGGCTGCCGAGCTCCAACACGTCAAGCAAGTTTTGCATGACAACAAGCTTCGGGTCCCGCACCTACGTCACAGTGAACGAGTGAAGCCGGCCACAGTCGATTGTGTACCTGCTGTATTGCCATATGTCAGAGAAGTCATGACAAGATTGGCTACATCTTGGAGCACGCTTCCATTAAAACTTACTTCAAGCCGCCGTAGAAGACTGGTCAATTTTTACCATCAGTCAAGTGTAACGTCCCTCTGCAAGATGCAGGAGTGTACAAGCTTGATTGTGAATGTGTTCACTCCTACATAGGACAAACTAAAAGATCAACTAAAACCCGCATTAAAAAACATATAGCTGATTTGATACTGCATACTGCATAGATCGGAACAAAAATTAATAATTTTAATTTATGGTAATCGCGGTTAATTACGACATCTGGACATTGAACATATCAGTCCCCCCCGTTACCATGGGTGCTGTAAAGTGCTCGAAACGTCGGGTATATAAAAAAGTTAGTATACGCGATAATATCCCTAAAACTAGTTTTATTTAAATAGAGGATTTGATAAAAAAAAAATATAGATAAAATACTTGTTCTCGAATGAGCAAGTGAAAGATTTAGTTAATAAATTTGTTCGTTTTTCAAGAAATGTTTGTTTGAATCAACTTACTTTTTGTGGTAATCGGTAAGTCGTTTGGCAACCATAATTGTTGAATAGTTAAAACATAAACAAATATCTGAACACGAAACTAATTTTAGAACACTAGTTTAAGTTTCAACTTTTATTTTCCGTCAATACTGTCGCGTAATGTTCCAAAAATGACGCAACCACCTTTTTTTTCTCGACTCCTTCAATTTACTTTACATTTGTGTTGGAAAAGATTTAACAGGGAACACAAATTGTGCAGATTGTCTTTGTATTAATATATCCAGCATAAAAAGGTCTTTTGTACGAAATGAAAGAATATATCGTTTATGATTAATCAGAACCACACGACAAACGCATTTATTTAAGTCTTTTGTAATATTTTGAAATTAGTATATCCAATATTTGAAACTATAGAAAATTTGATGACAGCATTAGTCTGACTTAGTCCTTCCAGCCATTTCCTAAAATACCACTAAAATGAGTTTCCGACATATTTTGAGGTCACAAAATCCACTGTTAAACGTAGGCTGTGGATTGCCTTGTATGAGAGATTTTGCTACAGAGCCACGCTTGCCAGGGGTTTTGGGGCCGCAATCTTTTACTATAATATAATTGAGCTGTTATCAGAAAGATGCCACTGCCCACCTCCAGTTCTATTTCCCTCCGTCGCCTCTTACGTTACACTCCTACGGCGGCCTAAATATTTTCGAATGTTAATTTAAAATAAAATTAGAGTATACGAGTCCCTATTAAGGGAGACCTCATGGGAATAAGCGATAAAAAATTTGAAAGGAAAATATTTTTTTAAGTATTATTAAAAATTATTTTAATTTAACCTTATAAAACATATACTGTATACAAAGAAAAAAAGATGAGAAAAAATATAGAAATCAAGACAATTTTAAGAAAGCTCTTTATGCAAACCATCCTTTAAATAATAACTTTTTATTTGGTAAAAAATAACAGTATAATGATAAACTAGCTGCTTCAACAGACGTTGTTCTACCTTTTCAGGTAGGGGGTGCAATAAGTTTTACTCCAAATCCACTTTGAACGTTAATAGTACATATACGAGTATGATATAAATTTTTCTAAAATAAAAACGGAAAATAAAAGATTTTCTATTTTTCGTCATAGAACTAATCCAATATATTACATTTTAAAGACAAATCACAACAAACAAAGACAAGTCAGTTTGATCCATTAATAAAGAATTTGTTAATAACTCCACTACAATGCCAGAAATCGGATCCTAGGATAGTCTTGAACCATTGTCTCGGTCAAATAAAATAAATTGTGTGAATATACCTCAACCATTGAAACCGTTCAGAATTTACACGACCACTAACGGAAGCACCAACTTATTTTCCATGAGTTAATTTTCGCACCATGGATTTAATATAATATGGAAGGGGTTTAAACCTATTTAAGGAACAAAAATTATCTATATTTGTCTTTGTAATCTATAATATTGCCAAGATTTATAAAAACCTTTAAGTAGCTTTTGCGTGATTGAGTAGCTAAAACACAGACTTTTACATTTAAAATATTAGTGGGATAGAATAATCAGCATAATGTTTTTACTGGTACTTATATAATGGGTTTTTCAACAAGAACTTTGTTTTCTAAAACAAAATAAAACAAAGAGTTTTGATGAAGATGATTCAAATTTTTATTGTATTACGAAGAGAAAAGTTTGGCAATTATGAATGAAAAATGATATCTGGCAAATATCCACCACGACCACGCTGACAGATGTCGATTCTTTCATCAAAGTTTTTAATCACTTTTTGGCAAAATGGCAGGTCTATTTCGTTAATCACGTCACGAATTTTGAGTTTTAAGGCCGCGATCAATTCGATTGGCTCCGTATAGACTCTGTCCTTAACATAGCCCCACAAAAAATAATCCAGTGGTGTTAAATCACAAGATCTGGCTGGCCATTTAACAGCTGAATTTCGTGAAATTATGCGATCGGGAAATTTGGTTTGCAATAAATTAATCGTTTCGTTGGCTTTGTGACATGTGGCACCGTCCTGTTGAAACCATATGTTTGTGATATCGATGTCATCAATAATAGGCCAAAATTGAGATGTATCTAATGTATCTCGCGATAGCGTGATCCACTGACCGTTACCGCATTTCCAGCCTCATCTTCGAAAAAAAAACGACCCAATCACGCTTCCAGACCACATAGCGCACTATACAGTGACACGTTGAGCTTCTCAATAATCGCTTTAGGATTTTCAGAAGCTCAAATGCAAAAATTTTGCTTGTTGACGTACCTAGACAAGTGAAAACGGGCTTCGTCTGAAAATATGATTTTTTCAGAAAAACCAGCGGGCTGTTCCTGAATGAATTGAGCGAATCTACGGCGATGTGAATGGTCGGTCAGCTTCAATTCCTGCACCAGTTGAACCTTGTAAAGCTTCAAAGCCAAATCCTTACGCAAAATTCGCCATGTGGTGGTTTTGGATAACCCCAATTGTTGAGAACGTCGAGGAATTGACAAATTTGGATCTTCTTCAACACTGTGGCTCACGGCTGCGATGTTTTCGGTTGAATGACCTGGTCGAACACGCGTTGGTGTTGGCACATTTTGTAACGAGCCTGTCGATTCAAATTTAGCGACCAAATTATTAATAGCGGTCTCAGAAGGACGATTATGTTGTCCGAAAATATCACGAATTTTACGAAACGTAACTTTAACAGAACCACCATTTTCATAGTGGATTTTAATTATTTTAATGCGATTTTCGAGCGAAATTGAATTCATTGTAGCAATTGCCAAAGCATCTACCCATTACAAAACAAATACAACCTGTTTTACCTGAATTGATATTAAAGTTAATGTAAAAGTTGCAGACGACATACGTCCCACTCCTGGACACAGGCTTCCTCTCACCTGAGGGCGTGCTGGCGGATTTCACATGTCTTTGAAACACTGATTTTATTTCTCAGACATGCAGGTTTTCTCATGATGTTTGCTTTCGCCGCCATCACGTGGTAAATTAGCCCTTAAAATTGCAACTAACAATGTCATAGGTGGTAGTGAGATCGTGGTAGCTCAGATGATTAGCGCTCGCTGTAAATTGCACAGTACGGGAGCAAACCGGGTTCGATCCCCGTCGGCACCAAAGAAATCGGTTAATTGCAATTATAAATGCTGATTTACCACGTGCTCGGCGGTGAAGGAAAACATTTGTGAGGAAATCTGCATGTCTGAGAAATAAGAAAAAAATATTTCGAAGACAAGTGAAGTTCGCCAACACGCGTTGGGCACGTGCGGCGGACAATTCCTTGCCCTAAAACCCTCTCAGCAATGAGCGGGAGGCGTAGGAGTGGGACGTATATAACTTTAGCGGGATCGAAACCGGGTTGTGCTCACGTACACTGAAATTTACAGCGGACGCTAAGCCACTATTGCTCTACTAACTTGGTGCAATAAAATTAAAATAACACTACATTATCAACATCGGTAACGGAATTTAATTTTCTGGCATTAAATAAATGCCGCTGTAAAATATCCATTAACTGTTGTTCAATATTCACATGATATAGTAGGCTATTAAATGGATTACTGCCAAAATTTAATAATCACGATATTTCACATTTCACTGAGCACATGGTTTTAATTACATTACAGTGAAATTGATTGAGCTGCTGCTTCTGAAGCTTAATTAATCGTTGGAATTGTTAATGATTATAATAGGTAGATACCTATCTATACTTATCTATTACTTATAAATTATAATATAATGAAGTGAAAGAGTTTATTTAAAAACGCTAATCTCTGGAACTACCAGTCTGAATTGAAAAATTATTTTTGCATATTACAGCCAGATTCATGAGGAATAGTATTTAGCATTAGGCTACACCTCTTAGCTAGCCTTAAGTAATGATTATTGTTAAGCAAGTCAGAATAAAAAGCGCTCCCAAAATGATTTATCCACCTGCGCTGGCATAATGGTAATACGTGAATACAATGTTCTCAAAAATAAAGATCTTTACTCCGTCTTAAAATAAGTTCCATATGCTTATTTCTTATACATAAGCCACAATAAGGTATTTTGTGAAAAAATATTAAAAATTTAGAAGTGATTTATGAGTGTTATTATTGGTCATAGCAAGAACGAAAGTTACTTCATCATCAAGAAAATTTTATAAAGATAAACTTTGCTCTTTAAAGCATGTTATTTTGACGCATAGTTTAAGAGATAAAGTATGAAAAAAATAAAATAATTCAACACTGGGCTCGGTGGGCGAACGACGCATAAAAAAAAGTCACCCGATGCGAACCGAGAGAATCCAGCAGTAAACGCTTCTATGAGCGAGGTTAGTTTAATGATTTCGATGAAAAAAATTTGAGAAAACTAAACTTTAAGCAAAAAAATCGAAAATGATTAAAAAAATGTTCTTAGAGTGAACTACCCGTTTTTAAGCCTTATTATTCCTGCCTTATTCAGATTCAATTTAACCCTACGACTTAAATTCTACCATGAGGCTGTTCTACGTGGTTTCTTAAATGTTGTAGATAATTATTTTTCAGTATTTTGTTTTATTTTGTATTCTAGTAATGATCTTAACATATTTATAGAGCAAAATTCTTATTAACATTAATAAATTTTAAGATGTGGGATCTCCTGAAGTATTTTTTTCGTTGAAGTTTTTATTAAATTTGTTATTTTAATTTATACCCCAGTATTAATTTATTTTGTAACTTATGGCGCTGTAATTTTATGAAGATTTATTTATAAATAATCCTAAATAGAAAACCTAAGTCTGTTCCTCGTGTTAGACTTGGAGGAGTTACACCGAGTAGAGTCACCAAATTCAGATATCGGGACACTGGGTTGCCGATGATCTCTCGGACAATTTAGATGTTGAACGGGAACGTGGAGCGTTGGAACGTAGAGCGTACGAATGAAGTTAAGATAAGATTGACATTGATAACAACGAAAGAATCAATTAGCTTCTCGATATAATATTTACTAATAATAAGTGAAATTCACTCTGTAAATTCCAGTGTATCAGCCGGACTAATCAGCCCTAAACGGGAATAAATAATATATACTCTGCTGCTACCATAACGCGGAAGGCGAAGATAAAAAACATTTATTTCCTAACTATCCCTGGCTACTGAGATACTGCGGACTGCATATAGATAATTTGACGTTCTTATAAAGAAACGAGAAGCAGCCGCAAATATCATTCAGCGCCACATCGACTTCACACGCCGCTATCGTCACGTATCCGTCGACCAATGGGGAGCCGTTTCTTCAACGCCGCAGCTCGCTTCTTCTTGCTGTTCCGGAGCTGTATTCCACGCCGCCGCCGCTCGCCGACTACGCGCGCGCATTTTTTTTTTTTTTGCGCCCGAAGCAAATATGGGCAACCCTCCGGAAAGCGGGGGAGGGAGGTTGGGAATGCTCATAGCATACCACGCAGCCGGCTGCGTGGTTATGTGGCGACTTTTACCCACTAAACCCAACCTTTTAGGAATTGGCTTAACGATCTGACTAGAGATCTCTAAGCCGTATACGAACGCGACCACCAGGAACAGCGACATGTTAGAAGTACCAGTTTCTCGACTCCGCCGAGTGTGTAATTCATTCTTGGGGTGATGTATATGTTTTTAAATGAAAATCGAATACAAAACAAAGTAGCATTGAACTGTTGTTTTACGCTGGTATTCTATGAGAAGTTTCTACACCGTTCGAGCCGACCCATTCGTGCTACAACCGTAATATAATGCATGGCTCTATAACGTAATGCTTTTATTCATGTTTATCTATTCTAATAAATTGTCATATTATTCCTAGTTGTGAATGGAATGCTGATTTCAATAATTTTTGTAATTATATTAAAAAATCTTCATATAAGGATTCGAAAATAAACCCAATTCATTTAATATTTTCCTAATTTTATATCTTTATTATATTTCCTAATTTAATATTCACTATGATATATTATTACTAGACACCCGTTAGTCTATATATATGTATATATTGCAAAGATGGATTTTTCTATTTATTATATCTTTTTTTATATCTTTACAAAATAATTTAATCCTATAGCAATAATTAAGTCGTTTTTTATTTATGATATAAAATATTCATTACAATTAATGGGAGAAGACGCGTGATCTTCTGTTTCCTTCGTAGAAGTGTTTTTGTGTATTTTGTGTTTGCAGACGTTGAATGTTATAATTATGACATGGAAGGTTTCTTTAAAATTTGTTGACAATAATTGCAAAAACTAATTTCGTCCTGCTTTCTTTTCATGTTCAAAAGTTTTCTATACATAGCAATACACTCGGAAGTTAAAAAATGATATTGCTGAACCGAATATCCAGAGAAAATAAAATTTTTATATCATTCTAAGCATTCTTTAAAAATTGTACACATGTATATTCTTCTAAACTTCTAAATATTGTATTATTTTTATCAAATATCTTTTTGCAAACTATGACAAAAATAAAAAGTAAACAACAAACAAGTTTGTCATTGAGACAGTTCTAAAGGAGATTAATGAGAGTATCTCTTTGAATAACTTAACTTCATTGGGCTCAACTTAAACTTTGAGACCCCGATGAAGTGAAAAGTTTTCTACTCTGCGTTAAGATAAATGAGTTTTTCTTATCGAAGAAATTTTAAGAAACTCTTTTTAATATTAATAATGTTTTGTTTATATCAATGTAGAATGAATTAACCTTGTGTATGTATTTTTACATATGGCCATCAATGATCAATGCAAAAAGATACGTATTCTCGGAACGGCCTATCTCCATGTGTTGACTTAATGACGCTGTCGACATCGATTGACACAATATTATACCGAGAGTCACATATCAATATAACTATAACAATTCAGATATATATATATATATATATATATATATATATATATATATATATATATATATATATATATATATATATATATATATATATATATATATATATATATATATATATATTTATATATATTTCTATATATACAATATGTAACAAAAACCCTGTGGTTCCCGTTAAGTGCGTTATCAGAATCAGTATTCAAACGTATAGAAATAACTTTACTTCAGAAAACTCGACATAAAAATAATCAAATTAAATTTTAATTAAATAATTGTAAATTTTATGTGGATTGATTACCTCTGCCTGGAATTATCGACAGCAGCGGGTGGCGGCCGGTGGTGACGTACATCAAAGACGGGGTGCGCGCGCGCGCACGTCTTAACTACACAAACTGCACACTGAGGTCGTGACCTCGTCACATCACAGCTGTTATAGTCAAACACTAATTTATCACTATGTCTACTTGACGACCAGGAAGATGTTGTTCAATATGTCCACCTTGTACCTCTATACATTTTTGACACCGACTTATAATGTCTGAACGCACGCAGACATTTCGGACTTTATTTTTTCAAAGGCTGCGACTATGCGCATACGCATTTCTGCCTCGGTATCGCACGTTTCTTGGAATACAGTCTGCTTAATCGTACCCCAGAGATAAAAATCTAAAGGTGTGAGATCAGGTGATCGTGCCGGCCAGTTGACCGGTCCACCGCGGCCAATCCATCTTTCACCGAACCCAGTATCCAAAAAACTTTTTACACGACGGGAGAAATGCGGTGGACCACCATCGTGTTGAAACCACATGCGACGAACGAGGTCTATCTCGAGGTCCTTGGTACGTCCGTAATGCCGACCTTCATCGGGACCTAGAGCTCCCCACAATTCAACAATTTCTCAAAAAACTCTCTGAGAACTTTTTCAAAGCCTCAGAGTCGCACTCAAACCATTTAATTCGTGAGGCAGCTACTTACGCAGCCCCACCCCCCTCTCGCTATCGAGTCCGCAGGCCGAGAAACTCTCTCTCGGACCCGCCTAATAAACTATCAAACGACCTGAACTGCCCCCTGGCGGCTCAGGCCAACTCAAATTAAATTAAATTATTTATTCTTAATTAATTTGCCTTCGTAGGCACTCCCTCAGCGGCTTGTAGCCGCCTGTGCCCTCTTTTCCCAAAAGAGGGTCGCTCACGATAAGGCACAATAAAGCTTAATCAGGCAGCTGCCTGTCCCTAAAGGCGGTTTTTAGAGGGTATCACTTAGGTTCTCCGGTAGGATGTGAGTCCCTCATAACCACGATAGACCGGCTATCGCGGTATGCGTAATGCATTTTCCGCCTCCCTACGTATAGGGTAGCCCTTTAATTGCTTCGGGCGCGAAAAAAAAAATGCGCGCGTGTAGTCGGTGAGCGGCGGCGGCGTGGAACGCAGCTCCGGAACAGCAAGAAGAAACGAGCTGCGGCGTTGAAGAAACGGCTCACAATTGGTCGACGGATACGTGACGATAACGGTGTGTGAAGGCAATGTGGCGCGACCCCCCCCCCCCCAACAAGCTTTCGGCTAACCTGAACTCATCCTTCCTGTCCCGCGATAGTGTACAGACGTCTTGCCATTCATATTCATTGCATTTTTATTACATGAATTTTAAATATACCAATTAAATTGTACAAGACCAAGTACCAGGCAAACAGTAGTTGTGAAGAGTAAACTCGAGACGACCGCATAAACTGTGAACATAAACAAAAATGCCTAAAGTAAATAGATCACCACCTGTGCTTCAACACACATCATCGAATTCAGATGTTACCAAGACTTCAGTTGATGCTGTAACGCCAACATTTGTATCCCAACGAAACAAAAGACCACGAGAGTGTAGCGAAGAAAAATTTTTATCGTTTAAAGAAGAGATCACTCACCTTATAAGTGAATGGAAAAATACCCAAAATTCTTTGTTGGAAAAGTTAGTAGCAGAAGTTGCCGCAATAAAGGAGCAGAATAATCATATTAAGAAGTCAAACGAAGAAATAGAAAAGGGCATTGAATTTCTCAATAATCAGTACGAAGACATGGTGAAAAAAATAGAAAATTTGGAAAAAGAACGCAAGCAACATCTACTGCAAATAGCTTCACTAGTATCACGGGTAGAAGACTTGGAAAGAAGCTCAACAGCATCCACCATTGAAATACGAAATGTCCCATCGCCAGCACAACGTGAAACCAAGGGAGATCTATGTCAAATATTACAAAATATTTGTAAAACCTTAAATGTAAATATATCACAAAAAGAGATCAGAGACGTATACAGAATCAATAAAAAGTCTGGTAAGGGCACTATTATTGCAGATATTACTTCAGTCTTAACTAAAGCAGAAATCATTCAAGGAGTTAAAACTTACAACAAGCAGCATCCGGAACAAAAACTCAATTCGGCTGTTATAGGTATAGAGGGAAACCAGTGTCCAATTTACGTTTCTGAAGCACTTACTTCCAAAACACGTAGGTTATTCTTTCTTGCTAGAGATTTAGTACGTTCCAATGAATATAAGTTTTGCTGGACGAGCAACGGAAAAGTTTATTTACGTAAATCACTCGATGCAACACATATTGAGGTAAGGGACGAGATTCAATTAGCTTCGCTTAAAGGCCAGAAATGACTAGATAAATATTGGTCTTATTTAGATAAATTTATCATCTTTTCTTATAAAATTTATTCTCATATCTATCATTTAAGTTTTAACTATAGTTGTTACAATAATTTTTTGAGTGTTTATTTGCTTTTTAAATTAAATATAAATATAAACCACTTCTTAACTGTAAAACACTACACATATTGCAAACCTAAATCATATTACACAAAACACTATACAACTTTCAATACACGAACAACATATGCTTATAATTATGTCACCAACAAAATATTTAAAATTCGATTCATTAAATGATATAAACAATTTAATTGCAAACCTAGATAACATTGAACCGGGTAAATCATTCATAAGTGATCTAGACAGATGTAAAACGGTGGTACAAACACAACTTTTTACACTAAATCTGAAAATATTAACTCAAAATATTAGAAGCATAAATAGAAATTTTCCTCAGCTACAAGTCATGCTAGCCAGGTTGGATATATCGTGTGAAATCATAATTTTAACTGAAACATGGAACTCAAAACTTTTGAATGCACCCATCTTGTTAAATTATGACTCCTACTGTACTACTCACAACCAAAATCAAAACGATGGAGTAATAGCATACATAAAACATGGCTCTGGCTATACCATTGAAGAAAAAATACTGACGGATGCTTCATGTTTAATTATTAAAGCAAGTACTGATACCATCATACTGGGTATCTATAGATCCCCCTCTAAACGAAATATTAATAATTTTTTAAGATCTCTGGATATCTTACTATCTGATTATACCAAATACAGTAACATTATATTGGTTGGAGATTTGAACATAGATATTACAAAGAACAATATTGATAAAAATTCAGATGAATATCTAAATTTATTAGCAACACACGGGCTGCTACCTGGTCACACTTATCCAACCAGAGATAGAACTTGTTTAGATCATTCATTCATCAAAGCCAAACATCCATCACTAACTATTATCATAGAAACAAGCCTCACCGATCATTACCCTGTTCTAACATGCACTAAATTAAAAGATAATAGTATTTTAAGGAATAACACAAATTCACAGAAAATTAATTATAATGCCATACTTGATGTACTTAAATTAATGAATTTTGACAACATAATATCAATAGATGTTAATAACTATACTGAGAACTTAATTTACTTATTTCAAAATTTAATACTCAAAAACACACTTGTTAATATAACACCTAAAAAAATGGTCTGTTTAAAACCATGGATTACTCCAGGCCTTCTTCGATGTATAAAAAATCGAGATCGAATGCATATGAAATGTAAACGGGATCCTAATAACAAAATATTGATTATCACGTATAAACGATATAAAAATTTCTGCAATGACTTACTGAAACGTTTGAAACGTATTCATGAAAGGAATGAATTATCAAAGTACGCTAAAAATCCAAGACTAAAATGGAAAATAATTGATAAAATCAGCGATAGATTTAAACCTAAAACAGCCCCGACTCAGTTATTAAAAATCGGGATTACGCAGGAAGAATCTTTAGAAAAAGTAAATAACTACTTTACTTCTATTGCTAAAGATCTTGCAGAGGGAATTACAAATAAGAGTACATTAAATGACGATTCCACACAGAATATACACGCTCAAACAGACTCAATGGCAATTTACTACACGACAGAGCAAGAAGTTAAATCTATCTTATTTAATTTAAAAACAGATAGTGCAGTTGGATGTGATGGCATTTCTACAAGATTTCTAAAAATGGCAAATAATGTTGTAATCCCACACATCACACGAATAATTAATATTTCAATCGAAACTGGCATTTTCCCACAAGCATTTAAACAATCAATCATCCATCCCATTTATAAGGGGGGTGCCAGAGACTGTGTCAACAATTATCGACCTATTTCAGTTTTACCAGCATTATCAAAAATTTTCGAGAAAATACTAAATAAAAGGCTTGTTGCATATTTAAATAAAAAATCTATTTTATCGAAAAACCAATACGGCTTTAGAGCAGGTCTTTCAACCTCTCAAGCCGTCTCTGACCTTACTAACTATGTAGCAAACCTTCTAGATGAACAAGAGAGGTGCATAGGAGTATTTCTAGATTTGGCAAAAGCCTTCGACACAGTTTCTGTTCCGCTATTACTCAATAAAATGGAAAAAATTGGCATAAGAGGAAAAGTACTGGACTTATTTAAAAGTTATTTGTCGAACAGAACACAGAAAGTAACAATTGACGGGAAATTTAGTGGTGACTCTCCTGTCACATTTGGTGTTCCACAAGGGAGTGTACTTGGTCCCACGTTATTTTTAATTTATATAAATGATCTTTGTGAATTAAAAATAACAAATGGTAAATTATTTACTTTTGCAGACGATACCTCAATAATTTTTCATGGTAAAACTTGGACTGAGGTCAAAACTAATACTGAACTTGGACTTTGTCGCATTAGTAATTGGCTCAATCAAAACATGCTTACACTTAATATTTCTAAAACTAATTATATGCTATTTACAATCAATCAGCGGACACTACCTACTGAACAAACTTTCGAAATTAAAATGCATTCCTGTCTAAAAAGGCATTCTTGTCAATGTAATATACTTAACAGAACTAAAATCACACGTTATCTTGGAGTTTTGTTAGATGAAAATCTTACTTGGAATCCACATATAAAATATATAACAGAAAAAACAAGAAAGTTAATCTTCGTGTTCAAAAAGCTACGATACGTGGCTGATGCCACCACATTAAAAATGGTTTATAGCGCCTTAGTTGAGTCAATAATAACGTACTGTATCACATCATGGGGTGGAGCTTGTAAGACTTATCTGCTTAATCTAGAAAGAGCCCAACGAGCGATATTAAAAGTCATGACATCCAAACCTTTTACCTATCCCACAGTAGATTTATATTCTGAATGCGATGTCCTTTCTGTCAGGCAGCTATTCATAAGGAATACAGTAATCGACCAACATCTGAAACTTGAATATAACCATAGCCTCACAATAAATAGACGGAGCCATAAAGTATGTAAAATATACCGGTACAGAACATTTTTCGTTCATAATTATAACTGTTATTTGGGTCCTATGCTTTACAATAAATTAAATAAAATCTCAACATATACCCGCATAACACTTACCAATGTAAAAATATTATAGTAAAGTGGTTAAAAAAACAAACTTATGATGATACAGAAAAATTATTTGCAATATTTAAGTAAACATATCTTAAGTGACTCACACATTTATTAACTAACTTACACACGCACTTACATACGAGTATCCATCACACAAATACACATACACACACCAAATAAATTTAATGTAAAGTAACACACTCATAACATTGTTTAAAACTACTGTATTAAAAAATAAATTATATAACATAAATCTACTATTCTACTATATTTTTGTAATAATTTAGCTAAAGTTCATTGCATTAAGTGGTCTAACCTTACCTTTCCTAAAAATGTTAACTTTTATGGCGGTACTTACAAAAAAAATAATAATAATGGAATATCAATGTTAACTTTAGTATAAAACTAACTTTTGGTGTCGTTATTGTTATTGTGTTTTGTCTTTAGTGAATATAAGTTAAATTTAGTGATAAAATATATTTTGTGTCATGGAGGAAGGAACTGCCGTCTGTGATACAGGCTCGGCCTAGTACAGCCGGCAGTAACCGAAGTAAGCAACTCTGTGCATAGCTTATTTTATTTTAAACATATTGTAAAAAAAAGCTTATTGTAAAGGAAAGGAATTTATTATGCTAATAAAGTTTATTATTATTATTATTAACTGCCTCCTGGCGGCTCAGGCCGAGCCTACATAACACATCCCTTAATCTGCCTTAGTTAGGCACTCTTCTAAGCAGCTTTTCGCCGCTTGCGCCCTCCTTTCTGCCAAGGAGGGTCGCGTTCGTATACGGCTTAGAGATCTCTAGTCAGATCGTTAAGCCAGTTCCCAAAAGGTTGGGTTTAGTGGGTAAAAGTCACCACATAACCACGCAGCCGGCTGCGTGGTATGTGTTACGGCTTGAATGTTTCGCAATGTGTTTCGTGGGTGGTTTTGGGAACCAGAGAACAACCAGACCAAGGGCTGGCTAACCCGATGATCCCAACCAGGAAGTAAACGAAGATAGATTTAGAACTGGGTAGATAAGGTAAGGATACTCACAAGACTGGAGCACTCCCCGTGGTTATGGTGAAGTCTGTATATTTAGGCTGAAGTTCTCGTGTATACACAGATACCACACTGCACTTCGAATGTGTATGGACACGAGCAATTGCACGATAGTCTTACAACTTATTTATTGGTTATTTTTAAACGAGCGGTAACGAACACGTTTTATGCGTGCGCGGCCATCTTGCTTCTTGTTTTCTCGACGAATAGGTGGCGCACCATTCTGAGCAGTGCGTATACGGGGTAGGCGGGAGGATAGGAAACACTTAGGAAAAGGATGTTATATCGGGACTGTTCCGAAGCCTCAACATTCCCTCCCACCTGAAATCACCTAGGGATTTCACAAGACAACCATCGACCCGGCAGCTTTCCAGGTCCCCAGTTGCTCATAGAATATAAATTAATATAAACTAAATAGATATCTGAGCTAAGTTGTGCATTGATAACCTTAACTAAACTACAAAGGAAAATCAAACTTAGTTAATTTAATTTTAAAATTAGAACTTACAATCTAGCTTAATAAAACAATAAAAATAAGATTCAATCAAGAGGAAGAGGGCAGACTTTGACTACTGGTCTTGTAAGTAGGCCTCTTTTGGTCTTTAAGGTCACAACTCGGATAATATTGTCCTTTCCGGGGTGGATTTGGACTACTCGACCTAGGCGCCATTCGTTAGGTGATAGATTAGGTTCAATGATTGAAACGAGTTGACCAATATTAGGATGTTTGTGATCATCCTTAATCCACTTAACCTTTTGTTGAAGCGTATGTAAATAATCACTTTGCCAAATACGCCAAAAACTTTGAGAAAGCTTTTGAAGTAACTGCCAGCGTGTTCTAGGATTCATATCTTCAACGGACGGTTCTGGTAGAGCTACTAAAGGACGTCCTATAATAAAATGACCGGCCGTGAGAACATCAACTTCGCCAGGATCAGACGATAACTGACAAATCGGTCTTGAGTTCAGCATCGCTTCAACTTTAGTTAAAACTGTAGTTAGTTCTTCAAACGTCAGGACTTGTGAGCCTATGACCCTCTTGAGATAATATTTAGTAGATTTTATACCACTTTCAAAAATGCCTCCAAAGTGAGGTGCTGAAGGTGGATTTAATTTCCACGAGATTCCACGAGACGTTAATTGATCAGAAATATCCTGTTTTTTATCTATCAATAATTTAACCACTTCCTCAAGATATCGTTTAGCGCCTACAAAGTTAGTGCCACAATCTGTCACAATATGTTGACATATTCCACGTCGAGACACGAATCTGTCTAGGGCGGCTAGAAACGCTTCTGTAGACAGTTCAGATACGAGTTCTAAATGAACTGCTTTTACAGATAAACAAATGAACAAGCATATGTAAGCCTTACTGACCCGTGCGTTACGTCGTCTGTTTTCTTTTATAAGAAAAGGACCGCCAAAATCAATCCCTACCTGTTGAAAACAGTAACCTTGTTGAGATCTACAAGGTGGCAGGTTGCCCATAGACGGCTGATAGGGTATAGGTTTAACCCGAAAGCAAGTCACACACTTTGTTAAAACAGAACGAATAAGATTTCTAATTCCTAAAATCCAGAACTTGCGAAGAATTAGTGATTGTAACGTGCGAGGTCCACAGTGCAAATACCGTTTATGATAATAGCTAATAATTAATTGAGATAAAATAGATTGTTTCGGTAACAAATATGGATGTTTTGTGTGCTCAGGTAAGTTGAAATTGGTAAGTCGTCCACCCACTCGCATGAGTCCTAGGTTATCAATAAACGGAGACAACTTTTGTAAGTATTTAGGTAGAGGCTTCTGCGATTTTAATTTAGACATCTCTTGATTGAAGCTGCCCCGTTGGACATATTTAATAAGGCTAAGTAGAGAGCACTTTACCTCATTCGCAGTCAAGTGACCTTTGTCGCGTTGGCTTGGTTCTTTGCGCGAATTAGAAATGAAGCGAAAGACCCATGCCAATATTCGCTGTAGTCGCGATAAGGATGAATACCGATTTAATAACACCTTCATAATGTCTTTATCAGATTCCCGAGATTGAGCAATCAGAGTGCGTGTTCTCAACTCTGGCAACTCATCCTGGGGCTTACACCGAATTTGAGCTGGCCAGTGATCTGGACTACTAAGCATCCAATCTGGTCCTGACCACCATCGCTTGCAATTGACCAATTCTGCACACGAGAGACCTCGGCTAGGAAAGTCAGCAGGATTGTCCTGAGTCGAGAAATGCCTCCAGGTAGAAGGTTCAACTGCGTCAGTTATTTTAACTACTCGATGCGCAACAAAAGGTTTCAATTTGTATGGCTCTGTATTGATCCAAGCTAATACAGTTGAGCTATCAGTGTAGGCTACAATATGAGATATATTTATTTTTGAAATGAGTAAAGTTTGCATGTGTTTGAGAGTACGTGATAACAAGAGCGCACCGCACAACTCCAAACGATTAACAGTTAGAGGCTTAATCGGAGCCACTTTAGATTTAGAAATCAAAAGAGAAACTTGGTTTTGATCATCGATACTTGATCGGAGATAGACACAGCACCCATATGCTTTGGTTGATCCATCGCAAAACCCAATCAGCTGGTGTGTAGCTGTTAAATCAATCACGGTTTTACGAGGGATTTTTATCGATTTTATATTAGACAAGTCAGACACAAATGAAACCCAATCGTCACACAGATTGGCGGGTATGATTTCATCCCAAGACAATCCAATACGCCATAAGTTTTGAAGAAGTAGTTTGGCTAAAAGAATAAAAGGTGAAAGCCAACCCAACGGATCATAAATACGAGCAACGTGGGACAGGATTGAACGTTTCGTAAACTCCACATTCACAGGAGAGACGGAGTAAGTGAAATAGTCTTCCGCAGGATCCCATTGAACTCCTAAAACCTTAAGCGTTATTGAACTATCATCAGAAAATGTCTTCGGACACTGACAATGTTCCGTGGGTAACGATCGAAGAAATAAAGGGCTGTTACTGCTCCACTTACGCAAATCTAGCTGAGCACAATTAAGAAGATTGATTAAATCTTCTTTAAGCTGAGAGGCTGCTTCGACTGAGGAAGCACCTGTAGTAATATCGTCCATGTAAGTATGATGCCGAAGAGCTTCAGCTGCATGAGGAAACTGATCACCGTGATCTGCAGCTAACTGATGTAATGTTCGTATCGCTAAGTACGGCGAGCTTTTGACTCCGTATGTGACCGTACGAAGTTCAAATTCTTGAACAGGCAAGGAAGGGGATTCACGCCAAAGTACGTGTTGCCACACTCGATCCTCAGACCTTATCAAGATTTGCCTGTACATCTTAGATATGTCACATGTAAAAACTATATTATGGACCCGAAATCCAGTAATAATGTCAACCAAATCAGCCTGTAACTTCGGTCCAGTGTAAACAATATCATTTAAAGATAGTCCATTAGTCGTCTTGTGACTCGCATTGAATACAACGCGAAGTTTGGTCGTTATGCTTTCTGGACGAATCACACAATGGTGAGGAATGAAATATCTACCAGGGGTAATATCCTTTCCCACTGATTGCATATGATTAAGCTGCTCATATTCACGCATAAAATCGTTATAAAGTGATTTAAGATCTGGTTGTCGGCAAAGTTTTTTCTCAAGATTTATAAACTGCGACAAAGAACTATTATATGAGCTATTATATAGACAGACGACTGCGTCAATAAGATAGGGACTACATATCGACCGTCCGATTCCCTATAAGTTTGAGTGGAATACAGACGTTCGACCTCCTCATCTTCTGGAGCAGGTATATGTTGATGAGGCGGTTCCTCGTCTTCCCAAAATCGTTTCATCATCTTCTCCAATGAATTGGTTAAAGTAATTAACGAAGTGCCAACCGATTTTACCGGACTCTCCACATTGGTGGGTCCTGAGAGAACCCACCCAAAGACGCTATGTGAAGCAGCAGGATAGCCGGGCTCTGGTTGAATGACACGGCCGTCATAGATGTGATGAAATACTTCAGCACCTAGCAATAAATCAACATCAGACGGTTTGTCAAAGTCACGGTCCGCTAATACTAAGTGTTTATAACAGTCTCGAACCGCTAGAGGAATATCAGTGGTTGGCGTTTTAGAAGTAATGCTATCGATGACTATAGGATTAATATCGAATTGTGGGTCATTCGAATCACACGGGCGTATAGAGCATTGAGTCACTCCCTTGACTTGACACACAGACTGTTGTCCAAGTCCAGCCACAGTTGTGGTGCATCGACGTAATTGAAAACCAAGTCTCTTTGAGCATTTCATAGTGATGAAGCAGTCCTGAGCGCCGCTATCGATGAGCGCTCTAACTTGATGGAACGTGCCACTAGAGTCCTGCACACGCACCATGCACGTCCCGAGCAGCACCACGCACGGGCTACGAGCCTCTCCCACGAACGCACTCGTGTTAGTGTGGGCACTACTCGAACCGGTGGTCACCGCGGTCGGTGATCGAACTTGGTTGTTGATGTGTACCAGAGTGTGATGATTACCACTACAGATAAAACATCTCATTTTTGAGACGCATTTATCAAGAGAATGTTTTCGTAAACAGTTAATACATAAATTATTTTGTTTGACAATATTTATTCTAGCACTGGTGTCCAAAGATTGAAAAGTGGGGCACTTATAGATACTGTGTGCTGCGCCACAATAATAGCACTCTAGTGAAGCCAGCTGCTTCGAACTAGTAGGCTTAGACTGAGTAGTGAGCACGGAACGTTTCAGGTTCGGTGCCCGCGGTGAAACATTTTTGATCTGTTTACCGCCTAAAATTTGAGAAGATCGCGCCCTAGTGTCAACACTAGCATTTATTTCTAAAACTTTTACATAGTTTTGAAGAAACTGCATAAGACTTTGAAAAGAAGGAATTTCCGATTTATTTTCAGATTCGAAGCGGTGGCGCGTATCGGAGTCCAGTGCGCGAAACGCTGCGTTAAATAAAATAAAATCGCCTAAGTCATCTAGCTCTAAGGCCTTAAGGGCATTGACTGACTCACAAAGAATATTAGTATATGTTTGTAAATCATTGAAATTAGGAGTTTTTAAATAAGGATAGTTATTTATTTGATCTAAATACGCCACTGCTAAAATGCGCTTATTTTGATAACGCTTAATAAGTTCATTGAATACAAGCTCATAATTATCGGAAGTTAATTTTACCTTCTTTGCGATCCCTAAAGCGGATCCCGATAAACAAGAAATGAGATAGTGAAATTTAGTAATATTCGCGATTGATTTATTATTATGAATTAACGTTACGAAAGTGTCGTAAAATGTTTGCCAATTCTCAATTTTTCCGTCGAACTTCAGAAGCTCAATTTGTGGCAGTCTAGCTTGTACCTTTTCCGCGTCAGGCGTAAAGGTGTAGTTAACGTCAGCGGACGTTGGGCTGCTGCCTCGTTTGCGCTCCGGTAGGGACATCTCCGCGGCAAAACTTAGAACTTCATAGTACATATCATCAAATGCAGACAACGCTTGCATATCTATTTTTTCTTTAGGAAACAGTGCCAGTTTTAACGAATTAATTTTTTCCGTAAGCAACACATATTCATCACGAATGTTCTCTTACTTACTTACTTACTTATCGTCACGCACAATCCCTAACGGGGTAGCCAGAGAGAACAGATCGCCAAGTGTCACGATCCTTACATACCTCTTTCGCTTCTTTCAGGTTCATTAACTTCTTCATACATGCACGTCTAGGTATCCGAGTACTCTTGACCCTCCCCTCTTCGAGCAATTTGCTCACATGGTCTTCGAAAGTTAGTCTCGGTCTACCTCGACACCTTTTAATATTTACTTTCGCTCTATATATTTTCTTCACCATTCGGTCTTCACTCATTCGTTCAACGTGCCCAAACCATTGGAGTACGCCCCTATCAATTTTTGTGATAAGGTCATCTTTCAATCCTGCCATATTGCGAATCTCTTCGTTTCGCTTTCGGTCGGCTATGGTAACGCCACACATTTTACGAAGAGATCGCATCTCCACTGCATTCAACTTGCTTTTATGCTTCTTCTGGCATACCCAGGTTTCGCTGCCATATAACAAAGTCGGTACCAACACTGCGTTATGTATTGCAAGGCGTGCACTTTTCACCACGCCTTGCCTTTTTACTAATGCATTCAGGGCACCATTGACTTTGTTTCCGGCAGCGACACGCCTATCCACATCTAAATCACATCTTCCATCCCGGCTGAAAGCACTCCCCAAGTATACAATTTCATTTACCTGTTCTAGACATTCCTGATTTACCCATATTTCACATTTCGTTCTCTCTTCGTCCTTTTCAAATACCAGAACCTTAGTTTTATTAGCATTCTATTCGAATGTTCTCAATTTTAAGAAATCTAGATTTAAATTGGCTAACTTTAGAAGAACTGGAGTCTTCCCGTATTTGAGTGGGTAAATCGAAAAGAGTTTGAATAGAGCGAAAAACATACTCTCGCTGTGACGTATAAAGTTTAAGTTTCATTTCTTCTTGCGACATGATTATAAAATAACAGCGAAAAATTAAATATGAATGCTAAGTATAATGATTAACGACAGATATTTAAAACAATATTTAAGTTTCTTCAAACTAAATTAACATTCAAATACTGAACTTAATGTTAACGTTTTTTAACCATTTGAATTAGATAACAATTAACAAACGACCCAACATTCATAGATATACAAGCATTCATACCTAAGTGCTATCATTCTAAGACCAAATTGATCATTTCCATAAACTGATTTAGTAATTTTTTCTAGCAATAATTATAAAATACCCTCAAATTATAATAATTTTCAAAGCGTAAGACTATCAATGCACATTCGAATATAATCGGAATAAACTTAGCAATTATAACGCAACCAAATAAGATAAGTCTACAAAGTCTGAGCATTACGAAACACTTCCCGAGCATTCAAGTCTAGCAGGATTATAATTGAAATGAATTAGTTACTTTCAATTATAAGAAAAATAGATTAAATATCAAAGTTTTCCTTAGAAATTGAACTTGATATTATATTTATGAGGAGCGGACTGTATAAAAATAGAAATCCATAGGTACCCGGATCGTATGGACCAGAAATTATGTTACGGCTTGAATGTTTCGCAATGTGTTTCGTGGGTGGTTTTGGGAACCATAGAACAACCAGACCAAGGGCTGGCTAACCCGATGATCCCAACCGGGAAGTAAACGAAGATAGCTTTAGAACTGGGTAGATAAGGTAAGGATACTCACAAGACTGGAGCACTCCTCGTGGTTATGGTGAAGTCTGTATATTTAGGCTGAAGTTCTCGTGTATACACAGATACCACACTGCACTTCGAATGTATATGGACACGAGCAATTGCACGATAGTCTTACAACTTATTTATTGGTTATTTTTAAACGAGCGGTAACGAACACGTTTTATGCGTGCGCGGCCATCTTGCTTCTTGTTTTCTCGACGAATAGGTGGCGCACCATTCTGAGCAGTGCGTATACGGGGTAGGCGGGAGGATAGGAAACACTTAGGAAAAGGATGTTATATCGGGACTGTTCCGAAGCCTCAACAGTATGCTATGAGCATTCCCAACCTCCCTCCCCCGCTTTCCGGAGGGTTGCCCATATTTGCTTCGGGCGCAAAAAAAAAGTGCGCACGCGTAGTCGGTGAGCGGCGGCGGTGTGGAACACAGCTCCGGAACAGCAAAAAGAAACGAGCTGCGGCGTTGAAGAAACGGCTCACAATTGGTCGACGGATACGTGACGATAACGGTGTGTGAAGGCAATGTGGCGCTGAATGATATTTGCGGCTGCTTCTTGTTTTTTTATAAGAACGTCAAATTATCTATATGCAGTCCGCAGTATCTCAGTAGCCGGGGATAGTTAGGAAATAAATGTTTTTTATCTTCGCCTTCCGCGTTATGGTAGCAGCAGAGTATATATTATTTATACCCGTTTAGGGTTGATTAGTCTGGCTGCTACAATGTAATAAATCTTAATATATATAAATTACGTGTCACTTTGTTTGTCTGCGATGAACTCTCAATCTACTTAACCAATTTTAATCAAATTTACACACCGTTTGGCCTAACTTGAGAGATAAAAATGATGAGAGAAAAAAATTGTGGGTCACTCACGGGCAATAAAACTATCCTAGTTTTATTGCCCGTGAGTGGCTTATAATTTTTTTTGAGAAATAAGGATTTTTAATAAGACATGACAAAGGGTCGTCAAAAGGGCAGAACAAAGTCTGCCTGGCAAGCTAGTAGAAATATAATTTACAATGGCATATATATTCCGCAAAAGAGATATGCAGTGAAAATATTAGATTCTCGTTTATTCGACTGATTTGTGGGAGCAGCAGACCTTAAAATTACATCGTATTAAAAGCAAAACCGAATTCACTCTGATGGAAAAAATGTACACATACATATTTGCAAAATATTATTTTGTAGTTTATTTATAAATATGTTAAATAATTCAACTGAAGAATTTTAGATATATTTTTCAGTAGTAACTCGGTTACCCGCTGTAACTATTTGAATGTTTGCAGAAAAAAACTGACAAATTTTTTGTATAAATACCAAAAAGGTAACGGGAAGATTTAAATTTAATTTATCGTACCGCAAGAAATTATTTAAAACAATAACAATAATACTGTGCTGGGCCACAGGTTTCATTTAATTTTTGACAAGGATATGGAGCAAATGCCAGCCGCACTGTTGTCGTCAATTATCTATTCCTACAGTTAAAATAACGATTACTGTAAATCTTCCCTACAGTGGTAGGGGCCCATTTTCAACATTGCTGTGTTACACGCTCTTTTATTACAATAAGGGTGACAAACGAGCACATAGTCCACCTGACGGTAAGTAAATGCTTATAGACTTCTATATACATCCTCGATTGAGAATCAAAACACTGATGCGTCGTCAACCCCGACGACTAAAATGGAAGGTCTCGTTTTTAGAAAAAGAGTATTTTGTTCTCCACTCTCAACTTACGAAACTCAACAGCATTAAGCTACTATTTTATGCTGAAATTTTGTGAGAGCGTCCTTCGTTGTCCGTGCCGACCTATTCGTACTACAATATACAATGTGCATCATGGGTCTACCACGTAAAATAGCTTTTAAAAGTAGAAACTTTGCTGTTATTCCTTTATATACTTCTTTATCAGCCCGTAAAAGTCCACTACTGGGCGCAAGCCTTTCCAATTGTGATGAGGATTTGCCTCAACCGTCACACGACAACAGTCGACTCGCACCTTTGACGCTCCTGCCCGTCTCCGGTCCAAGTACTTCTTGTGTAACGAGATGGTTACACAGCTATTATTTGGAGCCTATAAGATTTTACTGTCATTTCAATTAGTCACCTCTTATGACATCCACGGTATAAATTAGGGTGATGGATTCTCTTATGCCGCCACTACACTTCAATTTGTTTTTGAAAAAAAGGCGACTGTTTATCCTATAGACTGAATATTATTGACTAAATTGCGCAAGAAAAATAATATGTATTAATTTCGTAAAATTACCACATTGATCCGCTCTGACAAGCAAGAAATCACGCAATGACCATCGCCCTGTATACTGATTTATCAGCTCTGCACTTACTCACACGTCTGCTCAGTGTGATGATCATATGCTCAGATCAGTATACGTAAATCTTCCGAGTAATGCGTCTAAGCTGATGCATTCTTAGAAAAGCATATTTCAAGCTAGCTTAGACTTAAAAAATCTTTTATGATGCTGATACAAATTTTACTAGTAAGTAATTTAAAGCAAATGTACATACAAAATTTGCGTAAAGTGCATTAAGCAGCAAATTCAATTTCCCATTAAGAAGCTTTTATGCCTTCGTCTACAATACCATCCGCAAAGGCAATAAACATAGGATAACGACCTTTGTGCTCACTTATAAAGAGAAATATCCACGATACAATCTGCCTAACGTAAGTGAAAATGTTGTTTCTTCACGAGAAAAGCAACCAACAGATATTTATAAATAAGTATCGTAAATTGGGACATATTTTAGTAAATCTGTTGTGGGTATTTAAAAAGTTCTAAGTAGAGACCATCAGGCAACGTGTGCGCTATATATTTTAAGAGCCTACCATTCTGGTGGTTAGTCCTTATGGAATGAAGATGGAATGCTTCACAAACTATATACTGGCTCTTTGTCTGCTCTAATATGCGTATTTTATACAACATTTTTTATTCATAACACAACCTCTTGATTTCCTGGCTCCCGAGCAAGTAAATAGTGTTGTGGGTGACAATGTGTGTTTGTCATGCATGCCAAATGCCCCACTTGGCTATACACTTGGCACTAAGATTCTTCTCTACCTAAGAAAAAAGCGTTTGGAGGTAAGTGCAATATAGTAGTATTCCTGGGATCCAAAAGCGACCCCCTGGGTTGTCTATAGGTAGGTCTATAGCACTAAGGAGAAATTTAGAACGTTTAACCTAAAACTATTGAAGGTTTAGAGGTAGCGACGGAGACTGTAACCCTAGGTATCTGTGAAGCCTTCGAGGACAGTTGTCCCGTCAAAATCAAGACCTTAACACGAAAAGTTCTTTTGTGGCACACAAAGCTAAAAGAGCTAAGGGGAAAGACCAGTTAACTATTCAAAGGGGCAAAAAATCTAAAGTGGCATATTTACAGGGCAGCAGAATAATTAGGAAAGCGAAGAGAGCAGCGTGGAGGAAGCTATACGAGGAAGTTGAGTCCTTGCCTCGCGGTGCAAGACTACACAAAATGCTGATCCAGCTTCTTAAAATGCCTGACGGTAACTTCACTACATTAATTTACAAAATATTAATTTAGAACTTGAAAGTTTAAACGTGTTTCTTGGAATTTTAATTGAAAGCATGTATTGATGAACTAGGATTTTGCAATATTTGAAGTTCTAGGCAGTCGAATTACCAAACGGAGTAATTTATAATTTTGAGTTGTAATCAGGAATGTGGTGTTGCCAATCTTCTTTTGCAGTTTTCCTCTGTCGCCTCTTATGACACTCACGGACTGTTTCGTGGTAGTAGATATTATTTCAACGCCAGTACACGGTTAAATTAGTATTTATTGGATATCATCTAGGGAAATATTCACCCATTTTCTTTTCACTAATGTTGTAATGTTATTGTATTGAAAGTGAGATTTCATCATTTATGTAACTTTCAAGCTAGTATCAACTCTGTTCAATAAGATTAAAGATTTTCATTGCAATTTCGTGTAAATGATATCATAATTTTGAAGGAAAGCATAAATATAATATCGTTGTGGCAATATGGTGACGCTCAAGCTGTAACCGTATATTATTTACTTCTATTATTCTTTGTACAAATAGGTAGAATAAATGATAAATGCGCACAGTAAGCTTAGTGGTATGTGGACACAGATGAGCTGTCACACCTGAGGACTAAGATGGAATGCCTGGCTACCGTAAAAAGCTATCATAACGTAAATATGGATGCGTATGATAACATAACTCCCAACCAACTGTAAAAGTCTGAATTTGTTTTCAATAATGAATATTGTAGAATAAGCATTCTTTCTATTATTACGAAATCCACTTATTACGAAAACCTTGCACGTAATTTCTTTGATTTAGTCTTTACTCTTCGATTATAGTAAATGTTTGTTATTAATCGAAGATATTTACTTTATTAAGACTAGAAAGTTAGTTTTAAAATAAGAACATAACACGAATAAAAAATTTTTGCAAAATTACTTTGTTGGGTATTTATTTAACCCGACACACATGTCTACGATGACAAAAATTATTTGTAAAGTCTACAAATGATGTTCGGATCTGTCTGTTTGTCACTTCGATATTTATATGTATACAAAACGACTCTAACATTCAGACGACATTTTATTATAAGGGAGAGAGGAGGCTGATAAGGCTTATTTAAAAAAGTAGTTTTGTCTGATTAATTCTGAACTATGCTAAAAAGAAAAATTGTGAAAAATCGCACGATGTTGGACAGCCAAGAACTTATACAGAATTTTGTCGCGATCATACCTTAGACGCTGCCTTTCGTTTTCGGTATAGGTAATTTTCATCTCGTATAAATGACTTGGTACACCGCCATGTTCGAAAGGCACTAATGTAATTAACGTAGTGATTGATTCTTTACTCCACAATTACACATAATAATATTATTTCTTTTAATTTTGTCAAAAGTCATTGATAACGGGATGGCGATAAATATTTAAGATTGTATAAATAACTGAACATTACACAATGTGAAAATTTTATCATACTCAACTAAAACTCGAATTTGATTTCGATTTATTTTCATATTATTAAAAATAGTAACTTAACACAATAATACTCTGTTGGATTTCATAATTTAATTAATTTATATTTGGCCCAAACATTGTTAATTTTCATTTAGTATTTGTGCCGTTATTTATTAAAATGATACGGTATGAATGTAGTAACAATTTCATAATTGAATGAATGTAAATTAATTTACGGAATTTATCGCGTTAAATTGAAATTAAAATCAATTTCAATAGTGTTAGATAAATACAGTCAAGTTGCTTACATAATAGTTTTAAATATCCTACTTTGTGTATCGCGGCATTTTTTAGTATTGTGTCATTATTTCTTTATCTCATTTTTATCCATAACACTAATAACAGAATTTGTTAGAATAATTTTAGTAATCGTCAAAATCAATATTGTTTGTAAATACCATTACGTTGAAAATTAATAATCTCTCAGAAATGCGAGTAGGCAAGTGCCCATCAGTGGGACTTTTGTAAGTTGTAATTTAAATTCTATGTTAAATATAATTTAAAATATTTAAAATATAAATTGTTAAAATATGTTAAATAGCCACCGTTTTAACGTCAAAAAGTGAATACCAGTGTGTGTTAAATGGGTAATCCACCGCTTTTCCCGGAATTACAGATGATTACTATTAGTTAGATAGCATACTTAGTTCTGCAGAGTATGGTGTAAAAATGATTAGATGTCATCTTTAAAATAGTTGGATTAGTTTATTGTAGTTATTTTCATAACATAAAGTCTTATGAAATCTTGTTTTTGGATAAAGCGACTAACTCTTAAACTTTCTTCATTTTGCAAAGGATAGTCATAAGAGTAATTTGTAACCTAAATTCGAAGCAGTATCTTAGAGAAAACATTAAAAAATTTAATTAACTTTGGCTTCTGAGTATATTCACATAATAATAACCAACCACCACAGCAGAAGCAGCTGCTGCATGGATAAAATTTTCCTGGTGGACCCTTATCGTACCGGGCGTAGGGGCGGGGGTCGTATACGCCTGCTGAGGACAAAGATATCTTTTCCCGGCGCTCCCGAACCCCTGGTGTGATCCATACCACACCTTTCCCTTTGCCGATTTTTATTACTCAGATATTCAGGAGTTTTCCCATTATGCGCTTAGGATGGTAATATATCTGTTAAATACACTATATATTATTTATACTCTAAGCTTAAATTACTTTCATCAATTATTTCGTAATATAGTCAATCTTTAATTGGGGGCTTTAACTGCAAGAAACTTTAAAAGGTCAACCGGTTAAACTGTAATTTAGAGTTAAACTGTTTTAAGTCAAAATGGCCATTCTTACAACAGCTGTTGTCTTATATATGGGTTCTTATTCTTCGTCGGGCTCGTGCTGAATGGTGATTTTAACTAAATAAATAATTTTAAAATGACTAATAACGATTAAAAAATCGCTTTTATAGATATTTTAGAAATTTGAAATAAATTTAATATTTTAATGACTTTTTAAACTTTACGCATATTATATTGCGCGGATTTTTTTCACATTTAATGACAATACATTTTTATTATTATTTTTAATTATAATTAATTCCAATAAAATCCGTAGGTTTGGTTAGATATTATACGATTTTCATTATTTTAACTTTAACTTTAGTTATGATACACTATGTAATAAGAATAAGGGAAAATAATTTTAAAACAATAAATTGAGTAAAATGACGATTAACAGATCCCTACCTAGAAGTTTGATATTCACTCGCTATCTACACAAGCTAAAACATAGTTTCAATAATAATTGATACTATATTTTACCTTGATGTAGAAAAGTAATTACTTAATAACTTATCTACATCAATAATCTATTAAAACTTTTTGTATTTATAGACATATTCATATGCCATTTCTTGAACAAAACACCTAAAATAATGAACGATATGCCAAATATTGATTTTTACCACATTTAAAAATAATCGAACTATAACTAATCGGGTATTGTTTTGTCATCGATTTAGCCAGAGGTTTAATGAATATAATCAATTTATAAGCAGTCTAAGTTATATTCGGTGTATGTGTGTATTTTATGAGTATTATATTTATATAATTTATTTAGGTAGTTTTGTATACCAGAGGCGCGGGGGTGAAATACCGCCAACTTCCTGACTCCGTGCTGTGCTGTAAATTACGTGACAACAACCTAATATTTTATTTACATTTAAAAAAAAGAAATAAACGAGCAGTTCACCTGACGGTATATGGATGCTGTGGCTCTTAGACGTATACATACGTCACGTACGTTATACATACGTCTTCGATAAGATTTAAAATTAGGACGCGTTTCCAATCCTGAGGATTAAGATCGAATGCCCCGTTTCCAGTAAAAAGGCGCTGCGGTTTTCTACACTCAGCATACGAAACGGAGCATTAAGCTGCTATTTTACGCTGGCATTTCTGAGAGCATGGTTCTTCCCCCGGTCGAGTTGGTCTATTGCTGTTACAACCGTAACATAATTGCAGCGTGACTCTACCACGTGTAAAACTATGAGCATGCTTACTGTTGCCAAGGCCTCATTTATTTTATTTATTTTATTTTTTCTTTATTTATTATAGGACAACACAACAGATTACATCACGACTTAAAGCTATAACTTACAAAAAGAATGGTGTGATACAAGACATAATCCTTATACGTGTTATCACGGCATGCCAAGATTGAGAAACAAACATTTTAAATAAAATTGCTTAAACTAACAGACTCACAATTCCAACAAATCAAGAACTATAAATATAATGAATATCAATCGACGGGGATGTCCTTGAGAATGTCTTTCAAAACATTTCTAAAGCGAACCAGGCTAGAGTTGAAGATGTCAAAGTTGGTAAAGCGAAGGCTATAATCCTCATAAAGTCGACATAACCTTGATAGGGGTTGATTTCGAGAGATATTATTTCGCGATAGGGGTATGTCAAATATTTTTTTCATAGGTCTACGTGGGTTGTGTTTTATGTTAAAATTTAACAGTTCCAAGGCCTCGGGGCTATCCAGTTCCGAGTGTATTATTCTGTGTAGGTTTACTAAGTCCAATTCGTCGCGATGGAGGTGAACCGGAGTCTTCTATTGTTGCCAGTACGTAAGCTTAATAAGCGCAAAAATTTGGATTGGATCGATTTAATGCGCTCAGAATGCACTGCATAGTATGGATTCCATATAATTGAGCAATATTCTAAATTACTTCGAACCAGACTGTTATACAACAAAATTAAACTTTGTGGGTTCCTGAAGTGCCTGCTCTGTCTAGTAACGAAACCTAGTACCTGGTTAGATTTTTTGGCTATGAGATCGTAATGTTGGCGAAAACTAAGCTGTTCGTCAAACACGACCCCGAGATCCCTAATAGACGACACACGAGATAGAGTTTGTTGTTCTAAGATGTAATTGTTTAATACCTTGTTTTTTTTAAGTGTGTAGGTGATGACAAAGCATTTTTTGACATTAAGGAACATGTTATTTTCTCTGCACCAATTAGACAAGCTGTTTAAGTCTTCCTGTATGATGCGAGTGTCGTCAGCTCCACCAATTCTATTGAAAATTTTTAGGTCGTCAGCGTATAACAGGCAAGGGGACTGAATTTTCTCAATGAGGTCATTAATGAAGGTCACAAAAAGTAAGGGGCCCAAATGGGATCCTTGTGGAATACCGGACTTAATGAGGATTTCTTCTGATGTGTACCCCTTGACGGTCACGAGCTGACTCCTGTTCTTCAAGTAGGACTCGAGCCAACGCAACAGACTGCCATGTATACCATGTGACTCGAGTTTCTTACATAAAATTGCGTGATCCACTTTATCGAATGCTTTTTTAAATCGGTATATATGGCATCTACCTGACCACGGTTGTTAAAAGCATCGCACATGTAGGTTTTGAGGTTAATAAGGTTACCGACTGTCGATCTCCTTTTGATGAATCCATGCTGCTTATTTGATATAAGAGGTTTTAAATGAAAATAGAGGTGATCAAATACTACTGATTCAAATAATTTGGATACTGCTTACAAAATGCTTATTGGTCTATAATTTTCACAGTTGTCTCGGTCACCAGATTTAAATATGGGGACAACGTTAGCTTTTTTCCAGCGAGAAGGGAAAACACCGCTATTCAGTGATTTATTAAATATTAGCACAAGCGGGTGACACAGTTCATCTGCGCATACCCGCAGGAATATAGGTGGTATGCCGTCAGGGCCGGCTCCCTTGTTGGAGTCAAGATGCCTCAGTTTTGTTAATATTTCGTTCTCGGTGAGTACGATTTTAGTAAGAAGGCTATTTGTTTGACTACAACAGACGGATACACCCGATCCACGGCTATGATCTTCGAATACTGATCCAAAAAATTCTGAAAACAGATCGCAGATTTCCTTACCACCAGCAGCCGTTGTTTCACCAAATGTCATTGAGTCGGGAATACTCGAGTTGTTGCGTCTTTTGCTGTTAATGTAACTCCAAAACGACTTAACGTCTTTTTTCAAACCATTTTCGATAGATCTGATGTATTTATTGTAACAACAGTTTATGAGTTTTTTACGTCTAGCTCGAAGGAGAAAGAATGTGTCGTAATCTCGTGGGTTTTTGTATTTTTTGTAGCGCACGTGGTATTTGTTTTTTTCCCGCATACAACGACGCAAGCCAGGACTGAACCAGCATTTATAGAAATTTTGCCGCTTTGACTCATTGACCTTTAGAGGTTTATAATTAAAGGAATTTGAGTCTTGAAAATCGATCCGTAAGGCAGGGTGATGTTTATCCTGTTTTAATAAGGTCTTTTCGTTGGTGATGGTCATATTTCCAGAAGTGCTAAGAGCAAGATCTAGTATCTTATTGTTATTATTGGGGATGGGGTTGAACTGTGACAGATCACAGAGTGCCACAGTATCTAACAACAGTTCGCTCTTATAGTCCATCTCATTGCAGCTAGCTGTCATACTGACATCGTTTGACAGGATCCATGAGACATTGGGTACATTAAAGTCGCCAAATAATGCAAAACAATTCCGTTCATTTGAATTTAGGATAATGTTTTGAAGATTTGAAAAGAAGTTTGACAGGTCATTTTTATTAAGATATGGAGGCAGATAGCAAACGCATACATTAATTGTCTGACCATTAATATTAGGTGGCAATATGCTAATCCAGACATCCACTAGTTCGCTTTCCCAGGAGACCTGTCTGACAGCAGAGTATTGTTTTTTAACTGCTACGAGGACACCGCCTCCATCGTCTTTATTATACTTTTTAATACAAGTGGTATCGCGATCTCTACGGAAGACATTATATTGCTCGTCAAACAGTTCCCCGAGAAGCATCGAAATCAGAAGCATCGAAATTTGTTTCAGTTAGACATATCAAATTGTAATTAGAGTTCAGAAAATTTTTATAAAGACTATCTATTTTACTTCTAGCTCTATTGAGATTTTGATAATATATGTACATTCTTAAAAATATGTAAAAAGATACCAAATAAATGCTTCGAGCTTAATCAGATTACAAAAAGAAAAAATAAAATGAAAGAAATACATAAATTAGACTACTCTATACAGGGTTATTAGGCGACAGCTTTGATAAATAACTAGTGTCTCTTATAAGTATAGCAGGGGATTCTTCATTTTTACGAACATAGACACGACCGTATTTTACCCAGACAAATTTGTAGTGGTTAATTTTAGACCATTGTCTTGCCGCGGCGTGTACTGCCTTGCATCCAGTTGATAGGTGTTCCGATATGTAGATATTGTATTTTTCGCCAGCCAAGCCCATGTGAGATGAGTTTAGCGGACACAACTTGTTTGCTTTATTGAATCTTCGTACTGCAGAGATGATAGTGTCGCGGTGATGTTCCGAGTGCAGCGTCGCAATAATATTGCGGGGACGGTCTGACGCAGGGTTCATCTTTGCAACACGGCGGATAGATTTTATGTCTGACTCAGCAATAGGGCAATTTATAACCTCACACAATTTCATCAACCCATACAATAAATTTTCCGATCGTTTTTCGGGTACCGACTGAATTTCAATGTTGCAGTTTCTTGAGGATTTGTCTAAGACCTGCAGAGTTTTATTCATTTGGGATAATTCGGATTGTAGTTGCACATTTTCATCTTCAAGCTTGCGGACCTTGTCTGACAACGTCTTAAGTTCAGCTTTTACGTCCCTTTGCTCCTCGGCAAGAAAATCTGTCGTTACGGTGAACTCGGATTTTAGTTTGGCTATTTGATCACTAACTTCATTCCTTATTATTCTGGTTAAAGATGCTTGAAAGCTTTCCAGCTTAGTATCCAACTTAAGATCCAGAAGTCTCGAGAATTGGTCCAATGTGATACTCGCAGCGGGAGTACATACGGATGACGTGGGTGTATTTTCAACTGTGTCCATGACTGGTCGATTAATTTCAACAGTGTTTTCACTAATCGTAAGGTCCTCGCAGGACATGCTAGATTCATCCATGTTTTCTAGTTATTTCCGAACAGGCGTATTGCAGTTGTTTCCCTTTCGCCTAGTTACGTTGATGCAAAGTGGACATATCCAGGACCTTCTCAGTTCGCCCAGGTTAGCCTTGTAATAAGATTGAGTTATGTTCAGGCATATATAATGATAATTTGTCATACACTTTATACATCGGAGTAGTTCCTCGCCAGTAATTCGATTACGACACGCTTCACAATTCATAGTGATAAAAGTTCGCTTCAATAGTATATTATTCGCTTGAACAAGAACCGTTTATTCATCATGCATATAGTTCACAGTTCAAAGATTGTTTTGATGTATGATTTTAATGCTTACAAACACTATTACAGTACCTATTCAACGATAACTTAGGAGCGTGACTAAACTATACACTTCTCTGACTACTCAACATATTAAGTTTGAATACAAATTAAAACGCAAAACACTCACAAAAAGTCAAATTGTGCAGGTTAGATACGATCCTGCGACCTCAAATGACCATCTCGACTGCGTAGCCAACACGCCATCTCTACTACTTACTATGTTTACCAAAATAGTAGTTCTATTACAAACAAATACGAAACGACAGATTCGTTCGTTATGAGCGTTTTGCATATGTTTGAAAATTTTTCTTCAACCGTCACTTTAAAACACAAATATAAAGTTTTTAAGTTTCTAAAGTATTTATTGTTTTATATTTCTGTTTTTATTTGTGTTACAGTTTATCAATGGATATATAATATGTATTTCGTATTATTTTGGGATAAAATAGCACATATCGGTTTTATTGCTGTGGGTAGCTCACCGTAAGATTCACAATAATGCAGTCTAATTTGCGTATTATATGACTTGATAACACTCTCACAAACGTATTGAACAGTTTTCTCCACTTTTTTGGTAAATCTAACACGATACAGTTGAATAACTATTTTTAAGCAATTAAATTACGGGAGCACAATGTTCACATGACGTTCACGTAACTTTCTCGGCTTTACTCTATATATTTTATTGTAAAGAGTAATCAATGCACAATGATTTTTGCAATTTTATTTTCTCAGATATATCTGAGAACCTTATTATTATAAGGTTTTCTTAATATGCAAATGACGATAAAATATAATTGAGATTTTTTGGCATGCTTAATAAAACATAGTTTAATACAAAAACACAATTTATTTGATAAATAATAATAACTTGGTTATATTCATGGTTGATGTAATATAAGTTTAAAAGCAATTTAATGAAATATATTGAAATATATAGAATCACAACTTTCTCTGAGTAACATATGTATACTTTCACTTTTATATTTATTTATTTTCTATTTGAAAAAGTGCAGCTGTACAAGAATTTCAATTTAACTTATAATAAGTAATGTAACTTTTCGAGTTGAGCCGCTGATAAATTTTCCAAAGTTTTACTCAATTTTGATGTGAAATTATTTATTAATTATAACTTTATTCCGTAATTTAATTCGTAAATCGCCATTACAACCTTTTTCGTATTTTTTTTTGACATTATATGCTAGTGTCTCACTATCCGCTCGAAGGACCATATATTTGCCCAAAATCCTGATCCTGGATACGACAGGAGCTCTTGGATGAGGAATATAATAAATTGATATAGTTGAATTTCAAAAATGAAAATCCTGACTTTAATTATTAAAACTACTGAACAGATTTCTATTAAATTTTGTGTTTAGGTAGTTAGGGACCCGGGGCTACTTATAGGCCACTGTTTATCCGATTATGGAACTTCAAAAAGGAGGGTTACGTGTTTTCATTTAGAATATTATGTAAATAATGCATTTACGATTCCAGGACAATTTTTCCTTCATAAAAACACATCGTAAGATCTGGTCAATATAAAACGGTGTTGCTTTACGTATGATATTTATGTGATTCTAATAAACAAACTTGTGTGTTTCTGAAACCTAATATTACCAATATAGACCTGGCAACATATAACGCACGCACCCTGAGGACCGACGAGAAGATACTGGAGTTGGAAGAAGAGGTAGAAAAATTGCGCTGGCATATTATTGGGTTATCCGAGGTCCGAAGAGAGGGGGAGGACACGGTAATCCTCGAGTCCGGCAACTTGTTCTATCACCGGGAGGGCGATCATCTGTCCCAAGGAGGTGTCGGATTTATCGTCCATAAGTCTCTAGTCAACAACGTTGTAAAGATTGGGAGTAGTCAACGAGGGTCGCGTACTCAGAATCACCAAACGGTATTCGCTGAAGGTCATACAGGTTTACGCACCAACCTCGGCACATCCCGATGAGGAGGTGGAGGAAATGTATGAGGATATTTCCAGAGCCATGCATTCCTCCAAAATCCACTACACGGTGTTGATGGGAGACTTCAACGCAAAACTAGGCACAAGAGAAAGCGGTGAGCTGAAGTTAGGGAAATTTTGAGTAGGGCAACGGAACCGTAGGGGCCAGCAGCTGGAGAAGAAGGGACTCTTTATGATAAACTCTTTCTTCCAGAAGCAGCCCCACAGGAAGTGGACCTGGTCGAGCACCGACAGTTCGACAAAAAATGAGATCGACTTCATTATGACGACCAGACACCAACTGTTCAGTGATGTCTCAGTGATCGCAAGGGTGAAAACTGGCAGCGATCATCGAATGGTTAGAGGCACACTGAACCTAAACGTTAAGTTGGAGAGGTCCCGTCTAATGAAGTCAACGCTCCGCCCCCCTCGTGCTCTAATCCAGAATCCCGAAACCTTTCAGCTCGAGTTACGTAACCGCTTTCAGTGCCTAGAAGATTGCAATGCAGTGGACGATATGAATGACAAGCTCGTGGAAATTGTTCACGCGGTCGGAGCTAAGTTCTGCAAGATCGGCCGCAGAAGAACACAAAAGCTCTTCGATCACACTCTTAATCTCATGGCTGTTAGACGGGAGATGAGGCTGCAATCGTCAACAGATTTGGCAGCATACAGGCAACTGAACAGACAAATCTCCAAATGCATGCGGCGAGACTTACGCAAATTTAATACTGCTCGTATTGAAGAAGCGATTGAGCGGAACCAGGGCTCCAAAGTCTTTGCCAGAGATCTGTCTGCCAGTAAAAGCCAACTGTCAAAGATGAAGACTGAGTGTGGCAGCATCGTTTCCGGGATACCTGGGATTCTGAGTGAGATTGAGAGGTTCTATGGGCAGCTGTACACATCATCGTTGGAGCCACACGCAAGTGTGAGTAACGATCAAAAAGCGGGTTTTATCCGACACTATTCCGATGATATCCCGGACGTCAGTATGAGCGAGATTAGAATGGCTCTCCAGCACCTTAAAAATGGCAAGTCCCCGGGCAAGGATGGAATTACAGTGGAGCTTCTGAAAGCGGGTAGAAAACCGGTACTTGAAGTCCTTCAGAGGCTCTTTAATTCCGTCCTCCACGGTGGCACTACTCCGGAGGCGTGGAGCAGAAGTGCGGTGGTCTTTTTCTTCAAGAAAGGTGACAACGCCCTCTTGAAGAACTACAGACCGATATTCCTTCTGAGCCGCGTCTACGTGCTGTTTTCGAGGGTCATTACGAATCGTCTCGCACGCAGACTCGACGACTTCCAGCCTTCCGAACAGGCCGGTTTCCGAAAAAGCTTTAGTACCATAGACCACATACATACCCTTCGGCAAATTGTACAGAAGTTCGAAGAGTACAATCTGCCACTTTGCCTGGCGTATGTGGCGTTTGATTCCGTCGAAATTTGGGCGGTGCTACAGTCTCTTCAGCGGTGCCAAGTTGACTGTCGGTATATCGAAGTGCTGAAGTGTTTGTACAGAAGAGCTACGATGGCTATCCGAGTACAGAACCAGAGTACGAAACCTATCCAACTGCAGAGAGGTGTAAGACAGGGTGACGTTATTTCCCCGAAACTCTTCACCGCTGCATTGGAAGACCTTTTCAAGCTACCTGACTGGAAAGGATACGGTATTAACATCAATGGTGAGTACATCACTCACCTTCGATTTGCCGACGATATAGTCTTTATGGCAGAATCGCTGGAGGACTTAAGTACTATTCTTAATGACCTCAATAGTGCCACCCAACGGATAGGTCTTAAGATGAACATGACAAAACAAAGATTATGTTTAATGTCCATGTTACACTTATGCCGGTAGTTGTTGGGAGCACTAAGCTCAAAGTTGTTGACGAGTACGTTTACCTGGGACAAATAGTCCGGCTAGGTAAGTCCAACTTCGTCCGAGAGGTCAATCGACGGATTCAACTCGGCTGGGCAGCGTTCGGGAAATTACGACGCATCATCTCGTCAGGTATACCTCAAAACCTGAAAACTAAGTTGTACAACCAGTGCGTGTTGCCAGTGATGACATATGGAACTGAGACGTGGTCCTTCACTGCTGGCAGTATGAGGATGCTCAAAGTCGCTCAGCTAGCTATGGAGAGGGCTATGCTCGGAGTTTCTCTGCGTGATAAACTTAGAAATGAGGATATCCGCAGTAGAACCAGAGTGTCCGACATAGCTCAACGGATTAGTAACCTGAAGTAGCAATGGGCCGGCCATATAGCTCGAAGAACCGATAACCGATGGGGAAGAAAGGTTCTCGAGTGGCAGCCTCGTACCGGTAGACGAAGTTGTAGGGCGACCCCCCACTAGATGGAGTGACGACTTGGTAAGACATGCAGGAAGTCGATGGATGCAGGTGGCTCAGGACCGTGCTTTGTGGCATACCTTGGGGGAGGCCTATGTTCAGCGGTGGATTTGTGAAGGGCTGTAATGATGATGATGATGATGAGACACAAATACCGACGTGTCTCTACAAGTGATCTAGGCTTGCTAATTTACGTACGAAATAGTATTGTCGATGTTTCTAAATTCAAGCCCACGCGAGCGAAGCCGCGAGTAAAAAGCTAGTCCTGAATATTTAACCTTGTCATCGCGCAATAGAATATACTTCTAACTGTATTTGAATTTTCGATGTTAAAATGAGGAAGTTTCAGTACCTGTGGTATAAAAGAACTTGTGGTTAATACCGCAAAAGGTCAGTGTCACAAAAGGTTGGTGGTCAAAGGTTAAAAATCGTGTCTACTTCATGCAGATTATAAAATGGTAACAAACTCAATTATTTGTTATCAAATTATTGAGTTGTTATTATTTACATTCCGGAAGGATAATTTTCACAAAATTTAGTATTTGTAGGAGAGAGGTGGTCCATGCTGAATAAGTAGTCGCAGAGATTTAAGGAACACTATTTATTTAATTTAATTATAAATTGCACTATTACAATTAAAGATAATAATCAATTCTATATTACTTATCTGCGCGCGTCTAGGATAAGCTACAACCTAGTACAACTAGTGCACCGAGTCACGTCAGAGCCGAGACTGCCGATCCGTCGCTGCGCGTTCGTTTTATACCCGTTGCAAAGCAAGTCGAGTAGTGGGGCGGTGGGGGAAAGCGTGCGGCGCGCCGGTGGCGTGATCGGTGCACGTGCTGTTTACAGTTAACAGCTGTGCCGGCGTACGACGACGCTGTCGTTATGCCGTCACGGCCATTCTGACATGCGGACGTCCTCGTACGCAGCAACAGAATCACTATCGTTCTGAAACAGTAGACATCGCTCGACTATCCTGACGAAAACATAAATTTTTACAAATTCGGCAATATATTCTGGTCCGGTCTATAATGACCCTGCAGATATTAATAATCAGCTCTGGTCCGGTCTACATCGACCCTTCAGGCAATTAGTATTGGACCGGTTCCTCTGAACCCTGCAACACTAATCAGTTTTGGTCCGGCAACATGCCCTTCAAAACTTTTTTTTTTTTTTGTAACTTTTATCATTGGACCGGCTAAGCCCTACAATGATAATTTTCTAGATACATGTTAATTACCATCATTAGCTCTATGGATATCAGCTTGTGTTACTATAATTGTAGGTTCAGAATAAACAGACATGGTATCTTCAGAATCAATTGAAATTGTACGTGAGCTAGTAGTATGATAGTCGTCATTTTCTGCAGTTAATGTACTAGAGCCAGCAGTATCAGTTTCAGAGGTATTATCAAGTTGGGCATAGATTTCATGATCATTAATATCCCCTTGCTGTAGTTCTTCGTTATCTTCACTACAGTTTTCAATAATATCTAGGCAAGCAGAGGGGCCACGGGGCACCTCTCTTAAGTTTTCATAGGAATATTTAAAAATTCGATTTGACCCATTGATATGTTTTAATTCATAGCGATCATTAGTCAAGACAGCAGTAATTTTAAAAGGACCTTTGTACTTCCTATCTAGTTTGGTCTGATGTCTTTCTTCGGATTTCACGAACACGTAATCACCTATAGAAAATGGTTTAATTTTGGCTTTACCTTTGTTGAAGCGAATGGAGTCTGCTTGTGATAATTTAATGATATTATCTGACGCGCTTGCTCTAATGTTATCAAGGTCTAATCTGTGTTTTTCATTGTCTGGGAAAGAAGTAGCTATTTTAGATAACCCTAAAGAATTACCTTGAATTCCAAACATTAGTTCGATAGGTGTAAAACCGGTCACCCTACAACGTGTGCTATTGAGGGCTAATTGAATTTCACCTATCTGATCCTGCCACGAGCTATCAGAATCGCATTCTATTATCGTGAGCAGGCTTTTAAGAGTTCGCATCACTCTTTCGACCTGGCCATTAGCTCTACTGGAACCAGTTGCAATTAGATGTAAATGAATGTTATGATCTTTACAAAAATCTTTAAAATCTGAATTGTCATATGAACGTCCACGATCAGCAATTATACTTTTGGGGGCACCAAAAAGATTTACCAAATTTTTCAGTGCTTTAATAGCATGACAAGAATTTAACGAAGTAGTATGTTCCAAAATTACAAATTTTGTAAAAGCATCTATAGCAACAGAGCAATATTGTTTTAAATCGCTTTTACCACTTAGTTTGCCAGACAAATCTAGATGAATGGTATGCCATGGAATAGCTGGTTTTGGGATTGGGTGTAATTGTACTTGTTGAGCACCCGAAGGTCCCTTAGATGCTTTGCATATTACGCAGGAATCGATATATTTTTTAACATATTTTGCCATATTCGGAAACCAGTAGAGATCATACAATTTATCGAGAGTTTTTTCGTAGCCAAGATGTTTTATTTCATTATGAACATGGCCGATTAGGGTCCATGTTAATGATCTAGGAACAATGGGTAACCATTTTGAAATTTTGCCCCGTTCAATTTTTCGAAAGAGAACGCCCTGTCTAATATCGTACGTGTGTGATATTTCAGTCGGATAATCACTGGACTTTAATTTTGAAATGGTATCTGCGATCTCAGAATCACGTTGTTGTTCTACAAAAAGCCATCCCTTTTCCAGCTCTGTAAGATTAACGATCTTTGGTGTTTGATTGACACTTGGAGATAGATCGTCATGAGCAAAATTACGTGAAAAAAAATCGGCATGAGCCATATTTCTACCTTCTTTATAAACTATATTGAAATCATAGGACTGCAGTATAGCCCACCATCTATGTACTCTGGGCATCAAGTCTTTCTTTGAGTGAGAAGCTTTTAGAGAACTGCAGTCAGTAAAAACTGTAAATTTACGACCGTACAAATAGTGCCGAAAATGCTCTACAGCCTTAACTACCGCCAAAGTTTCGAGCTCGTATGAGTGATAACGACTCTCTGCACCAGTTGTTCGGTGGCTAAAGTAAGCAATCACGTGAGGTAAATGATTTACTTTTTGTATCAGAACTGCGCCGTAACCTTCGCTTCTCGCGTCTGTGTGAAGTTCTATGGGAAGCTTTGGATTAAATATTTTAAGAACAGGCTCGGTTGTCAAATAAGTGATTATAGTTTTTAGAACTTTATTGTGATCGGGGGTCCATGATATTTTCCCTTTCCCTGCGGCAGTCAAAGGGTAAAGAGGTTTTAGTAATTTAGAGAAATTGGGAATGAATTTACGGAAATAAGAGGCCAAGCCAATCAACTGTCTTACTTGGGTAACAGTGCTTGGGGTTGGCAATTTTTGCAAAGCTTCTATTTTCCGATGATTTGGTCTAACTTCTCCAGAAGAAATCGTATATCCCAAATATTCGATCTTCTTTTTCATAAATGAACATTTATCAAACTTGAAAGAAAACCCTGAATTAGAAAGTGTTTCTAGTAATTTGTCTAGCCTCGCTAAACCTTCACTGACCGTTTCCGATACAGAGAGTACGTCATCCATGTAAACTAGGATTCTGTCATCGTCGAGGGGCTTAAGTGCGGAATTGATGGCTCTTTGAAAGACTTGTGGGGCATTTCGAAGCCCAAAAGGCATAGTTAGATATTCGAACTGACCGATTGGAGTAACAAAAGCAGTTTTCTCTACTGAGTCTTCATGAACTTTGATCTGATTAAACCCCGAGGCCATATCTATACTTGAAAAGTAATTTGCTCCGTGTAGCTTATCTATTTGGTCACTAATCAATGGAAGTGGGTAGCTATCAGAACGCGTATTTTTATTCAACTCGCGATAATCAACACACAAACGATCACTACCATCTTTTTTTTTTTACCAACAAGGTGGGACTTGCAAAGGGTGAAGAACTTTCTCGGATGATATTTGCATCGAGAAGTTCTTTGACTTTATTATTAACGATTTCTAACTCCATAGGGGATATTCTATAAGGTCGCCTATGAGCTATTTTGCTTGGGTCAATAAGTTGAATTTTTAACTCGCCTGTGGTAACCTGCGTGGTTGGTAGCTGGCTAATAAAATTGTTGGAATACTTATTTAAAATACTTATAAGCTTTTCTTTGTCGGAGCCTGTTAAGTCAGTATCAATAGTTTGTAGTCCATTGTTCAGCTTTGTACAGAAATTTGTTATCTTGGGCTTGAAAAAATGTAATGAGTTACTATTAATTTCCACAGAAACTTCATTTTGCAATATATCACGTCCTAACAAAACCTCTTCGTTTGTACATTCGTCCGGTAATACGTGAAAAGTGACATTTAAAGGCAAACCCTGAATGCAAACCAAGCATCTTACTTGCAAAGGAGATATAATGCTTTTGACCCCTATACCCTTTAATAGAATCTGATCATGAAACCTATCACCCTCAAGGTGATCACTTTTACTTTGTTTAATGAGACTACATTCTGAACCAGAGTCAAAAATAAACGACAATTTCATACCACTAGTTTCCAGGGTACCGCGAGCTGCCTTGGAGCACAGGTTGACTTGCTTGCTGCTCGATGGGGCGTCTTCTTTCTTGATAAGTCGCTTAGGACAGTTGCTGGCTATGTGGCTGGTGTCATGGCAGATGTAGCAGGATGTCATAGCCTTCCTTTGCTCGGGTTTATGCGATACAGAGATATTTTTATTAGTGAAACGATGTTTGTCACGACATTCGAAACCGCGGTGTCCAACTCTTCCACAGAAGTGGCAACTACCCTTAAACATTGTGGACGTTCGAATCTTCTTGGGTTCTATTTCTGATGCGACGGACTCGTCACTGCACCTTTTAAGTGAAATTCCCCGCAAGATACGAAAAAGTTGATGCTTATCGTTTACGACAACTGAATTCAATTCACGACGAATTTTGTCGTCACATTGGGATAAAACAGAGATCACAAAACCAGTGATAACGTGTTCGGGTAAGTTGGCATCAGGGATTCTTTCAATCAGCTGCCATAAACGCAAGCCGGCCTCAGCGGGACTATCTTTATTACAAATGCGAAACTTAATTATTTGATCGAAATGATCTTGCATCATCATAGGTTTACAAAAATTTGAGATAAGCATTTCCTTAATGGTGGGCCAAGAAATTTTGTCAGGTTGTATTTTTGTAAGGCAGGTAGCAGCACGCCCCTTAAGGGAATGAGTTAGTGCAATGATAAGGTCGACACCTTCTAATTTTCTTTTTTCTATGATCATTTCGCTTAATGCGCACCAGTTGCTGATATCAGACTCTGGGATATCGGGGTCGAAAGATACCAAAGCTGTCGGTATGGTAGATGAAGAGTTTTGTTGGGAATTTATGCTATCAGCCATTTTTTTGAACATTGTTTCCATTCCAGAGAAGAAAGAGATTGGTGGTTGTGCCAAAACATTATGGTGTGAGGGTGGATCTGATCCCACTTCTGATGTAGGAGAGAGGTGGTCCATGCTGAATAAGTAGTCGCAGAGATTTAAGGAACACTATTTATTTAATTTAATTATAAATTGCACTATTACAATTAAAGATAATAATCAATTCTATATTAATTATCTGCGCGCGTCTAGGATAAGCTACAACCTAGTACAACTAGTGCACCGAGTCACGTCAGAGCCGAGACTGCCGATCCGTTTTTTTTTTTTGCGCCCGAAGCAAATATGGGCAACCCTCCGAAAAGCGGGGGAAGGAGGCGGTGAATGCTCATAGCATACCACGCAGCCGGCTGCGTGGTTATGTGGAGACTTTTACCCACTAAACACCGCCTTTTAGGAAATGGCTTAACGATCTGACTAGAGATCTCTAAGCCGTATACGAACGCGACCCTCCTTGGCAGAAAGGAGGGCGCAAGCAGCGAAAAGCCGCTTAGAAGAGTGCCTAACTAAGGCAGATTAATGGATGTGTTATGGAGGCTCGGCCTGAGCCGCCAGGAGGCAGTTCAGGTCAGCCGAAAGCTTGTTGGGGGGTCCGAGAGAGAGTTTCTCGGTCTGCGCACACTATAGCGAGTGTGAATAGGGGCTGCATAGGCAGCTGTCTCACGAATGAGATGATTTGGGTGGGACTCTGAGGCTTTGAAGAATCTCTCAGAGAGTGATTTAAGAAACTGTTGGATTGTTGGGAGCTCTAAGTCTCGATGTAGGTCAGCATTACGGACATAATAGGGCGAGTTAGTGGCCCTACGACAGAATAGATTTTGAACTATTTGAAGTTCATTTATAGCTTTGGGCTTAGCATGTGCGAAAATGGGGGCCGCGTAGGTCATGACAGGTCGTATGCAGACCTTATATAGGGTTCGCTTGTTGCGGAGGGACATTTTACTGTGTCTGCCCAACATGCTGTTGAGCCTACCCATGTAAAAGCGTGCGGTGCGAGTAACTTTCTTGATATGGGGCTCGAAAGTGAGCCTTGCATCAAGGGTGACGCCTAGGTATTTGGCTTTAGTTTGCCATGGGACAGGGGTTCCTAACATCCTGATTGGCGGAGTGGTGGTGAGACGGCGTCGTTTATATTCGAAGCAAACGGCGGAGCTTTTCTCCGGGTTTACGTCGATACGCCATTTTTGGAACCAAGCTCCTAAGTCGCTTACTGACTTTTGAATCTTGTTCCGAATCTGTGGTAGTGAGTTGCCTTTGGAGTAAAGGGCTGTGTCGTCTGCAAAGAGGGCTAGTTTGACACCATTCGACGGGATAGGGATGTCGTTGGTGAATAGTATGTATAGGAGGGGAGCAAGCACAGAGCCTTGAGGAACACCGGCTTTTATTTGACGGGTAGAGGATAGCGTGCCTTCGTGTCTAAAACGAAAGGTACGATCCTTCAGATAGGAGGCTACAAGGCGAACGAGACGGTCTGGGAGGCCTAAGTCGTACAGTTTGTAGATGAGGCCCTCGTGCCAGACTCTGTCGAATGCCTTGGCAATGTCAAAGAAGACCGCAATGGTTTTTTGACGGCGAGGGTAAAAACCGCTGAGGATGAATTCTACTATGCGGTGAACTTGTTGGGGGCACGAGTGTTTGGCTCGAAACCTGAATTGTTGTGGGATGACAAGAGGGTCGCCGTCTGTGGGAAACAAATGGCGCCTCAAGCGCACGAGAATGACTCGTTCGAAAAGTTTGCCCATGGCCTTGAGGAGGCTGATGGGACGGTGATTGGAGGGGAGGTGGAGAGGTTTGCCTGGCTTGGGAATGCCAATGACAGTTGCCTCTTTCCAAGAGGTGGGAAAGTAACTGAATTCGAAGCAGGCGTTAAAGATAATGGCCAGTAAGGCGATTACCTGCTCCGGGAAGTGTTTGAGGGCTTGGTTGGAGATACCATCCGCACCCGGTGCTTTTTTGGGCTTAAGTCCTTTGATGGTAGATGAAATCTCATCTTTGGACACAGTGATAGGGTCAGAGGCGGTAGGGGGCGAGTTCCTGCGTCGGACCTCGTCCTCCACTAGTTGAATATGTAGGGGGTCAGTGGGTTGTGAGCTAGGAGAGCATTGAGCGGCAACGCTGTCCGCGAAGCACTCAGCCTTTTCTTCATCTTCGAAGGCAATGGAGCCGTCGGGACGAAACAGAGGGGGAGTATGGGTTATAGCGTCTATCCGGAGGGCTCTCGCCATCCGGTAGTACGCTGTGTGAGAGGGAGAGATTTTCTCCATGAGATTGCCTTTTTCGTGGTCTGTGTAGTCTTGGAGGCGGTAACGCAGTTTGCGTTGAAGGCGGTGGGCTGCGAGTCTATATTCGGGAGTGGGATAGCGTGCAGCTCTACGGAGGGCAGCTTTTTTGGCTTTTAACAGGTTGCTAATATCTAGGGGAAGACTAGTTTTAGCAACCGGGACAACTTTTTCATTCTCTTTAAGAGAGGATGTTATAAGTGAGGTGAGATTTTCGACCGCGGTGTCTATTTTCCCCGCACTGTCGAAGGCGTCGGAAGAAAGGGTTATGGGAGGGTCCGGAGAGTCTATAGCCGAGGCTAGAGACTTCTTGAAGCCCTTCCAGTCGGTGTAGGTTTTAGAAGTGGGAGTTGGAGATGGCTGATGGCCAAGAAGGAGGGATACAGGACGGTGGTCGGATCCTAGATCGTCGAGAGGCTCGATTGCTCTAAGGTTAAGGGAAACTCCTTTAACTAGAGCAAAGTCTAGCACATCAGGAGCGTAGGTAACAATGTCGGGATAGTGGGTGGCAGTGAGGGGGCTATAGACAGTCAGGTCGAGAGACTGAGTGATATTGAGCAGCACCCTGCCACTACTTGTAGTAGTGCGGCAGGCCCATTCAGTATGCTTGGAGTTAAAGTCTCCAAACATAATGACTGAGTCGCCTAATGCAAGGATGGCTTCGAAGTCACTCTTGACGGGGAGGGTTCCGCTAGGGATATAGCAAGAGGCTATAATGATTGACTGGTGTCCAGTCATGGCTAGTCTAGTGATAGTGGCTTCCATACTGGTAAGCGAAGGAGTAGATATGTGGGAGCAATGAAGGGACTTTTTGTGATAGATGGCAGTGCCGCCGCCTTTGCGGTCGGGTCTATCGTTACGTATGAGTGAATAATTATTAATAGTAAGGCCTTTAGAGACCTTGGGGCTGAGATGGGTCTCTTGTAGGAGTAGGAGATCGGCTTCGCGATCTCGTAGAAAAAGCCTAAGCTCTGGGAGGTTATTTCGCAGACCGCGGATATTGAATGAAACAAGCGACAAACCCTTCGGTTTGATACGACCGTGAGATATTGCAGGAGCAGAGGGCTCCGGCATATTTTAATTACAAGGACCTTAGAAGGTTGATGTGCTCAGTAAGAGCAAGGAGACGGCCCTGAGGGGACTGAGCTGTGCTCAGTTTACCCGCAAGAATAAGAATTTCGTCTAGATTGATCCTATTGAGTGTGTTATACACTAGGTTTAGGGACTCTACTACTGAGTCTGTCTGTTTTTTTGGGTCGGCGGAGGGCCGCGGGATATTTGATTCCTTTTGGAACCAGGGGTTTATTGGAAGTGGCGCTGGCTGAGAGAGCGGAAGGCTCATAAGGGGCCGAGGAGGGCCCTGAGGTGGCCGATAGGGGCCCTGTGGGGGCCGATAGATGCCCTGTGTGGGCTGAGATTAGCCCTGAGGGGGCTGAGGTAGGGGCTGGCCCTGGCTGGGCTTGCGGCTTACAAGAGCCGGGACGGTTCGGTCATTGACCTGTGGTGGAGCTTTGCGGCTCGGAGGTGGGCGAGGGGCGCGAGGGCAACCTCTATAATTGGCCGGATGGCCTGTTTGTCCGCAGAGGACACATGAGGGTGGGGATTCGGCGTTTTTGGGCCGTGGGCACTCTTTCGAGTGATGGGGTTCTAGGCACTTAATGCACCTGGGTGGAGCTGAGCAGTTGGCTGCCGCGTGTCCATAAAGTTGGCAGCGGTGGCACTGCGCTGGGTAACCGCGCCGGTGAGGGGCTTCGACCTTAACACGCGACAGGCCGCACACAGTGCGTACCTCGCGGAAAATGGCCTTCGCCTCCGGCACATTGGTGAGAACGAGGAGGGCGAGGTTAAACCTTTCGCCCCTGCTGCTGTGCATTTTATGCACACCTTCAATAGGGAAGCCTTGGGATTTAAGGTCTTCCAGAGTGTCTTCGTTTGCGAGTTCATAGGGAACTCCGCGGAGGACTGCCTTTACTTTCCTTTCTTCGGCGAGGGCGTATGTGTGGTGGGACACACGCTCGGCCGTGAATAGGCGGGTTATGTTACGGAAGTCTTCTATAGACGCCGGAATAATTTTGATGGCCTCGCCGACATTAGTGGCTTGGTCATATTTGAAACCCTTATCGTAGAGGGTTTTGGACAGTTGAGTAAATTTCGCCTTGTCTCTGAGAAAGACAGGGGGCGGGACTTGGTTTTTGGCCAGTTCGGGAGCGCAGCGGGTTGCTGGCTTGGCGGTATTGTCTTTCGACTGTGAGGTGGCAGCGTTTGGGGCTGCGGAAGTAGGGGCAACGATGGGAGCTGCGGAGGTAGAGGCAGCGGCGGAGGGAGTGTGGGCGGCGGCGGCCGCTGAGGCGGGGGGAGTGCGAGAAGTGGCAGCGCGTTTCGGGCCGCGCTTTGATTTCACTAACGTGAATTCGGCTTGGGAGTCGGTTATGGTTCCTTCAGAGTCGGAAGAATCCGAGGAGCCGGTGGAGCTGAGGGCGGTCCTCTTCCGGGAGGAGCCGATCCGTCGCTGCGCGTTCGTTTTATACCCGTTGCAAAGCAAGTCGAGTAGTGGGGCGGTGGGGGAAAGCGTGCGGCGCGCCGGTGGCGTGATCGGTGCACGTGCTGTTTACAGTTAACAGCTGTGCCGGCGTACGACGACGCTGTCGTTATGCCGTCATATTCATTAAAATTACAAAAATCACTTCCAATAAAAAAATATTGTTACTTATTGTGAGAGAGATAAACAAATATAAAAATATTGTGAGAGAGTAAGAGGTAGGTTTGCCAGATCTTAAAATCGAAAAGCCGGTCAGACCTGAATGGGCTTTATAACAAAATGTCCGAGCTTACTTGGACATTTTGTTATAAAGCCCATTACTTTTTTCCAATTCAAATTTCAAACCCGTCTTCAGGATAAGCTACCTAAACTTTTGGTACGCCCACGTCCCATTCCGAACTCCCTTCAACATTTGAGCACAATGATTAACTTTAAATATAATTTATTGCAAGTGATTTTAGTAACTTTAATCAATAAGGTTTGTAAAAATCATCCTTCCGGAATAACAACAGTAATAACTCAGTAATTTTACTACAAAAAATTGAGTTTATTACTGTTTTAGAATGTGCATATGAAGTAGGCATAGCTTAAGGTATTTGCCACCCTAGGCACCATACGTTTTTTATACCACGGGTGCTCAAACTTCGTCATTGTAAAATAGAAAATTCAAGTTTTATATTTTTATATACGCATATAAAAAGAAAACAGTTACAGCTACAAATATTTTGTTAGGACATCTCCATTGTAGGGAGAATCAACCATAATCGACTCGAATGGCAGGCTAATTATCGATTACAGTAACGAGATTTATCTGGTAGCGATCTGCCCCGGCTTGGCACGTTTGATTTCTGGATTTCGACAACAACCCCACCTACCCGGTACGAATGTGAATCTATACGATCTAGACATTCATTCAAACACACACAAAAATTTCATCAAATTCGGTGAAGTCGTTTTTGAGAATTCAGACAGCAATTATTTTTATGTATTTGCTTCTTACGACATACACGGTATGAAATGTGGTATTGGATCCTGTTACGCCCCCACCACACTAGCAACTATGTTATAAGTACATTATATGATACGGTCAAATAATTTACGGCTACAGCCTATATGTCGTAATGCTGGACACAGGCAGCCTTTAATTTTTAAGAGGGTTGAATGAATACCATACTATTAAAGTACAACATAAAATACGGAGATACAAAAAACATGTAATAAAATAACATAATAAAGAGAAACGTTTTTACGTGGTAGAGCCATGCTGCAGTTATATTAGTAGTAATAGTTGTAACACGAAAGGATCGGCTTGACCGGGGAAGGACCACGCTCTCACAGAATACCAGCGTCAAATAGTAGCTTAATGCTGCTGTGTTTCGTGTGGTGAGTGTGGAGAACCGAAGACCCTTTTTACTGGAAGCATCTAAGTCGTCACGGATGACAACGCGTCTGCATTTTGATTCGTAATCGAGGATGAATGTAGATGTCTATGGGCCGCAGCAACCGCTTGCTATCGGGTGGACTGTGTGCTTGTGCGTTTGTCATCCTATCATATAAAAAAAGAAACAGAAAAGCAAATTAAGTATAGGTACAATATAACGGCCTTAACGCTAAAGCGATTTCTTCCAGGCAACAAATGGCGTAAAGAAATATAGCTACATATACAATAAGGTACGTGGTGCAATATAAATTTACATACTATACAAATAAAATACAATAAATATGTTTAAAATACTAATTCTTATGATAAATGTAATAATTTTTATATAGGCACACATAAATAAATATATAAATGAATAAATAAAAATTACCAAGTATTTTGTTATGGTCTCTTCCGTATTAGTCCGGTGCGTTTAGTGGACTTTAAATATATCCTGAAAATTGATTAAAACTAATTTAATGGATTTTAACGCGTTTTACTAGCCTGATTTAAGATCTTAGCGCTTCCTCGAAGCGCTAGGAATGAAATTATGATCTCTGCATCTCTTCAAGAAATTTAAAGCTGTTATGTATCTTGCGCGCTTGGTCTTTAGATCTTCTAATCGGCGTATTTTTTTGCTATTTCCAGCCCGTACCGGTTTACATAATGATTTCTTATATTTACGCGAACACTAGTAGATAAAAAAGTAGTTTTAATCAATATGTAGTGTTTGCGTAAATATAAATCACTATCCCGAAAATATTAAATGTTATGTCACTATGTTTACCTTCACCGCCAAAAACGTGTCAAATCAACGTTTAAAATACCAATTAACAATTTCGTTGGTGCCGGCGGGACCTGTTTACGGCAAGCCCCTGAGCTACTACGGCTATTATGGTCAAGGAAGTGTAAATAAATAAATGAATAAATTTCTGTGGAATTACTAACGAAGCACTTTAGTAGAAAATATGAATGTTTTCTTTGTAAACATTTTCAGCATAAGCTTTATGAGCAACAAAATAGAAAATCTGGCTCCAAGAACTAAAGGCGTGACTTGAACACTGATGGCGCATCCATGGCGCTTTCCATTGAAAATCTGCGGGCATTGGCCAAATTTACAATTTCTTCTCTTTATGGCTGTTTTTAATTTGTTCTTTAATTTAAAATAACAAATGTTTGAAAAGAGCTTGAAGCCATATTAATAGTTGTCATATCCAAAATTGTTATTAATAATCCAGACTTTTATAGTTACTAATGTAGGTAGTTTTGTAATTAATCAATTATAACAACACCAATGTTAAGTTTTTGCTATTGCCTTAAAACTTAGTCGACAAATTGTTTTGATTTTTTTAAGCTATTGCATAGCTTCTATCGCGGGCCTTGAGTGCGGGAAAATCCAGAAATTTCGTAACGAAAAACACCTCACGCTCTCCGACGGGCACGGAGGTGTGGCTTGAAGGCCGTGCATTGTCTAACGATGGTCTAACGTCGTTTCTTTTCCTCAGTCTTTGTTGTCTTTGTCGAAGAGTTTTGAAATTTTGAATATGAATGAACAAAGTGCATTTATTAAGGCTGCTCTCTCGCAAAAAGCTTGAAAAAAGCGTGCAGATGAATCAACTTTTCGTCGACACTTACAGAGAAATTACATATGAAAAAATAGCTAGTAATCTACATGATCTGATACGTAATTTGGTTTAGCCATAATTTTTCTATCGGTGTCACATAATAAATAAAAAATACCCAAATTACCTCCAAATCGTTGAGATGAAACCACTTTACCCCTTCATTGTTTATCAAAGGAATATAAAAAAAATATCTACTGCTTTGCAATACAAAATAAAATAATTTGGTTTGGTTACTTTTTAGAAATATATATTATTTTTATGATAATAAATTAAAAATGCGTCCCGATTAAATACTACGTCTATATCACCCCCGCATTCGTCCACAAATTCAGTGCGGGGCGCATCGTGTTGCTAGGTGGACGTACGCCGCGTTGCGAGAGCTCAGCACTACGAAATAAAATCGTAAAATATTACTGCAAAAATTTAATTTTGTTAATAGTGGAGTAGGTTTTTTCTGATTCTTGTTTAATAGTGTTTTATAGTTATATTAATTGTACAGTTTTATTAATGTTTAAGTTTAGTTTGTAAAACATGGGAAATAAGCAGAAACGATTGAAGAGAGGTCTAAAAAAATATTACAAACAAAAGGGTATACATTTATCAAGGTAAGTTTTAAGTTTTATCTACATATTTCATAATATTAGACAGGTGCTGTTTATAAAATACCTATATTACTATGATTTCGCCACTCTGTGACAAGACAAAGCGCGGAAAACGCAAGTGGTGGCAAGGCGCGGGCCGCGTCGTCGCATGCTGGTAGCGCATGTCTGAGAAATTAAAAAATATATATTTCGAAGAAATGTGAAGTTCGTCAACACGCATTGAGGCAACGTGGCGGACATTTCCTTGCCTTAAAACCCTCTCCGAAATTAGAGGAGGCCTGTGCCCAGCTGTGGGACGTATATAGGCTGTAACTTTACTTTTTTTTACTTTTATAAATATGTTATTTTACCGACGAAAATTTTAAAGAAAAATAAATAATAAGCAACTGACAACCTTCTAGGTCCCTAGGTGACTTGCGAGATGTCAGTGCAACAAAACAAAACGGCCCAGAAAAACAGACTTTCCAACTGACAGCTAAATCAGCACGCAACAATTTCATTGGTGCCAGTGGGGATCGAACCCGGGTTGCTCCCGTACTGTGATACCTATAACGAGCGCTAACCATGTGAGCTACCACGGCTCTCAACGACATCGTTCCGTTCGTGTGCAGCGCTGAAGATAGCAGAGTAAAAAATTAGAGATTGTGGTGTTTGAAGTTTGTCATCTGTGAGAGTGAATTTTATCTGTGTACTCTGTAACAAATAACTATATAGAAAAAAATCTGAAAATGATATTTCGCCATTTTTGCTTGTGTACTGGTTAGGAACTCGATCAAAAATTTGATAATTTTTCTGTTTTTATACGTTATTTCTAATGTTATTTTACATCAAATTAATTGTGAAGATATTTTCTTTAGGAAATATGTTTCATTACGACGATTCAAAAACGTTTACATATAATAATTTACCTCGAAATTCACTCTAGGCGATTATCGTTTATTGATTATAATAGAGCGTGCCATTTGAATTTAAAGACAATTAATTGGACAATAAATAATAAGTGACAAATCTTGCCGTGGAGCGTGGAACTGAGTAGTTGCGCGTCTTGTTAATATAATTGCCGTACGGCCGCCCTGACGTAAGTACTGCGCGAATCTGAGTTTTTTGCGACGCGGTCCGGTGATACAGTATTTTTTACAAATAGTGAGTTCGTTATAACGCGGGTTCGGTTAAATCTGGTTGAATTTGATTGGATTAACCTAAGTAACTTGAATTAATATCAAAGAAAAAGAAATACTGCATAAATAAAATAAATAAATAATTATAATTGCATAAGTTGATACAAAATGCTATGCAATAGCTTTACCGCGGCCGGCCGTCCCCGAGTGCCACACGTCTTTTTTTCATTGTTAAACAAAATACCTGCAGATCTATAAAAGTGGTTTTTGGGTCAATAGTTTGATCAAAAACAACTATAAGCTTATGTTTTCAGTTAAACGTGTTCTGAGTATCATGCTGCTGATTGGAATTAGGGTTTAAGTCCCGGGATGTCTCGTGGCTCGAAGTCCCGGGACTTTTCGTAATTTTATATTGTCGCGAGTCCCGGTACTTTCAGGTCGAGACTCGAGATGAGAGAAGATTGTCGAAATTGTTATGTTATCATGTTTATTTTGTAATAATTGAAGGAGTCCAGCGCCATCTGTTAGTTAAATTACAAAAGAAGTTTCAGTTATTTGGAGCAACCGGAAAACGTACAGAAAGTTCGGAACTACTGTATGAATCCTTAAACACAATCAAACCGACATCTGTTGAAAACAAGGATGTGGGTTCTCCTTGTGAAACTTGTGAAACCAAAAAGAAACGAACAATGCAATTATTAAGACTGAAATAACGTTTAAGTAATTAAGATAAATTATGTTTTTCTTAATAACATTTATAAATGTTGATTTTTACAAAAAATTGCCTTTTATTAAAATTTCATCAATCAATTTAAAATTCTTCAAAAAAGGCTCACTTCTCTTGAAAATCTTTTTTCTTAAAAGTCGAAGTTCCGGGAATTCTCGGGACTATGATAGTAGACTGTCTCGTGTCCCGGGACTTAAAAATTGACGGAAATTCCTAAAACCTAATTGGAATCTACCTACTCCCTCGGAGCGCGAAAATGTTTAAATTAAAAATGAAGAACTATTAATTTTACTAATGAAAATTCTTATGACATTAAGGTGAAGTGGGCGCTAAAAGCAGATTTTTAACGCTTTATAGGTACGCAGAAAATCAATTTATTGTAATTAAAAACTACGAATTCACTTTTTTTAAATTCACTAAGAGATTTGAAGATTTTTCTTTGTGAACTATGGTGGCCAAAGCACGATTGACACATTTTGCCTCGATAGAAAAAGATTGCAAATTTTCTCAAAATCTACAATTTTAGGTACGTCTAAGTGACAAAGCATTTTCATCCGAATTCAATGAAATCAATTTCAATTAAATTCAGGCTTGTGTTCACCAGTAAATACGTGAGTGAATTATGGGTTCATTTTTCAATAAAAGAGTATATTATATCATTTTAAAACGAAATATCAAATAAATATTGTGCGATTAAATAGCGCGCGACCAAACATTCCTGCCAGTCGTCATTCTGTATATATTAATCTGCTCTATGTAGTTGTCCGAAGCGCGGTGTATAGAGCACCCGTGTACAGCATTACGCACTGCCGCTGTTGTCGTATAACTTATCAATATATTTAAAAAATATTACTAACCGTGGTATGCCATTGACAGGTAGTGAAAAATTAGGCATCCGAACCGGTTTGGATGCCTTCCTTAGTACTAGTATACACTCAAACGGTGAGCTAGTAGCAAGTAATAAACATGTAGTTATAGGTACAAAGTATGTTTATAATACAAACGGATAAGTAAAAATTTGTTATTGGTATGAGTAAAGTGACCATTTATTTTTTCCTTAAAGTGGGACACCTTTAAATTATTATAGATTTAACACTTTTAACTGCCTTCTTGGTCAAACGGTTGTAAACGCAATTACTGATCATGTAGCTCCGGTTTCGAAACCTGAATCTGGCCAAGAATCATTTATTGGGTTTTTGTGTCACAAAATTCTCAGTAGCAGCCCGGAATATTGATTTCTAACTTATTGAAGTTGGCGGAGTTTCACCACCGTGCCTCCGGAAGGACGTAAAGTCGTTGGTACTTCGCCTGATCTCGCTCCCGTCGTCTCGCATTACCGTTCCATCGGACTATAAGAGTAGGGGAGTAGGGTAGACCTGTGCTTGCGCATATAGTTGGGCAATATAATCCTGTCCTGCGCAGATGGCTATACTCCGATGAGAATGGCCGCCGTTACCAAATTTCATTTCCTTTCCTTTCCTTCCTTTATTATAGTTTTAAAAATAAAACACACAGTATTTGTTTGAATATTTTAATCATCAAAAGTGAGTGAGAAATTAGAATCATACAAAATCTGGCTGCTGGCTTTCTGTTTTTTTCTGAACAGCAAATAAATACTAATTGGAAATACTTATGTTATTTAATAATTTATTGTAGATTAATTAAAAATTGTCACTTTAAGTTCAAAAGTGAAGGTTTTCAGAATAATCACGTAAGGCCATGCTGGCAAACCTGATAAGCACGGTGTCACATTAATGGCACAGGTGACAGAGTTTGCATGACGCTACGCTTTTGTTTGTCAAAGCGGGACATTTTTACGTATTTTAGGGACTACGGGACAAAAACCTTTAGATCGCGACCGTCCCGTCTAAAGTGGGACGTATGGTCACGTTAGATGTGAGAGAACTCGTATGTAAAAGATATACTTGAGCACTGACTTGGTGTCTGCGCTGGGGGCCGCGGGTTCGAATCCCACGCAGAAAAACTATGGTCTTTTTTATTTATGTATTTTCATTATTTTTATTATTATTATTTATTGTATGGCTTACAAATAATTGTTTCGGATCTGGATCTTAGTCCTTGTATAATTTATGTTTATAAACTAACTTACAAACTAAGGATGGTGTTAATGAAGTGTAAGGGAAATGAAAATATTATTATGCTAGGAGATTTTAATGGAAGGGTTGGGGTGAGGAGGCTTGGTTATGAAAGGATATTGGGAACGTTTGGTGATGAAAGTATAAATGAGAATGGTGAAAGTCTCCTCACCGTATGTATAGAAAAGAATCTTTTTGTGACGAACACTTGCTTTCGCCACAAGAGGATTCGCATGTTTACTTGGGAAAGTGGTGACGATAGAAGCATGATGGATTTAATAATTGTGGATGAAAGATTGAGGGGCGCAGTGGTGGATACAAGGGTTTACCGGGGTTCTAACGTAGGAACGGATCATTATTTGGTTTTATGCCGAATTAATGCTCTATTCAGGCGTTGGCGCCATCGATCATCTGTGTCTACCACTGCGTTACAGCGTATTATAACAGAAAGGTTACAAGATGAAGGTGAGAAAACAAGTTCAAATATAGACTGAAAGAAAATATAAGTGGTTTGGATGAATTATGTACGAAGGAGTTAGACTTGGAGAATGTATGGCAAAATGTAAAGAAAGGTTTAGAGGATGCAGCTACCGAAGTATGTGGTGTTAGTAAGAGAAAGAATGAAAGGAAAAATAATACGTTATGGTGGGATGATGAGGTACGTATGGAAGTTGAAGCAAAGAAGAGAGCATGGCTAGATTTACTAGCAACAAAGGCTGGTAATTGTAGCGGTACGAGTGATGATATTGAAAGAAAAAAGGCAGTCTTTAGACATCTTAATAAGAGAGTAAAAGAAGTAGTTGAAAGAAAAAAGCAAGAAAGAACGGATAAGAATGATAGAAGAATATCGGATAATTTCCAGGCAAATATTAAAATGTTCTGGAAACTTGTAAGAACTGCCACGGGACATTCGAAACAGCCTATGATGAATGCTACAAGAGACGAGAATGGCTATATTCTGAATGATGAAGTTTTGAGTTTAGAGAGATGGAAGGAATACTTTGAAAGCGTGTTTATGAGTGAGGAGACAACGTGTGTACTAAGTGAAGTAGAAATTCCGAAAGAAGAGGAAAGAGGTGGCGAGATAAGTATAGATGAAATAATGGAAGCAATGAAAAGCATGAAAGCAGGTAAGGCTGCCGGATATGATAGAGTTGCACTCGAAATGCTAAGGGCAGGAGAGGAAGTGGTGGCAGGCCTGATGCACACCTTGTTCAATTTATGCTAGGAACCGAAGCGGGTACCGGTAGACCGGTGCAAATCCGTGATAGTCCCAGTATATAAAGGAAAAGGGTCGCAGCAGGACTGTAAAAACTACCGTGGCATCAGCCTTCTTAGCATTGTGGGAAAACTGTATGCTAAGGTACTAATTGAAAGGGTCATGAAAGAAACTAATGGCAACATTTGGGATGTGCAAGCGGGATTTAGAAAGGGAATGGGATGTACAGATCAAGTCTTTTCCATGCGCATGATCGGGGAGAAGTTTTTGGCCAAAAACCAAAAGATTTTTTGTGCGTTCATGGACTTGGAAAAGGCCTATGACAGAGTGAATAGGGATGTGTTATGGCAAACACTGAACTCATTTGGGTTGAGCGCTAGCTTGATACAGGCATTGGAGTCCCTTTATAGGGACTCTAGTGCTTGTGTTAGGATCAACGGGGCCTACTCACAGGCACAACACACAACAGCAGCACACACAGCAGCTACGCACAGACAGGGCTGTGTGGCTTCCCCGTGGCTGTTCAACCTATTTACGGACAGTTGTTTGCAAAATTTGAAAGTTGAAGAATGCGGATTAAGAATGGGTGAGTTAACCGTCAAATGCCTTTTGTACGCCGATGATCAAGTTATCCTTGCGTCGTCGGCGGCCGAGTTGCAAATGATGGTTACATTAATGAACAGATCATTAAAAGAAAGGGGTATGAAAGTGAACACAAGTAAGACGAATGTTATGGTTTTTGAAAGAGAAGAAAGTAAAACGATTTGTGAAATAACAATAGTAGGGGAGTTGATCGAGCAAGTATATGAATTTGTATATTTGGGCTGCGTATTTAGCAGGGATGGGAGATATGATAAGGATATAGAACGACGAGTGAATGCGGGAAACAGAGTAAATGGGGCCTTGCACTCTATTGTGAAGAGTCAAAATGTGTCGAAAAAGGCACGTATGGCAATTTACAATGCTGTGTTGGTCCCTACTTTAACGTATGGTAGTGAAAGTTGGGTGTGGCAGAAGAAGCACGAGAGTAGAATAAACGCAGTAGAAATGCGGTCGTTAAGGAGTGTGTTAGGGCTGAATCTGAATGACAGGGTAAGAAATTGTGTAATAATAGAAGAGTGTGGTTTGCAAGATGATGTTGTGACCAGGATTAAGAAAGGTATGCTTCGGTGGTTTGGTCATGTGGAAAGAATGAATGAGGAAAGAGTGACAAAGAAAATTTATGTTGCAGAAGTGAATGGCAGAGTCGGAAAGGGACGTCCTAGGCGAAAATTTGTCGACCAAATTGGCGATTTATTGAAAACGGGCCAAATTAGGAGTACCCTTAACCGACGAGCATGTATGCGGAGGTGTATGGATGTGAAGGAGGCGAGATAGGTGTGTCAGGATCGTGCTAAATAGAAGTCTGTAGTCTCTGCCTACCCCTCTGGGTGACAGGGGTGAGTGTTTATGTATTTATCTATGTAAACTATAGGCATCATTATTTTATTTAGACGTCGTCGTCCAAGACGCCTGAAATAAACATTTATAAAAAATAAGTGTTTGTTGTGACTTATTCACTGACTTCTAACTATTATAACTAACTAATATTTTATACAAAAATTATATTTTTTTTAATAATGAGAGTGTGCGTAATCTGTAAAA